>BLSH010093717.1:492420-522716 GCA_018402905.1 Glandirana rugosa
TCGTGAGTTATTACAAAACGGTAATGGCTGCGCAAGGATCTCATGCCACGAGTGTAAGGGGGGTGCGTTCCCCCCACCATCTCGGTCGGGAGGACACGGTCCGGGTCTGAGGTAATCAGGTCGTCCCTTCGGGTCTCCGTCTCTCCCCTGAAAAATAAAAAGTACCCCACGCCAAATGTCACCGGTCGCCGAGGGTAATGAATAACATTTCAAGGGACCCGGGATAACCAAGTCGTCCTCACGGATCCCCTCTCCCCCCCCCCCCCGAAATAAACGAAACTCTCGTCTGTATCATTATAATTCACTGAACCGAGTACTTTAGAGAGGACTGGGAGATGGAAACATGAAATGTATGAGGACTGGGGACGTGGAACATGTAATGTATGAGGACTGGGGACGTGAGACATGTAATGTAAGAAGACTGAGTCTGGGCCTGGCACAGGAGGGCTGGCTCTACCACCCCCCTTGCGTGGGGGGAATGTGAGCACCGTACTCTAGGAACGCGTCGGTAATGGCAAAACATTATTGAGTGCTGGAAGCAGAAAAATATAAAAGGCTGCTTTTATCCGTAAATAAGCCCAAGGAGGACGTCGCGGAGACTCAGAAGCTCGCATTTTATCATTTTATTTTTATGCCAACCATTGGAAGACGTCCCTTTTGATGATTTTTTCTACTTCAAAAGCATTCATACAAGTTTATAATTTTTACCCAATTTTGATGGTAAATAATGTGCCTTCATTATAATATAGAGTTGGGACAGCCGTGGGGTCACATTAAGTGGACATTGGGCAACTGTTCTTCAGTAATGGGTCCCACTTCTCTCTCCAATATAGGGGTATGCTTTAGGAAAACCACAGGTATGCTCATCAGGTTTACCCATTTCACACAATTTTGATGACATATAATGTGCCCTCGTTATAATATAATGTTGGGACAGCAGTTGGGTCACATTGAGTGGACATTGGGTAACTAAAGAGCGCATTCACACTGTTCTCCAGGTATGGGACCAGCATCTTTCTCCAATATAGGGGTTAGATTAAGAAAACCACAGGTAGGATCAATTTTACCCAATTTTGATGGTAAATAATGTGCCTTCAGTATAATATAAAGTTGGGACAGCCACTGGGTCACGTTAAGTAGACATTGTGCAACTGAAGACCACTTTCCCACTTTTCTCCAGTAATGGGTCCCACATATCTCTCCAATACAGGGATAAGTCTTAAGAAAACCACAGGTAGGCTCATCAAGTTTACCCATTTTATACAACTTTGATGGCGTATAACGTGTCTTCAGTATAATATAGGGTTGGGACAGCAGTTGGGCCACATTAAGTGGACATTGGGTAACTAAAGAGTGCTTTCCCACTGTTCTCCAGGTATGGGACCAGCATCTTTCTCCAATATAGGGAACGCTCATCAAGTTTATAATTTTTACCCAATTTTGATGGTAAATAATGTGCCTTCATTATAATATAGAGTTGGGACAGCCGTGGGGTCACATTAAGTGGACATTGGGTAACTAAAGAGCGCTTTTCCACTGTTCTCCAGGTATGAGTCCAGCATCTTTCTCCAATATAGGAGTTAGATTAAGAAAACCACAGGTAGGCTTATCAAGTATATCAATTTTACCCAATTTTGATGGTAAATAATGTGCCTTCAGTATAATATACAGTTGGGACAGCCATTGGGTCACGCTAAGTAGACATTGTGCAACTGAAGACCACTTTCCCACTTTTCTCCAGTAATGGGTCCCACATATCTCTCCAATACAGGGATAAGTCTTAAGAAAACCACATGTAGGCTCAACAGGTTTACCCATTTTACACAATTTTGATGGTAAATAATGTGCCTTCAGTATAATATAAAGTTGGGACAGCCGTTGGGTCACGCTAAGTAGACATTGTGCAACTGAAGACCACTTTCCCACTTTTCTCCAGTATTGGGTCCCACAAATCTATCCAATAGAGGGATAAGTCTTAAGAAAACCACAGGTAGGCTCATCAAGTTTACCCATTTTATACAACTTTGATGGCGTACTGTATAACGTGTCTTCAGTATAATATAGGGTTGGGACAGCCGTGAAGTCACATTAAGTGAACATTGGGTAACTAAAGAGTGCTTTCCCACTATTCTCCAGGTATGGGACCAGCATCTTTCTCCAATATAGGGAAAGCTCATCAAGTTTATAATTTTTACCCAATTTTGATGGTAAATAATGTGCCTTCATTATAATATAGAGTTGGGACAGCCGTGGGGTCACATTAAGTGGACATTGGGTAACTAAAGAGCGCATTCACACTGTTCTCCAGGTATGGGACCAGCATCTTTCTCCAATATAGGGGTTAGATTAAGAAAACCACAGGTAGGATCAATTTTACCCAATTTTGATGGTAAATAATGTGCCTTCAGTATAATATAGAGTTGGGACAGCCATTGGGTCAGGTTAAGTAGACATTGTGCAACTGAAGACCACTTTCCCACTTTTCTCCAGTATTGGGTCCCACATATCTTTCCAATACAGGGATAAGTCTTAAGAAATCCATATGTATGCTCAACAGGTTTACCCATTTTACACAATGTTGATGGTAAATAATGTGCCTTCAGTATAGAATAGAGTTGGGACAGCCGTTGGGTCACGTTAAGTAGACATTGTGCAACTGAAGACCACTTTCCCACTTTTCTCCAGTAATGGGTCCCACAAATCTCTCTAATACAGGGATAAGTCTTAAGAAAACCACAGGTAGGCTCATCAAGTTCTTCTTCCATGTATTTGTTCCTCATTGCAACAAGTGAACTATTCCCATCGATCCCCCATTATTCTCCGTCATTGATCTTACATCCAGGCTGCATTTATCTCATGGACTGAAGCTTCTTCCCACCAAGCGCCTTAGTAAGCATCTCTACCCTGGGCTGTCGTCCTGCCTGTTTGAGGTTTAGGATTTTGCTTCCCACAGCCGCTCTGTTTGTACAAAGTGTAAATGTATTTTAAATTACAAATCAATAATTAAACCGGTTTTAATGAAGGCGATGACTTCGAGCAAAAAAAAAAAATATCTAAAGTGTTTGGCAAACACAGCTGTGATGTGGGTCTAAAGAATCTAGTTGTATGAATATTAATAGCGAGCGATGAATAATTTTCATGAGCACGCTGGCTTCCGTCTAATGTAAGGTGACCTCTGGGTAGACCATTAGCATAGACAGGGAGCAGACCGCTTTTTATCTTTCATACGTCCTCTGATGTAATAGCGCTAGACAAAGAGCTGGACCAAGCTTCTTCCCGTTCTCTGTAGGCTAAAACACAGCCGCTTATTCCAACATAAATGGTCATTAGATTGTGCATACGGCTTAATGACTCAGAGGATGGACATGCAGCCCTCCTCCTCTCCAGTAGAGGTCGTGCCATCTAAATCTCCCGTCTGCTGAGATAGTGCTAAGCTTTCTTATGAGAAAGCCCAGCATGCGCTGCACACCGAAGCATCCTAGAACCCTATATTCATGTAGATCTAGGTGACAGTTTCTGAAGCACTAGGTGTCATCGTTTTTTTTTCATAAGACACCGTATTAACCCATTTCATCTCAGTCCTGATCGATTCCAGACTCTTTTAGGTGTTCTCCGTCTACATGCACCCATAGCCAGATAATTAGACATGTGTAATTTGTTTCGGTCTAAATTTTGATTATTTTGGAGATTCGGATGTACCCGAATCTCCGAATGGCAATAGTAATGAAATTTGTTAAGTTTCGTTTACTTGTTTTATAATGAATTCCAAACTTTCGGAACGATTCGAATTTGGATCGGTTGAAAAAATGTCAAGGTGCTTCTGAGGGGAGGGAGCCCTTTCTGCACCAAAGTACCCACCCCGATGTTGAGGGCATGTGGCCTGTTATGGTTAAGTAGATGCTCCCCCCCCCCCATTTCCTGCATGCTCAGATAAGGGTCTGGTATGGATTTTTGGAGGGACCCCACTCCATTTTCAAAAAATAAATGATGTCACCATGCCACCACATTGCCAGGTAGCAAAATGGGCACCCAAAGAAGGACCTTCTCACTCTATAACCTACAAAAAAGAATGATGTCACCATGCCTCCACGGAAGTCTTAAGGACCATGTGAAACTTGCTGTTGGACACAACGCACATTGTCCACATTACCAGGCAGCAACATGGGCACCCAAAGAAGGACCTTCTCACACTATGATCTACAAAAAATAATGATGTCACCATGCCACCACATTGTCCACATTGCCAGGTAGCAAAATGGGCACCCAAAGAAGGACCTTCTCACTCTATAACCTACAAAAAAGAATGACGTCACCATGCCTCCACGGAAGTCTTAAGGACCCTGTGAAACTTGCTGTTGGACACAACGCACATTGTCCACATTACCAGGCAGCAACATGGGCACCCAAAGAAGGACCTTCTCACTCTATGATCTACAAAAAATAATGATGTCACCATGCCACCATGAAAGTCTTAAGGATTCTGTGAGAAACCCCCTGATGGACCCAACTGGAATTTTCTATATTACCAGGCAGCAACATGGGCACCCAAAGAAGGACCTTCTTACTCAATAATCTACAAAAGAATGATGTCGCCATGCCACCATGGAAGTCTTAAGGACCCTGCGAGAAACCCACTAAAGGACCCAATGGACATTGTCCACATTACCAGGCAGCAACATGGGCACCCAAAGAATGACTTTCCCATTCTAAAATCTACAAAAAAGAATGACGTCTCCATGCCACCACGAAAGTCTTAAGGACCCTGTAAAGAACCCCCGCTGATGGACCCAACAGGAATTTTCTACATTACCAGGCAGCAATATGGGCACCCAAAGAAGGGCCTTCTCACTCTATAATCTGAAAAAAAGAATGATGTCACCATGCCTCCACAGAAGTCTTAAGGACCCTGTGAGAAACTTGCTGTTGGACACAACACACATTGTCCACATTACCAGGCAGCAACATGGGCACCCAAAGAAGGACCTTCTCACTCAGAATCTGCAATAAATAATGATGTCACCATGCCACCACGGAAGTCTTAAGGACCCTGTAAAAACCCCCGCTGATGGACCCAATGGGAATTTTCCATATTACCAGGCAGCAACATGAGCACCCAAAGAAGGGCCTTCTCACTCTATAATCTGAAAAAAAGAATGATGTCACCATGCCACCATGACAATCTTAAGGACCCTGTGAGAAACCCACTAATGGACCCAAAGACATTGTCCACATTGCCAGGCAGCAACATGGGCACCCAAAGAATGACTTTCCCATTCTAAAATATACAAAAAAGAATGATGTCACCATGCCACCATGAAAGTCTTAAGGACCCTGTGAGAAACCTGCTGTTGGACCCAACGAGAATGTTCCATATTACCAGGCAGCAACATGGGCACCCAAAGAAGGACCTTCTCACTCTATAATCTGCAAAAAATAATGATGTCACAATGCTCCCACGGAAGTCTTAAGGACCCTGTGAGAACTTCCACTGATGGACCCAGCGGGAATTTTTTTATACTATCAGGCAGCAACATGGGCACCTTCTCACTCTATAATCTTCAAAAAAAGAATGATGTCACCATGCCACCATGGAAGTCTTAAGGACCCTGTGAGAAACCCACTAATGGACCCAAAGGACATTGTCCACATTACCAGGCAGCAACATGGGCACCCAAAGAACGACTTTCCCATTCTAAAATCTAAAAAAAAGAATGATGTCTCCATGCCACCACGAAAGTCTTAAGGACCCTGTGAGAAACCTGGACCCAACAGACATTGTCCACCTTACCAGGCAGCAACATGGGCACCCAAAGAAGGTCCTTCTCACTCCATAATCTGCAAAAAATAATGATGCCACCATGCCCCCACGGAAGTCTTAAGGACCCTGTGAGAACCCCTGGCTGATGGACCGAACGAGAATGTCCCATATTACCAGGCAGCAACATGGGCACCCAAAGAAGGACCTTCTCACTCTGTGATCTTACCGCATCAGCTGCCGATGCGTCCGCCATCTTGAAGGGGTTTCGTGGAACCTTATCTGATTCTTTTTCTCAGTAGTTTTTGTTTTCCTCATTGCTGTGATTACATCGGAGGTAAAAGCATTTTGAACACAACCCACGTCGTCAGTAACGCTCATTATGTGTTATTTGGAGTTTGGTAAAGTGCACAGCCATTTTCATACGGAAGGTTTTCAAATACGCATAATTGAGGTAGCTGAAGGTACAACACCAGGATTCCTTCCTTCGTATCGTTAGAAGGATTCCTGATCTTCATTTCATGGTTCATTCTTCCTATAGCTGAACTCCAGCCAAGCAGCTGAACCACACAGAAGAAATGCATGCAGAGACGCACAGAAAAGCAAACGGGCGCAAAGTCCTAATGCAGTCCCAGACAAAACTTTATTAACAAAGGGAAAAGGACAAGTGCATACTTCCGATAGCCAAAGGCTAAAACAATGACATAGGCCAGACCCAAGTGGCAGGGTAGCTCTCGTTAAAATTGGTATCACCTCAACCTGGGCGTCAGCAAGAATCGCCAGCTAACGCGGTTCAAAGGACTAATTCTCTTCATTAGAACATAGGGATAACAGGTTTCAAGGGATGAACCCTCTTCATCAGAACATAGGGCTATCGTGTTTCAAGGGATGAACCCTCTTCATCAGAACATAGGGCTATCACGTTTCAAGGGATGAACCCTCTTCATCAGAACATAGGGCTAGCGAGTTTCAAGAGATGAACCCTCTTCATTAGAACATAGGGCTATCACGTTTCAAGGGGTGACCCCTCTTCATCAGAACATTAGGGCTAACACATTTCAAGGGATGAACCCTCTTCGTCAGAACATATGGCTATCACATTTCAAGGGATGAACCCTCTTCATCAGGACATAGGGCTATCACGTTTCAAGGGATGAACCCTCTTCATCAGGACATAGGGCTATCACGTTTCAAGGGATGAACCCTCTTCTTCAGAAAATAGGACTATCACGTTTCAAGGGGTGACCCCTCTTCATCAGAACATTAGGGCTATCACATTTCAAGGGATGAACCCTCTTCATCAGAACATAGGGCTAGCGAGTTTCAAGAGATGAACCCTCTTTGTTAGAACATAGGGCTAACGAGTTTCAAGAGACGAACCCTCTTCATCAGAACATAGGGCTATCACATTTCAAGGGATGAACCCTCTTCATCAGAACATAGGGCTAACACGTTTCAAGGGATGAACCCTCTTTGTCAGAACATAGGGATATCATGTTTCAAGGGATGAACCCTCGTCATCAGAACATAGAGCTATCACATTTCAAGGGATGAACCCTCTTCATAAGAACATAGGGTTCGCACGCATCAAGGGATGAACCCTCTTGATCAGAACATAGGGCTAACATGTTTCAAGAGATGAACCCTCTTCATCAGAACATAGGGCTAACACGTTTCAAGGGATGAACCCTCTTGAACAGAACATAGGGCTAACTCGTTTCAAGGGATGAACTCTCTATTCGTCAGAACATAGGGCTAACACGTTTCAAGGGATGAACCCCCTTCATCAGAACTTAGGGCTATCATGTTTCAAGAGATGAACCCTCTTCATCAGAATATAGGGCTATCACGTTTCAAGGGATGAACCCTCTTCATCAGAACATAGGGCTAGCGAGTTTCAAGAGACGAACCCTCCTCATTAGAACATAGGGCTATCACGTTTCAAGGGGTGACCCCTCTTCATCAGAACATTAGGGCTAACACATTTCAAGGGATGAACCCTCTTTGTCAGAACATATGGCTATCACATTTCAAGGGATGAACCCTCTTCATCAGGAGATAGGGCTATCACGTTTCAAGGGATGAACCCTCTTCGTCAGAACATAGGACTATCATGTTTCAAGGGATGAACCCTCTTCATCAGAACATAGGGCTAACACATTTCAAGGGATGGACCCTCTTTATCAGAACATAGGGCTATTATGTTTCAAGAGACAAGCCCTCTTCATCAGAACATAGAGCTAACACCTTTCAAGGGATGAACCCTCTTCATCAGAACATAGGGCTCGCATGCATCAAGGGATGAACCCTCTTCGTCAGAACATAGGGCTACCACGTTTCAAGGGATGAACCCTCTTCATCAGAACATAGTGCTGGCGAGTTTCAAGAGACAAACCCTCTTCATCAGAACATAGGGTAAACATGTTTCAAGGGATGAACCCTCTTCATCAGAACATAAGGCTAGCAAGTTTGAAGAGACGAACCCTCTTCATCGGGAAATAGAGCGAACATGTTTCAAGGGATGAACCCTCTTCATCAGAAAATAGGGCTGACTGGTTTCAGGGGTTGAACTCTCTTCATCAGAGCATAGGGCTAACGGGTTTCAAGGGATGAATCCTCTTCAACAAAGCATAGGGTTATGCTCTGCCGAAGAAGGTTTGCCCCTTGAAACGCATTAATTGGCAGTGACGTCTGGGTTGTGCTGATACTTATCGATACGAGAGCTACCCTACCCTGGCCTGTATCGCTATGAGTATGCACTCATACTATTTCCTTTCGTCTGGTAATGCACTAGGCCCTTTTGTTTTTCTGTATGTCTGTCTTTGAAGGATTTCCAGTCTAGAAGATCATCAATAAACCTATAGGGATATTCTGTCAATAACAGGCTGTAGTTATAATTGGGAAATGGCCCAAAAGCGGAGTTCTAGAGATGCCCTGTCCATGACAATCTGGAAAAGCAGTAAGGATGAGCTTATCTGCATGAAGTCTACTGAGGTCTTGTCCATGGTTAAGAAAACCACGTAGAGTTGGGCACATCAAGAGCCGAGTAGGCCAAAGAGCTATAGGACCAATCTGGGGAGCTGCATCTTGAACATCTGGAGAAGGACCTTATTGAGGGTTATTGCTACCTAGAGAAGACTTTCCCTTGGTATGGCTATAACCCAGGCCCAAGAGCTATAGGACCAATCTGGGGAGCTGCATCTTGAACATCTGGAGAAGGACCTTATTATGGGTTATTGCTACCTAGAGAAGACTTTCCCTCGGTATGGCTATAACCCAGGCCCAAGAGCTATAAGATGAATCTGGGGAGCTGCATCTTATTGAGGGTTATTGCTACCTAGAGAAGACTTTCCCTCGGTATGGCTATAATCCAGGCCCAAGAGCTATAGCACCAATCTGGGGAGATGCATCTTGAACATCTGGAGAAGGACCTTCTTGAGGGTTATTGCTACCTAGAGAAGACTTTCCTTCGGTATGGCTATAACCCAGGCCCAAGAGCTATAGGACCAATCTGGGGAGCTGCATCTTGAACATCTGGAGAAGGTCCTTATTATGGGTTATTGCTACCTAGAGAAGACTTTCCCTCGGTATGGCTATAACCCAGGCCCAAGAGCTATAGGACCAATCTGGGGAGCTGCATCTTATTGATGGTTATTGCTACCTAGAGAAGACTTTCCCTCTGTATGGTTATAACCCAGTAAACCACAGGTGATATGTGCCAGACCCCCATTACGTAACTAGAACATGATTTATGCTTTTAATACACCAGCATTTAAGAAAAAGGAAGAAAGAAAAGCTTAACGTCTGCCGATGAAAACAGTAAAAGTTGACACAGCGTGACGTTCAGGGACAAAATCAGCTGGCCGGAATACGGCAACCTGGATTAGCGTCTTTGGAGAGGCTTCAGCTTCCCAGGCTAAACGTAGGTAGAATGAAATCATGAAGTGGATCAGTCGGAGCCAAGTGACCTGGGGCTTTTCCATGTGAAGTCTGGTGATTCTGACAAGGCCTACAGCACATACAACAGATGGCCTTACTTATACAGAGAGCGAATGGTTGGTAGGAAATATTATATTTAAAACGCTCCAGTATCTGTTTACCTAGGAAATGTTTCCACTGTTTATCTTACTGGCTCCCTGTTTATATTTTCATTTTCTTGGTATTTTTGGTGTTTGTTTTAGAGCAGTGTACCTCTCTCGCTCGCGCGATTACCCAAATGTGCCCCTTCCTAAACAAAAAAAAATAAAATAAGGCCCAAATACTTTTTGTTTAATCCATTAACCCGTATGCTTCCACAACGGCGTGATGACGGCGACTTCGGATTTCCATGGTTTTCTTTAATAGAGAAAATATTAAGTTGCTACAAAAGTATAATGATGAATCATTTCCATGGAATGCATCCAATCTCTTTCTATGCCTAAAGGTAGTCACCAGAATTTAAACTATACAGCTCAGCTTTAAAGATAGATCAGATGCCTACAACAGGACAGCCCAGGACATCATATCTCTAAACCAGGGCTCCATGGAACTCTAGGGTTCCTCCAGAGGTTGGTAGGGGTTCCTCGAGCAATGCGCAATTTCTACCTCTCAGATAAGTTCCCATTGACACCATTGGTCTTTTTCGCTATCTGTAAGGGGGTAATTCTTCCCAATGACCACAAGTGTAAGGAGAATTCTTCCTCAACCAGTGTTCAGTGGAACCCCAGGGTTCCTCCAAGTGTAAGGAGCATTCGTCCTCAATCAGGCTTCCATGGAACTCTAGAGTTTCTCCAGAGGTTGCTATGGGTTCCTTGAGCAATGGGCAATTTTCCCCTCTCAGATAAGTCCCCACTGACATCATTGGTCTTTTTTGCTATCTGTAAGGTGTTAATTCTTCCCAATGACCACAAGTTTAAGGAGCATTCATCCTCAATCAGGCTTCCAAGGAACCCTTGAGAATTCTTCCTCAACCAGTATTCAGTGGAACCCCAGGGTTCCTCCAAGGGTTGCTATGGGTTCCTTGAGCACTGAGCAATTTCTGCCTCTCAGCTAAGTTCCCACTGACACCATTATGATTTTTAGCTATCTGTAAGGGGGTAATTCTTCCCAATGACCACAAGTGATGACTGGGACTTCGGCTTTCCATGGTTTTCTTTAGTAGAGAAAATGTTGTTTAGTTTCTACAGTTGTATAATGATGAATCGATTCCATGGATTGCATCCAATCTCTTTCTATGCCTAAAGGTAGTCACCAGAATTTAAACTATACAGCTCAGCTTTAAAGTTAGATCAGATGCCTACAACAGGACAGCCCAGGACATCATATCTCTAAACCAGGGCTCCATGGAACTCTAGGGTTCCTCCAGAGGTTGCTAGGGGTTCCTCAAGCAATGGGCAACTTTTCCCTCTCTGATAAGTTCCCACTGACATCATTGATCTTTTTCGCTATCTGTAAAGGAGAAATTCTTCCCAATGACCACAAGTGTAAGGAGCATTCATCCTCAATCGGGCTTCCATGCAACTCTAGGGTTTCTCCAGAGGTTGCTATGGGTTTTTTGAGTAATGTGCAATTTCTGCCTCCCAGATAAATTCCCAATGACACCATTGATCTTTTTTAGTTATTTGTAAGGGGGTAATTCTTCCCAATGACCACAGATGTAAGGAGAATTATTTTTCAACCAGTATTCAGGGTTCCTCCAAGGGTTGCTATGGGTTCCTTGAGTGCTGAGCAATTTTTGCCTCTCAGATAACTTCCCACTGACACCATTAATATTTTTAGCTCTCTGTAAGGGGGTAATTCTTCCCAATGACCACAAGTGATGACTGGGACTTCGGCTTTCCATGGTTTTCTTTAGTAGAGAAAATATTGTTTAGTTTCTACAGTTGTATAATGATGAATCGATTCCATGGATTGCATCCAATCTCATTCTATGCCTAAAGGTAGTCACCAGAATATAAACTATACAGCTCAGCTTTAAAGATAGATCAGATGCCTACAACAGGACAGCCCAGGACATCATATCTCTAAACCAGGGCTCCATGGAACTCTAGGGTTCCTCCAGAGGTTGGTAGGGGTTCCTCGAGCAATGCGCAATTTCTACCTCTCAGATAAGTTCCCATTGACACCATTGGTCTTTTTCGCTATCTGTAAGGGGGTAATTCTTCCCAATGACCACAAGTGTAAGGAGAATTCTTCCTCAACCAGTGTTCAGTGGAACCCCAGGGTTCCTCCAAGTGTAAGGAGCATTCGTCCTCAATCAGGCTTCCATGGAACTCTAGAGTTTCTCCAGAGGTTGCTATGGGTTCCTTGAGCAATGGGCAATTTTCCCCTCTCAGATAAGTCCCCACTGACATCATTGGTCTTTTTTGCTATCTGTAAGGTGTTAATTCTTCCCAATGACCACAAGTTTAAGGAGCATTCATCCTCAATCAGGCTTCCAAGGAACCCTTGAGAATTCTTCCTCAACCAGTATTCAGTGGAACCCCAGGGTTCCTCCAAGGGTTGCTATGGGTTCCTTGAGCACTGAGCAATTTCTGCCTCTCAGCTAAGTTCCCACTGACACCATTATGATTTTTAGCTATCTGTAAGGGGGTAATTCTTCCCAATGACCACAAGTGATGACTGGGACTTCGGCTTTCCATGGTTTTCTTTAGTAGAGAAAATGTTGTTTAGTTTCTACAGTTGTATAATGATGAATCGATTCCATGGATTGCATCCAATCTCTTTCTATGCCTAAAGGTAGTCACCAGAATTTAAACTATACAGCTCAGCTTTAAAGTTAGATCAGATGCCTACAACAGGACAGCCCAGGACATCATATCTCTAAACCAGGGCTCCATGGAACTCTAGGGTTCCTCCAGAGGTTGCTAGGGGTTCCTCAAGCAATGGGCAACTTTTCCCTCTCTGATAAGTTCCCACTGACATCATTGATCTTTTTCGCTATCTGTAAAGGAGAAATTCTTCCCAATGACCACAAGTGTAAGGAGCATTCATCCTCAATCGGGCTTCCATGCAACTCTAGGGTTTCTCCAGAGGTTGCTATGGGTTTTTTGAGTAATGTGCAATTTCTGCCTCCCAGATAAATTCCCAATGACACCATTGATCTTTTTTAGTTATTTGTAAGGGGGTAATTCTTCCCAATGACCACAGATGTAAGGAGAATTATTTTTCAACCAGTATTCAGGGTTCCTCCAAGGGTTGCTATGGGTTCCTTGAGTGCTGAGCAATTTTTGCCTCTCAGATAACTTCCCACTGACACCATTAATATTTTTAGCTCTCTGTAAGGGGGTAATTCTTCCCAATGACCACAAGTGATGACTGGGACTTCGGCTTTCCATGGTTTTCTTTAGTAGAGAAAATATTGTTTAGTTTCTACAGTTGTATAATGATGAATCGATTCCATGGATTGCATCCAATCTCATTCTATGCCTAAAGGTAGTCACCAGAATATAAACTATACAGCTCAGCTTTAAAGATAGATCAGATGCCTACAACAGGACAGCCCAGGACATCATATCTCTAAACCAGGGCTCCATGGAACTCTAGGGTTCCTCCAGAGGTTGCTAGGGGTCCCTTGAGCAATGGGCAAATTTTCCCTCTCTGATAAGTTCCCACTGACATTATTGATCTTTTTCGCTATCTGTAAGGGGGTAATTCTTCCCAATGACCACAAGTGTAAGGAGCATTCATCCTCAATCAGGCTTCCATGGAACTCTAGGGTTTCTCCAGAGGTTGCTATGGGTTTTTTGAGTAATGGGCAATTTCTGCCTCTCAGATAAATTCCCAATGACACCATTGATCTTTTTAGTTATCTGTAAGGGGATAACTCTTCCCGATGACCACAAGTGTAAGGAGAATTCTTCCTCAACCAGCGTTCAGTGGAACCCTAGAGTTCCTCCAAGGGTTGCTATGGGTTCCTTGAGTGCTGAGCAATTTTTGCCTCTCAGATAAATTCCCACTGACACCATTAATTTTTTTTAGCTATCTGTAAGGGGTGATTCTTCCCAATGCCACAAGTGATGACTGGGACTTCGGCTTTCCATGGTTTTCTTTCATAGAGAAAATATTGTTTAGTTTCTACAGTTGTATAATGATGAATCGATTCCATGGAATGCATCCAATCTCTTTCTATGCCTAAAGGTAGTCACCAGAATTTGAAGTATACAGCTCAGATTTAAAGTTAGACCAGATGCCTACAACAGGACAGCCCAGGACATCATATCTCTAAACCAGGGTTCCTTCAGATTTTGCTAGGGTTCCTTGAGCAATGGGCAATCTTTCCCTCTCAGATAAGTTCCCACTGACATCATTGATCTTTTTCGCTATCTGTAAGGTGGTAATTCTACCCAATGACCACAAGTGTAAGGAGCATTCATCCTCAATCAGGCTCCCACATGGGGTATGAAGTAAGGCCATTACCAAGGGTTAACTCAGCAGGAGATTTGGAGTTGGCGAGCAGTCGCCATGGGTAACCAAGTGTATAGCAACCGGTCATGAAGCGTGGAACCTGGTGAAGGTGACAGGTCCCCCAGTAATGAGGGGGTTGGTGCTTTGACTCCCTCCCTAGCGGTCGGTTTCCCTGGAAGTAACCGGGATTGAACCCACGATACGGAGAGCCCATATACCTAGCCAAATTGTACAGGAGAGAGAAGGAGTTATTTTTGAGCATGCATAAGGTCCAGGACCCCATTATGTCACGGGAAGTGAGGTGGCAGAGGTATGCTGGACTGGTGGAGAGGGTGCAGGGTCAGCAGTGTCCCTCCTAAATGCAACATACAATGAGGAAGGTTTGTAGTAACATGGCACAGAACGTTTTACAGAGGTACATTTAACTACCGCACACAGTGTAGGTCTCATCTCCGGGGTAGAGCCATAATGTTGACTTTGACATCAACCCCGCCCCGCCTGGTCCTGGGCACTTGAGAGGAAAGATACCCCCACGAGCAGGGTGAGTAGGCATCGCCCACAGGCTGGTACACCAGCTCACAGTTGCAGTTTTCTGGAGCCCAACGTGGTCACCCCCACAGCCAATATGAAGATGACCACAGATATGGTGAGGATGTTGGTATTTTAAGCCAATGAACAGTTAGAGGGAGCGAGGTGAAAGGGGGGGATGGGGAGGACAGCTTTAAAGTGACTCTGTAAAAGAAGAAGTACTTACCTTTCCGTGAACATCAAAATCTTCATAGTCAAAACTTTAAGCTCTTTAGGCACTATGGGCATCACTGGTATCTGAAACGTCCAGGTGTGCTAAATACCTGGTCCTTCTTTGGGTGCTGTGGTTTCTCCCTCTGGGCTTTGAACCTAAGGGCATTCCACCAGAAGAGAAATTTTCCTAAGAACATTCGATCTTAAGAGAAAACATTTGTTTTCCATTCGTTTATGAGCCAATGTTCTGAAAAAAAAAACAAATATTTGCATTTGTACCATTTGCCCAACAGAAATGTTCACAGGAAACCAAAGGACATTTGACTTTGCCCTATCCGCCCAACACCCACAGCTTTATTCGTTGTGAGAAAAATAACGAAACGCATACTGCTGGTTACTTCACTCGCTGGAAAAAGAGCAATGCGATTTTTATAAATTGGACCCTCAGAGTTTCCGCTTGTTTTTGCTTATAGAAGATTAGTAAATGCCCTGCATTTGCTGATTTTTCTATAATCACTCCACCCATCCATGCTGCGTGGCAGGACCAGGATCTAAACCTAAGACTTCTTCTGCGTCCGCCAGTAGCTCTCCTTGCTGAGCTACCTGAGATGCTGGGCATCATCCTGTCTGAACCCTTGGATAATCTTGTCTTGTACTTTGTTTCTGGTGAGCATTGAACCCCTTGCTGTTTCTGGTGAACCTTGAACTTCCTATTTAAGCCACACTTTTGCACTTCCTGTTTGCCAGATTATTGTGCTCTCTCCAGTCCATATCTTGCTCCTTTGTGGACCTGCAGCTGTCCTTATCTCCACTACCAATCACTACTGACCTTTGGCTTGTTCCAGTACTAGGCTTTCGCTTGATCCCAACCACTTGTTACTGACCTATGGCTTGTTTACTGACTACGCTTCTGCTATATCTGCTCCTGGTGGGGGGATCCTGAAGACCATTACCTGGCACTAACAATAACAACAAAAGAAATGACAGGTTAGATAAATTTAGATCAAATACGCCACTCACCACAATGGGTGCTCCTCGGCGTAACCAAAAGCTCAATAAACCAAAAAAGTGTCCCTGTGAGGTCACAGAGGACCTAGAGGTTAATTGCTGAGGAAGGGGCAATGTAGACCAGTAGATAATAATGTAAAAAAAATTCCCTTTAATAATCAATCACATTAAAACACAGTACAATAATTCACTGTATGAAATATGAAAAAGGTTACTCCATATGGCCCAATGGAGTCCAAGGGGCTCCTGGGCAGCAAGGACATGCCAACCTACAAATACATATACACATAGACAACACAAACATTAAATACGGTGTCCGGAAGCACAGGGGCAGGGAATGACTATGCTTCTGCTTGATCCCTACCCGCTATATCTGCTCCTGGTGGGGCGATCCTGAAGACCATGACCCGGCACTAACAAGCAGCAAAACCCATCACCACCATCAGGAGCTCTGGTCAATACCGGTTAGTGCTTACACCTTGGGCGAGCCCACATCACCCGCCAGGGTGGCCTACTTGTGTACTTATCCAGCTGGTCGTTGGGAGCCTCTCTACTGCTGCAGCTACTGGCCTCTGAGCCCGACCCCTGAGGGTGACACGAGGGTAATATTGGACTAAGCTTTTGGCCAAGTGAAACACTTTAGCCGGCCTGTATATGGGATTGGTAGTGTACAAGAACATACCCGTGTGAAACGCGTCTACATCTATTCCTTGTTATGCCTGGTATACTGCCAATAAAGAAGTTTGTATCAGCATTGCATCTCGTGCTGGTGTAGGATGGAGATGTAGCTCTTGCAGGTGTTGTTGGTCTGGTGGTACTGCGGAGCCAGGCACAGGAGTGGGGGGGGGGGGAGGCAGGGAGAGAGGTCCAGGTATGAGGAGGCCTGACGAAGGAGCAAGGATTGCTCCGGACGCGCGCCTGGAACAGCCATTTTTTATCCTTCCTCCAGCCTCCCACTAGCTCGTGACGCCTGGTTCATCCTCTCGCCCACCTGCCTGGAGCCTCGGAACCCACCGGAGCGACCAGACACCTGTGAAGGCGGGACCCCCAGCACACGGACCATCCAGACTGGGACACCTGGACTCTGTACTTGCTTGCAAAACACTTCTCTCTTGTAAGTGCAATTTTAATAAATTGGTTGTTTTTAACCCTCTACTGCACTTAGTGGGGCGCCGCTTGTTTTTTCTGTCTCGTGTTGGTGTGCAGCCATTTCATTTTCTATGAATATATGGGATGGATTAGCCTGTTTGTTGGAAGACTCAATAAACTTTTCCAAAGCTTTTGTATGGTGGGCAGTCTCCTGTCCTTCTTTGGAACCTTGTATAGACTGCGATGGTGACCAGTGACTACAGGAACCTCCTCCCGTTGTTGGTGGTAGCCTTGAGACTCTACCCTTTTGGACTAGAAGAGTTGGAAGTTCTCAATTTTTGCAATCTTCTGCTTGTTTATAAAGTGGAGAAAAATCCCCCTTGCCTCCCTCTTGTGTCTAGTCAACGGTTGTGCCAGTTAATCATTCCCTATCTCTGCAATCCATAATGTTCCTTTTGGCTGGATTGTGGTTGAGTTTAAATACACATAGACATCGGCCATTCCAGTCTACAAATATGTTTTCTTATACTTGTGCCTGGTTAATGCCTTGCTTCATTGCCCTTGACCTGAGATCCATATTTGTATGTTTCTGGATTGTGTCTGTATTTCCTATACATGGTCTGTAGGCTCACACAAGAACATATATGGATGAGGTTCTACCATTGCTGAGCTCCAGGAAAGTTTCAAAATCCCCCCATAACTTCCTTTCCCTTTTTCTCATATAAAATTAGCAAGTTATTTTGTTTCATAGTTTCAGTGTAAAATACCATATAAATGTGGGTGACATCATCGCTTTAGACAGGAGAATGCAGCTATGCCTGGGCACAGTGAGTAGGGTTTAAAGAAGTGCAAATGTCTCCTTTTACTGTTCAGCACCGCTGTATCATACTATGATTCCCATTATGTAATGGGAACTAGAGCATTCCATGGATGTGAATGTGGGGGGGGTGTCAGTCAAGGTATGATGTTTTGGGGATGGGACTGACCAGAAGTCTCCTGGTCTGTCAGTCAAGGTGCAATGTCATGGTGGATGGGACTGACCAGAAGTCTCCTGGTCTGTCAGTCAAGGTGCGATGTCATGGTGGATGGGACTGACCAGAAGTCTCCTGCTCTGTCAGTCAAGATGCGATGTCATGGTGGATGGGACTGACCAGAAGTCTCCTGGTCTGTCAGTAAAGGTATGATGTGATGGTGGATGGGACTGACCAGAAGTCTCCTGGGTGTCAGTCAAGGTATGATGTCTTGGTGGATGGGACTGACCAGAAGTCTCCTGGTCTGTCAATCAAGGTATGATGTCTTGATGGATGGGACTGACCAGAAGTCTACTGGTCTATCAGTCAAGGTATGATGTCTTGGTGGATGGGACCGACCAGAAGTCTACTGGTCTGTTAGTCAAGGTATGATGTCTTGGTGGATGGGACTGACCAGAAGTCTACTGGTCTGTCAGTCAAGGTATGATGTCTTCGTGGATGGGACTGACCAGAAGTCTCCAGGTCTGTGAATCAAGGTAAGATGTCATAGTGGATGAGACTGAACAGAAGTCTCCTGGTCTGTCAATCAAGGTATGATGTCTTGGTGGATGGGACTGGCCAGAAGACTCCTGGTCTGTCAGTCAAGGTATGATGTCTTGGTGGATGGGACTGACCAGAAGTCTCCTGGTCTGTCAGTCAAGGTATGATGTCTTGGTGGATGGGACTGAACAGAAGTCTCCTGGTCTGTCAATCAAGGTATGATGTCTTGGTGGATGGGACTGGCCAGAAGTCTCCTGGTCTGTCAGTCAAGGTATGATGTCTTGGTGGATGGGACTGACCAGAAGTCTCCTGGTCTGTCAATCAAGGTATGATGTCTTGGTGGATGGAACTGACCAGAAGTCTCCTGGTCTGTCAATCAAGGTATGATGTCTTGGTGGATGGAACTGACCAGAAGTCTCCTGGTCTGTCAGTCAAGGTATGATGTCTTGGTGGATGGGACTGACCAGAAGTCTACTGGTCTGTCAGTCAAGGTATGATGTCTTGGTGGATGGGACTGACCAGAAGTCTCCTGGGTGTCAGTCAAGGTATGATGTCTTCGTGGATGGGACCGACCAGAAGTCTCCTGGTCTGTGAATCAAGGTAAGATGTCATAGTGGATGGGACTGAACAGAAGTCTCCTGGTCTGTCAATCAAGGTATGATGTCATAGTGCACATATGTCAAACACAAGGCCCGTGGGCTGAATGCGGCCCTCCAGGCCTTGTCATGTGGCCCTCGCACACATTTTTGCAGCCAGAATGTGGCAGAACTCCATTTTGCCACCTCCAACTTTCACCCTCTGCTTCCGCTCCCTGCAAGGTGAGACAAAGCCGCCTACAAAGGGAGGTAGTAGAGCCAGGCAAGGTAGAAGAGAGAAGCAAGGATGCTTCGGTGAGGGGGTTGGTGTTGCACATTGTGCATAGCGCAGCCCTATACCCTGAATTCTGTACACTGCACACCACTGAACTTTGTATGCAACACACTCCTGAACCCTGCACTATGTACATAGCATAAACCTCAGTTCTGCACTCTGCACATAACGTACTTTTGAACCCAGCACTTTTGACGTATCGCACCCAAGATACAACCGGCCCTTTTAGGGCAACCATACGGCTAATGCGGCCCTCGATGAAATGGAGTTAGACACCCCTGTCATAGTGGATGGGACTGACCAGAAGTCTACTGGTCTGTCAGTCAAGATACGATGTTATGGTGGATAGGACTGACCAGAAGTCTCCTGGGTGTCAGTCAAGGTATGATGTCTTGGAGGATGGGATTGACTAGAAGTCTCCTGGTCTGTCAATCAAGGTATGATGTCATGGTGAATGGGACTGACCAGAAGTCTCTTGGTCTGTCAGTCAAGGTATGGTGTCATGGTGGATGGGACTGACCAGAAGTCTCTTGGTCTGTCAGTCAAGGTATGATGTCATGGTGGATGGGACTGACCAGAAGTCTCTTGGTCTGTCAGTCAAGGTATGATGTCATTGTAGGTGGACCAGACCAGGATTCAGACCATGTATGTGTAGCTTTAGAGTTGTTCATGTTTTCTTTGATAGCCACAATGCTAAAGATGATTGAACAGCTTATAATGGGCTTCATTCTCAGCCAGCATAGCAGTTCCAATCACTTCTATGTTTCCAGGTCTGTTCCTATCACATCCATCATTACAGCCCTGAGGAATCCTCCCTGAAACACGTTGCCCTGATGGAGGCATGTCCCCTGAAATGCATTGGCTTTACCTGTTACTTCTCACCCTCGAGAGTAGCAAACTTTTGTACTGGGAGTGCCACTATACCCATCCAAAAAAAAGTCCTTGAGCTTCAGTCCAGTGACTTTGCCTAGGCTGCAGGCAGGAGGAAGCATTTCCTCAATCCCTCTCCCTTCAGTGTCTTTGCCTAGGCTGAGATGATGTCATCAGTCTGCTGCAGGCAGGAGGAAACATTTCCTTAGTCTTCTCCCAGGGATGAGACTGCAACATTGTAACTTTGTAGCAAATCACAAGGTGAGAGGTTGCAGCAGAGGCTGATCTGTGTCTGCGCCCATTCACAATATTGCATTGCAGCTGTGGGAGGGGCCCAGCCAGCCTTACCCACTACAGGCTGCCTGCAGAAAACTAGAGAGGGGGCGGAGACAAAACCAGTCTCCCTGCACAAGAAGAGAGAACAGAGCTGTGGGAGGGCCCCAGCAGGCCCCACCCACTACAGACAACTACAGGAGGGGGCAGAGACAAGACCAGTCCCCCTGCACACGGAGAGAGCGCAGAACTGTGGGAGGGGCCAGAAGGGTTCCACCCACTAAAGAAAACTGCAGGAGGGGGCGGAGACTCAACCGCTTTCCCTGCACAAAGGGAGAACAGGGCTGTGGGAGGGGCCCAGCAGGCACCTCCTACTACAGAAAGATAAAGGAGGGGGCAGAGACAAGACCAGTCCCCCTGCACAAGGAGAGAGAGCAGAACTGTGGGAGGGGCCAGAAGGTTCCACCCACTAAAGAAAACTGCAGGAGGGGGCGAAGACTTGACCGCTTTCCCTGTACAAAGGGAGAACAGGGCTGTGGGAGGGGCCCAGCAGGCACCTCCTACTACAGAAAGATAAAGGAGGGGGCAGAGACAAGACCAGTCCCCCTGCACATGGAGAGAGCGCAGAACTGTGGGAGGGGCCAGAAGGGTTCCACCCACTAAAGAAAACTGCAGGAGGGGGCGAAGACTTGACCACTTTCCCTGTACAAAGGGAGAACAGGGCTGTGGGAGGGGCCCAGCAGGCACCTCCTACTACAGAAAGATAAAGGAGGGGGCAGAGACAAGACCAGTCCCCCTGCACAAGGAGAGAGAGCAGAACTGTGGGAGGGGCCAGAAGGCTCCACCCACTAAAGAAAACTACAGGAAGGGGCGGAGACTCAACCAGTCCCCCTGCACAAGGAAAGAGAGAGCAGAGGTATGGGAGGGGCCAAAAGGTTCCACCCACTACAGAAAACTACAGGAGGGGGTGGAGGCTCGACCAGTCCCCCTGCACAAGGAAAGAGAGAAGAGGTATGGGAGGGGCCTAGCAGGCTCCCCCCATTACAGAAAACTACAGAAGGGGCGGAGACTCAACCAGTCCCCCTGCACAAGGATAGAGAGCAGCAGTGAGAGGGGGCCTAACAGGCTCCACCCATTACAGAAAACTACAGAAGGGGCGGAGACAAGACCAGTCTCCCTGCACAAGGAGAGAGAGCAGCAGTGGGAGGGGACCTAACAGGCTCCACCCATTACAGAAAACTACAAAAGGGGGCGGAGACTCGACCAGTCCCCCTGCACAAGGAGAGAGAGCAGCAGTGGGAGGGGGCCTAACAGGCTCCACCCATCACAGAAAACTACAGAAGGGGGCGGAGACAAGACCAGTCCCCCTGCACAAGGAGAGGGAGCAGCAGTGGGAGGGGGCCTAACAGGCTCCACCCATCACAGAAAACTACAGAAGGGGGCGGAGACAAGACCAGTCCCCCTGCACAAGGAGAGGGAGCAGCAGTGGGCGGTCTTTATCACAGGAAGTCTCACACCCAGAGGCGTAACTAGAACCTTCAGGGCCCCGGTGCAAGAAATTATGAAGGGCCCCCTGATCCCTGGCCAGGGCCCTTCCCTCTTCCCACTGATCCTGGGGACCTTTACTCCTATCGCGGGTCCCTTTACTACGGTACTGCAGTGGGGCCCTTTCACAAGTTCTGCAGCAGGCCCCAGGGGGACCAGGGAAGCACACAGGGGCCCTGGGAACAGCAGAAGACAAGTAAACTGGATAGAGGAAAATGGAGGAGATTGGGTCCTCTAAATGCCACCCCCGCCATCCCTCCTATTCAGGTGTACAAGGGAGGCACATGGGCCCCCTGGACCATGGGGCCCGGTTGCAATTGCAACCCCTGCATCCCCTATCGTTACGCCCCTGCTCACACCGGATGACGGCACAGATCTGGAAGAAATACACAAAGATCACCGAGATTCCAGGAGAAGACAGGCGACCGATGGATTTAGATGATATTTGCTTATCTCAGAGTAGAGCATTGGAAAGTTCACACAACGAAATGCACAAAACAACATAAACTCCCTAATATCCCGAGCCTGGGCTGCAACAAGGGCGCCATGTTCCCCCGCGGCACGGAGCAGCACATTGCTACGTTCACCGGGCGCTCCTCCTACCCTAAGCCTGGGTCCCTGGGCTTACACGGGGCTTATGTTCTGAAAGGACTTTATTACTTTCAGACCGCCGGTGGGGTCGGTTAATTCGATGCGAGAGAACGGGCCCGTCGTGTGTGTCAAACGCGATTATTCTCCCTTCCAGGCAGCGCCGAATCACCTCCTCCGGGACTGATTGGCTTTGAGTTGAATCCCAACTCATAACCTCTTATTATCTCCTCTCTTAGAGGGATTTCCATGTTTATTGGCACCATTGTTTTCACATAAAAAATCGATCCACGGAGATGTGTATTTTTTTTTTCCATCCTGAACAAATCAGCCTTGCCTGGTTGACACTGTTTGTTTAACTCCTTTGTTAGACGCGAGCACTCAACGCGCACTTCTTAGGCTCCTCAGTGCCGAGGCACGCTTCCTTGGACGGGTAAGAATGCACGTTGTTTACAGAATCCGTCTCGAAAAGTCCGCGTGTCCATAATCTGGAATATTGAAAACAGACAACGTGAGACTCTAACCCAGGCTTCCTCAACCCTTTAACCCTAGAGGAACCCCAAAAATAATCTTCATGTCTTGAGGAACCCTTACTAAAACCAACTCATCGGGGCTCAATAGGAACGATGCCCCTTACATTGGTGGTCAATAGGAGGAATGTCCCCCTTATATTGGTGGTCAATAGGAGGAATGTCCCCCTTATATTGGTGGTCAATAGGAGGAATGTCCCCCTTATATTAGTGGTCAATAGGAGGAATGTCCCCCTTATATTGGTGGTCAATAGGAGGAATGTCCCCCTTATATTGGTGGTCAATAGGAGGAATGTCCCCCTTATATTGGTGGTCAATAGGAGGAATGTCCCTTATATTGGTGGTCAATAGGAGGAATGTCCCCCATACATTGGTGGTCAATAGGAGGAATGTCCCCCTTATATTGGTGGTCAATAGGAGGAATGTCCCCCTTATATTGGTGGTCAATAGGAGGAATGTCCCCCTTATAATGGTGGTCAATAGGAGGAATGTCCCCCTTACATTGGTGGTCAATAGGAGGAATGCCCCCCTTATATTGGTGGTCAATAGGAGGAATGTTCCCCTTATATTGGTGGTCAATAGGAGGAATGTCCCCCTTATATTGGTGGTCAATAGGAGGAATGTCCCCCTTATATTGGTGGTCAATAGGAGGAATGTTCCCCTTACATTGGTGGTCAATAGCAGGAATGTTCCCCTTATATTGATGGTCAATAAGAGGAATGTTCCCCTTATATTGGTGGTCAATAGGAGGAATGTCCCCTTATATTGGTGGTCAATAGGAGGAATGTCCCCCTTATATTGGTGGTCAATAGGAGGAATGCCCCCCTTATATTGGTGGTCAATAGGAGGAATGTCCCTCTTATATTGGTGGTCAATAGGAAGAATGTCCCCCTTATATTGGTGGTCAATAGCAGGAATGTTCCCCTTATATTGGTGGTCAATAGGAGGAATGTTCCCCTTACATTGGTGGTCAATAGGAGGAATGTTCCCCTTATATTGGTGGTCAATAGGAGGAATGTGCCCCTTATATTGGTGGTCAATAGGAGGAATGTCCTCCTTATATTGGTGGTCAATAGGAGGAATGTCCCCCTTATATTGGTGGGAAATAGGAGGAATGTACCCCTTATATTGGTGGTCAATAGGAGGAATGTCCCCCTTATATTGGTGGTCAATAGGAGGAATGTCCCCCTTATATTGGTGGTCAATAGGAGGAATGTCCCCCTTATAATGGTGGTCAATAGCAGGAATGTTCCCCTTATATTGGTGGTCAATAGGAGGAATGTTCCCCTTACATTGGTGGTCAATAGGAGGAATGTTCCCCTTATATTGGTGGTCAATAGGAGGAATGTGCCCCTTACATTGGTGGTCAATAGCAGGAATGTTCCCCTTATATTGATGGTCAATAAGAGGAATGTTCCCCTTATATTGGTGGTCAATAGGAGGAATGTCCCCCTTATATTGGTGGTCAATAGGAGGAATGTCCCCCTTATATTGGTGGTCAATAGCAGGAATGTTCCCCTTATATTGGTGGTCAATAGGAGGAATGTTCCCCTTACATTGGTGGTCAATAGGAGGAATGTTCCCCTTATATTGGTGGTCAATAGGAGGAATGTGCCCCTTAAATTGGTGGCCAATAGGAGGAATGTCCCCCTTATATTGGTGGTCAATAGGAGGAATGTCCTCCTTATATTGGTGGTCAATAGGAGGAATGTCCCCCTTATATTGGTGGTCAATAGGAGGAATGTACCCCTTATATTGGTGGTCAATAGGAGGAATGTCCCCCTTACATTGGTGGTCAATAGCAGGAATGTTCCCCTTATATTGGTGGTCAATAGGAGGAATGCCCCCCTTACATTGGTGGTCAATAGGAGGAATGTCCCCCTTATATTGGTGGTCAATAGGAGGAATGTCCCCCTTACATTGGTGGTCAATAGGAGGAATGTCCCCCTTATATTGGTGGTCAATAGGAGGAATGTCCCCCTTATATTGGTGGTCAATAGGAGGAATGCCCCTTCCATTGGTGGTCAGAAGGAGGAATGTCCCCCTTATATTGGTGGTCAATAGGAGGAATGTCCCCCTTACATTGGTGGTCAATAGGAGGAATGTCCCCCTTACATTGGTGGTCAATAGGAGGAATGTCCCCCTTAAAGTGGTGCCCTTAAAGACAGCTAAAAAGATATTTGGTGCCACGCTGCTGGCTTTGCTAAGTGGTGCTGAACCTTGAACTCTGTAGGCCATCATCAAGTAGGTGGTTCACCAGCCACAGCTCAAGGAACCCCTAGCAACCTCTGGAGGAACCCTGGTTGAGAATGGCAGGACTAGATGGATACTCCTTGTACACTGAGACTTCAGGCTGATACAGAAGCAGATATTACTCACCCAGATAAGAGCCTGTGCTAAGGAAGACTGTGGCTTGATACCACTTCTGAGGGCCTGGGGCGTCCAGGCAGAAGGGACACTACGAGCAGTGGCATCGTCACGGGGGTGTGGACCGCACCCGGGTGACACCCGCCAGAGGGGTGACACCAGGAGCCACTGCGGACTGACCTTTCGGTGACAGGGGAGCAAAGCTTTCACGCCCCTCTCTCTCTCACCCTCCTCTCTATCACCCCCCTCTCTCACCCCCTCTCCCTCTCTCTCTTTCCAACCCCACCTCTCCCCCTCTATCTCACCCCCTCTCTCCCCCACCTCTTTCCCCCTTCCCTCTCACCCCCTCTCTCTCACCCGCTCTCTTTCTCTCTCAAGCTCCCTCTCTCCCTCACCACCTCTCTCTCTCATCCCACTCTCTCTCTCTCATCCCACTCTCTCTCTCTCATCCCACTCTCTCACCCCCTCTCTCTCTCTCCCCCCACCTCTCAAGAGGTGGAGCTCTAATAGGAAGAGGTGGAGCCCAAAGAGGAAGGGGTGGAGTTTACAGATGAAATGGTGGATCTTACACAGGATGGGGGGCTCCTGATTTTAGTCTTGCCTAGGGCAGCACAAAACCAAAACACACCACTGCCAGGAGCTACCGTGAAGATTGCTGGTTTGCTCCCTACAACCCGTCGTATGATGAGTGGCAAGCGCATCAGACCTACTTTTAATTAAGGGGTCTCAGCTTCCGATAAGAGGCATATTGAGACCAGCTGGTGGTGGATCCCCTTACCTCACGTGGGTGTAAGACGGACAATAGCACAGTTTTTGGGATTTGACTTTTTGCACAATTTCTGTGATATTAGAGCTCAGTTACAATTGTTTCAACTTTCATCCCCTGCTTAGTAGTACCCCCAGCTCTGCTGATCCCCTGCTCAGTAGTAACCCCCAGCTCTGCTGATCCCCTGCTCAGTAGTAACCCCCAGCTCTGCTGATCCCCTGCTCAGTAGTAACCCCCAGCTCTGCTGATCCCCTGCTCAGTAGTAACCCCAGGCTCTGCTGATCCTCTGCTCAGTAGTACCCCCAGCTATGCTGATCCCCTGCTCAGCAGTAACCCCAGGCTATGCTGATCCCCTGCTCAGTAGTAACCCCAGGCTCTGCTGATCCCCTGTTCAGTAGTAACCCCAGGCTTTGCTGATCCCCTGCTCAGCAGTAACCCCAGGCTCTGCTGATCCCCTGCTCAGTAGTAACCCCAGGCTATGCTGATCCCCTGCTCTGTAGTAACCCCAGGCTCTGCTGATCCCCTGCTCAGTAGTAACCCCCATCTCTGCTGATCACATGCTCAGTAGTTACCCCCAGCTCTGCTGATCTCCTGCTCAGTAGTAACCCCCATCTCTGCTGATCCTCTTGTTTGCTGATCCGTCTCTCTCTCTCTCTGGTTCCCACTCAACTCCCGCTATATTGCTCCCATGCTGTTCACCACGTGTGACATCTCCTAGTTTCTCCTGCTCTGGTCCCTCTGCTGGTCCTCTGCCACTCAGTCCTTATCTCTCCAGTCATCGCTCACCTTCTGCAATGGAGTTCCCATGTTACACACCATGTGCGCCATCTTCTGGTTGTTCCGCTCTGGTCCGGACCCCGCCCACGTTCTTGCTGCTCCTCATTGCACACCAGATGTGACGTCTGCACCAGACACTCCCAGAATATATACACATGAATGGGAAGTGACTGCTGATGACGTCTTTTCAGTTTATTTGTTGGTTTCCCTGTGCATCCTGGGACATCTCATACCTCCAATACCTCCAAAACAAAGCAAAGCTAAAGCTGAATAAAAGCCTCTCAGAAGCTGCAGGTGCTGTTAGCGAGCATTGTCATAGACTTCTATGGAGGCTTTGGAGGTGCTTTGAAGCACCAATAAAGCGACATGGTAGATAATGGTTGTAGCAAAGCAAACTTAAGCAAATACAATATGGGATTTGTCTTTTTTTCTCCACTGTATAAGAATTCAACTGAGTTTCTGGAGCCCATGAAGAAGTAGAGGAACTTGTTGGAATATTTAATGTCCATCATCCTCCACCACTAGACGAAGGGAAAGCTCAGGTGACCTCATGATATTCAGAAGTCTTGTCATTTGGCGAGTCGTTTCCAAGTTTCTTGGTGGTTGATAAGATCACTATTTCACTTACTTTGTGTTGGAACACTGGAAGCGATTGCACATAAGTTTTGGATTTTTTTGGACTTTATTTGATGGCCACTGGTTAATTGATGGCCACTGGTTATTTGATGGCCACTGGTAATTTGATGGCCACAGGTTAATTGATGGCCACTGGTTATTTGATGGCCACTGGTTATTTGATGGCCACTGGTTAATTGATGGCCACTGGCTATTTGATGGCCACTGGTTATTTGATGGCCACTGGTAATTTGATGGGCACTGGTTATTTGATGGGCACTGGTTAATTGATGGGCACTGGTTAATTGATGGCCACTGGTTATTTGATGGCCACTCGTTATTTGATGGCCACTGGTTATTTGATGGCCACTGGTTAATTGATGGCCACTGGTTATTTGATGGCCACTGGTTATTTGATGGCCATTGGTTAATTGATGGCCACTGGTTATTGATGGCCACTGGTTATTTGATGGCCACTGGTTATTGATGGCCACTGGTTAATTGATGGCCACTGGTTATTTGATGGCCACTGTTTTTTGATGACCACTGGTTATTGATGGCCACTGGTTAATTGATGGCCACTGGTTATTTGATGACCACTGGTTAATTGATGGCCACTGGTTATTTGATGACCACTGGTTATTGATGGCCACTGGTTAATTGATGGCTACTGGTTATTTGATGGCCACTGGTTATTTGATGGCCACTGGTTATTGATGGCCACTGGTTAATTGATGGCCACTGGTTATTTGATGGCCACTGGTTATTGATGGCCACTGGTTATTTGATGGCCACTGGTTATTGATGGCCACTGGGTAATTGATGGCCACTGGTTATTGATGGCCACTGGTTATTTGATGGCCACTGGTTATTGATGGCCACTGGTTATTTGACTTTACCAAAGTCTGTTGCTATTTTACAGGCACAAGCAATTTGGAACTTGGGATATTTTTCTTTCCAGGGTATCTGCTTTCAGGAAACAATATAATGTTTGGGGGTTTTATATCTTCAGGCCTAAAATGATTTTTTTATAAACGTGTGTGTAAAATAAGCACTGAATTGGCTCTGGCAGTGAACGGGGTATTATTTGCTTCTGCACAGTAGCAGCCACAAGGTTCTTTATTTGGCACCATTATTTTTTTTCTTTTCATGTGCAGACAACGGGATTTGTTGAGGATAAAAGCTGACAATGGCACGTCAAACACAGTGAAGGGTGCCATCGCTTTGGTTTTTTCTCTTGGGTTTCCTAAAGCCCAACGTCTTGGCAACAATAAATAAAAATGCATATGCAGTAAATCTCTGCAATGGATGCAGGTTTTCCCTTGTTTTAGGCCTTTAAAGACCCGGCGAGTACAGAAACTTACCTGTTGTCCTGCCAGAAATGCTCTCAGCTCCTAAGTCCTGCTGTTGGCTGCCAACACAGCGCCTTTTCTGGACTGGAAGAACAAGAAAATAAAACAAATATTAAAAATGTGTGAATGGCTCCTTTTTTTTGCTTTGTAAACGTTGTATACATTTTCTTTTTCTTATATTGATGACAATAAGGCCTACTGATCCCGCCAGGTTCTGTTCTATCTCTGAGGCCTTTATTAATAGGGCGACCATCGGCTCCCGAATCTGTTGGAAGGTGGTCAACCCCGTGCTTTCATCCCATCTGCTCTAACCAATGGCCCCCGATGGTTCAATGGCAGCTGCCTTGACCGTTTAGCAGCTGAGACTTCCAATCAATGTATGTCCTTCTCTTGCTGGATGACTCAGCCTGAACGATCGTCCAGCACAATTGGGGAGGTCCATTATTTGCCCCCATGACCTGCTGCCTGGGGGAAGAAGCTGAAGAATTCTGTTCAGATAGTTGCCCACCTGGGCTTAAAGGTCCACAACTGGTCAATGAGAGTGGTCTGAAGAGCTCTAACCAAGTCTGTGACTGAATGCTAAAATATCTAAAGGTAGCCACCTATCTGGGCCTACAGAGTTCACATAAACAGTGGTAGAGGTCAGAAGATACTTCCAAGTGGAGGAAATTCTTGATGCTGTTTTTTGGATATCCTGTATCCCAAACCCTCTCTCTCCCAGACAATTGAGCCAATTAATTCAGAAAGATTTCCAATACTCCCAGGCACGAGGAGCATGTAATTCACTTCCTCCATTGAGCTTGGGTATTGGCCACTTGGGCACCCAATCATGATACATTGTCCAGTACTGTTAATACTCCATCACACAAAGACGTTGTAGACAACTGAGCTCTTCCAACCTTGTGGTAACACTTTGGTGAAGGCTCTTTTCTGTCCCAGCATGATTGTGCCCCCCCCCCTTGTACAAAGCCAACTCCCTCTTCCAACCTCATGGTAACACTTTGGTGAAGGCTCTTTTCTGTCCCAGCATGATTGTGCCCCCCCTCGAGTACAAAGCCAGCTCCCTCTTCCAACCTCGTGGTAACACTTTGGTGAAGGCTCTTTTCTGTCCCAGCATGATTGTGCCCCCCCCCCCCATGTACAAAGCCAGCTCCCTCTTCCAACCTTGTGGTAACACTTTGGTGAAGACTCTTTTCTGTCCCAGCATGATTGTGCCCCCCCGTGTACAAAGCCAACTCCCTCTTCCAACCTCAT
>BLSH010093853.1:14825-26007 GCA_018402905.1 Glandirana rugosa
TTGGGCCTTTGTTTGCACTATGAGTTCTTTCCTAGGAGGAAGATTGATGTTCATCTTTGCACTTACTTTTGGGACTTTATCAGGACTTTTTAAAGCGGAGTTCCACCCAAAAGTGGAACTTCCGCTTTAAGACCTCCTCCCCAGCTCCTGCAAGCTTTTGGGGAGGAGGGGGGGTGCAGATACCCGATTTTTGACGGGTACTTCCGTTACGGTTGCCTTAGTCGTTCAGAAGTGGAAGGTCATCTTCCTCCTCCCTCCAGGACAGGTCCTAGAAGACTTCGGGACCAATCACGCGGCGCTGCTCTGCTCGCACATGCGCAGTGCATGCCTGGCCGTGAAGCCACTAGCTGTCACGGCCGGGTGCCCACACTAGTAATGACATCGCTGGAGGGGGAGAGATCCGAGGCTCCGTTCGGCCCCAACGCTGGACCAGGAGACAGGTGAGTGCCTGTTTATTAAAAGTCAGAAGCTCCACTTTTTGTAGTTGCTGACTTTTAGGCCCCTTTCACACTTGTGTGACGCAATTTTGCAACGTTCTCGGATCAGTACAACTTTGGTCCGACTTTGTTGCAACTTTGGCACAATGAAAACATATTACAAAGTCGTACAGTAGTAGTACAGAAATTGCATCTATATTATTCAGGTGCGATTTGCATGAGACTTTGAGGGTTCAACATTGAAGTCTATGGACCTCAAGTTGCATCAAAGTTGGGCCAAAGTAATGCAGGGACTACTTTGAAGTCGGCATGACTTCAAAGTCATACAGATTATGAATGGCACTCATTGAAAATAATGGGGAATGACTTGTCATCTGACTTTGCAGCCCCAAGTCGCAGGACAAGTCGCATAAGTGTGGAAGGAGCCTTAATAAACATAGAAAACTGTGTAACCCCGCTTTAAGGATGGCTGCCACCTAGTGGGGATTACCCCTCATATTATTATTATTATTTATGCACGCTATTAGATATATGTAGAATTTCTGAGCGCTGCACCGTCACTTTTAATATCTGCATATAAGGTTGGCTGATTACCTTACTTTGTGCCAGCTGCTTTTTTGCTTGTTTGGAGCAGTCCCTCATATTACACACCTGTTCGGTCTCTTTAAATTTCATGTGGCTGCATCATGGTGACACCATCCATTAACATTTGCAGCAGAGGGACTTGTAAGTCTCAATGGATTGTGATAGATCACTACACTTGTAGTCTATTGTTTATATTCTGCACAATACAGGAGCCCATGACAAACAGATCATGGTTGCAATGTTCTGAATGCAGAAAAAAAAAAAAATGCACATTCTTCCTTTTATCATTTATGTGGGCACATATTTTCAGCTAAGCGAATGGATGAGTCAAACACATACACGTACAATACTATACTAGCTCCTCTACTTCCCTTATTCCCACCCCAGTATTACTCACCATGTGACCTGCACGAGAGACAGAGGTACAGCTGTTGCATATATCGCCAGATCTCCATACAGATATATAATAATGCACAAATAAAAGAGGTTTATACCAACTGTAGGGGAAAGCAGAAAGACAACAAAAAATTATCTGTCAAACTGAGATGAATGATATTTCAGTTATAACGCCAAAAAAGACACCGGTAAGTGGTTTTTAACCATTTGCCCTCCAGGAGATTTAAACCCTTCATGACCAGGCCATTTTTTGTGATACAGCACTGCCTTACTTTAACTGACAATTGCACGGTCGAGCGACGTTGTACCCAAATAATTTTTTTCCCCTCACAAATAGCACTTTCTTTTAGTGGTATTTGATCAGCTCTGCAGTCGTTATTGTTTGCGCTATAAAAGGAAAAAAAAAAAAAAAGAGCAACATTTTGAAATAAAATAAATAAATAAATATTTTTTTACTTTCTGCTATAAAACATATCCAATAAAAGAATTGACTAAAAAAAAAAATGTCTTCATAAATTCAGGCCAATATGTAGTCTGCTACTTATCTGTGGTAGAAAAAAAATCCCAATAAGCGTATATTGATTGGTTTGCGCAAAAGTTTATAGTGTCTACAAACTATGGAATATTTTTATTTATTACTAGCAATGGTGTCGATCACTGACTCATAGCGGGGCTGCGATATTGCGGTGGACATTCTGACACTGACATTTTTTTGGGGACCAGTGACAAAAATACCGTGATTAGTGCTAGAAACTACTGTACTAATGAAACTGGCTGGGAAGGGGTTAACATCAGGGGCAATCTAAGGGTTAACTGTGTTCCTAGCCTGTTTTATTACAGTGTGGGAGGTGCTTTCACTAGAGGAAGACATGGATCTTTGCCCCTGCTTTGCAGGGACACGGGATCAATGCTTTCCCTCCTGTCAGAACGGAAATCTGCCTTGTTTACAATGAGGGAAAAAAAAATATTTGATCTCCTGCTGATTTTGTACATTTGCCCACTGACAAAGAAATGATCAGTCTATAATTTTAATGGTAGGCTTATTTTAAGAGACAGAATACCAGCAAAAATGTCCAGAAAAAACGCAATTCAATGCATTTTAACCCCTTCCTTACCGGGCACTTAAACCCCCCTCCTGCCCAGACCAATTTTTGGCTTTCAGCGCTGTCGCATTTTGAATGACAATTGCGCGGTCGTGCGACGTTGTACCCAAATAAAATTTGCGTCCTTTTTTTCCCCACAAATAGAGCTTTCTTTTGGTGGTATTTGATCCCCTCTGCGTCATTTCTGATCGCCGCTATAAACAAAAAATGAGCGACAATTTTGCAAAAAAGAACAATATTTTTTACTTTTTGCTAAAGTACAAATCCATTAAAAAAATGATTCATCAGTTTTGGCCGATATATATTCTTCTACATATTTTTGGTAAAAAAAAAAAAAATCGCAATCGGCGTATTTTGATTGGTTTGCGCAAAAGTTATCGCGTCTACAAACTGGGAATTGATTTATGGCGTTTTTATTATTTTTTTTTTTTTTTTTTACTAGTAATGGCGGCGATCTGCAATTTTTATCGGGACTGCGATATTGGGGCGGACATGTCGGACATTTTTTACACATTTTTGGGACCAATGACATTTATTCAGCGATCAGAAATTTAAATGTCCACTGATTACTGTATAAATGTCATTGGCAGTGAAGGGGTTAACCAGCAGGGGGCAGTGAAGGGGTTAACAAATGTTCCCTGGGTGTGTTCTAACTGTGGGGGGGCAGGGCTGGCCGGGACATAACAGATCTAACTGATCCCAGTGACAGGGATCAGTAGATCTGCTATGTCCCCTGTCACAGAACGGGGAACCGCCGTGTTTACAACGGCGGTTCCCCGTTCTGAGGCTCCTAAAAGAGATCGGTGGGTCTCGGGCGGACATCGAGTCCGCCCGACCCACGGGCATGCTTGCGCCGCCGCTGCCGCCAGGGGGCGCGCCTGGAGCGTGCGCAGTGGAGGACGTCCATGGACGTCCTCCGGGCATTTCAGATCCGCGCTGGAGCCGTACTTCGGCAATAGCGCGGATCTGGAGTGGTTAATGAGTGAAATAAGTATTTGACCCCTTCACAAAACATGACTTCGTACTTGTTGCCAAAACCCTTGTTGGCAATCACAGAGGTCAGACGTTTCTTGTAGTTGGCCACCAGGTTTGCACGCATCTCAGAAGGGATTTTGTCCCACTCTTCTTTGCAGATCCTCTCCAAGTCATTAAGGTTTCGAGGCTGACGTTTGATAACTCAAACCTTCAGCTCCCTCCACATATTTTCTATGGGATTAAGGTCTGGAGACTGGACTCCAGGACCTTAATGTGCTTCTTCTTGAACCACTCATTTGATGCCTTGGCCATGTGTTTTGGGTCATTGTCATTCTGGGATACCCATCCACGATCCATTTTCAATGCCCTGGCTGAGGGAAGGAGGTTCTCACCGAAGATTTGATGGTACATGGCCCCGTCCATCGTCCCTTTGATGCAGTGAAGTTGTCCTGTCTCCTTAGCAGAAAAACACCCCCAAAGCATAATGTTTCCACCTCCATGTTTGACAGCGGGGATGGTGTTCTTGGGGATTAGCAGCATTCCTCCTCCTCCTCCTCCTCCAAACACGGTGAGTTGAGTTGATGCCAAAGAGCTTGATTTTGGTCTCATCTGACCACAACACTTTCACCCAGTTCTCCTCTGAATCATTCAGATGTTCATTAGCAAACTTCAGACGGGCCTGTACATGTGCTTTCTTGAGCAAGGGGACCATGCGGGTGCTACAGGATTTCAGTCCCTCATGGCGTAGTGTGTTACCAATTGTTTTCTTGGTGACTATGGTCCCAGCTGCCTTGAGATCATTGACAAGATTCTCCCGTGTAGTTCTGGGCCGATTCCTCACCGTTCTCATGATCATTGAAACTCCACGAGGTGAGAACTAGCATAGAGCCCCAGACCGAGGGAGATTGACAGTTATTTTGTGTTTCTTCCATTAGCGAATAATCACACCAACTGTTGTCGCCATCTCTCCAAGCTGCTTGTCGATGGTCTTGTAGCCCATTCCAGCCTTGTGTAGGTCTACAATCTTGTCCCCGACATCCTTGGACAGCTCTTTGGTCTTGGCCAGGGTGGAGAGATTGGAATCTGATTGATTGCTTCTGTAAACAGGTAACAAGCTGAGATTAGGAGCATTCCCTTTAAGAGAGTGCTCCTAATCTCAGCTCATTCCCTATATAGAAGACACCTGGGAGACAGAAATCTTGCTGATAGAGGATCAAATAGTTATTTCACTCATTAAAATGCAAATCAATTTAGAACTTTTTTGAAATGCGTGTTTCTGGATATTTTTGCTGTTGTTCTGTCTCTCACTGTTAAAATAAATCTACCATTAAAATTATAGACTGATCATTTCTTTATCAGTGGGCAAATGTACAAAATCAGCAGGGGATCAAATACTTTTTTCCCTCACTGTACATAGGCAGACTACCGTTCTATCCCTCTGCTGGATGGTCAGCGGGTGCACGCCCCCTCCCCAGAAGAGCCAGATCACACGCACACATGCATATACATATATTATATGGCTGTCTTCCCAATAGGACACAGACAGCACAAAACAGAGTGACAGGCAGATATTTTAATTATTAATTTAGGCTACATTCACACTGCTGCAATATTTTGATCCGACTTCGGTGCAATTATGTATTGCTACTTGGGTGCAACTTTAATAAAGGTTTGTATATTCTATGCGGCCAAAACTGCATGCATCAAAGTAGTACAGGAACCTTTCCCATAATCGTTCCATGCTGAGTTACATTGATGTGAACAGACACCATTGAAAACAATGTGATTTTCATTGTCCAGCATTTCTGTGCGACTCAAGTTACATCTGAAAATCGCACTAGTATGAACCAGGTCCCTCTGTCCAGAAATAAAATATATAATTAAGAAATGGTGCCTCAACCTTTTTCAAGGTTTACACCCCTTTCAAAGTACCGGCCAATTCTAGTATCCCCCATGAAATAACCATACTGCTTTTACAGGTGTCTCCAAGGCCAAAAATGTGATGATGTAGCTATATGAGAAAAGTAACATGGTCTAACCAATGATACACAAACTATGGGCACAAATCCACTTCTAGCTGCAGGCCTACCCACCCCATATTCTGGAGGCAGAGGGATATTTTGAAATCACCCTCTTGTCAACAATTTTCTATTGCTCCTCCTCTAACCAACAAGAACATACCTGGACTTGTCTGCTACCCCTTATACAACATTGCATGCAAAAAGTGTCAAAACTCCAAAAATGAACCACGTTGGGGGACCACATTCTCTCACTTTAATAGCCATATCTTGGCAGTTAACTGGGTGAGTAAACTTGGTTAGGAACCTCTGCCATAAGTAAACCAATTGTACAATACAAAATACCTAAAACAGGCGCAAATGTAATCACTAGGGTTACAGAAATACAGTAATGACTGTACTACATTATTGCCCCCTATAGTTTTCACAACCAACCCCTATAGTGTTTATTTAGACTGCAAAACATTTTTTAACTTCACGCCTGTGCTATAGCCGAAAGACGGCTACAGCATGGGCCTAAATTGCCGGGAAGGTGTCCATGTATGTCCTCCCAAGAATGCCCCGCCTGCGTGTCCCCTGCGGGGCTCGCTCTGTGATCAGCGAGTCAATGAGATCCCGATCCCGGCCCCTTACCATGTGATCAGCTGCCAGCCAATGACAGCTGATCATGTGATGTAAACAGAGCCGGGAATAGGACTTTTTTCCCCCTCACACTCACAGCGTGAGGAACAAAAAAAAAAAAAAAAAAAAAAAGCAGATTACCGTCTGAAGTAAATAGGACATCTGTCCCGCACACTCCAGACCCACTTTTGCTAAGCAGTGCCCACCGGTGCCACCTACCAGTCAATATCAGCAATGCTAAGCATTACCCACCAGTGCCACCTATCAATGCCCATCAGTGCTGCCAATAAGTGCCTCATCATTAGTGTCACCCATCAATGCCCATCAGTGCTGCCAATAAGTGCCTCATCATCAGTGTCACCTATCAATGCATTTTAGTGCCCCCTATCAGTGCAGCCACATCAATGCCGCCTCATCAGCGCACACCAATGAAGGAGAAAAATTACCTATTTATAGAACACCACAATCGTCCTCCCCTCAGGTTGGATAGAAAATGATAATCAGCACTATTGGTATGCCCTTCCCCAAACAGATTGTATAAAAAAAACTTAAGATAAAAAAAAAATAAGATTAAGATTTTTGATCGATTTCGTCTGCGTTTTGCATCAGCGCTACGTGGTATTTGTATAAAAAAACCTCTCTGCTATTTTTGGACATTTCAAAACAGAAAACGCCGGCGCTAAAAACACTGGTTAACGGCGCTAATGCACATTACTGAGCGTTTTGCCGGCTCAGCGTCAAAAACGCCATAAAGCTGCAGCTATGGAACACAAAGGTCCTGCGTTAGATTTACAGCTTAAGAACGCCAACGCCATCTACAGCTCACAAACGTCAACGTGTATATGAGGCCATTGAATAACATGGAGAGGCGTTCTTAAGCTGTAAAAACAGCTCAAAAACGTGCCGTTAAAAACGCCTGTGTATATGAGGCCTAAAAGTGATCAAAATTGAAGCTGCTGCTGTAAACGATTAAGCTTTTAGCTTTGCTTTGCATATAATGGGTGTGGTTATACACTGACGTGCTTTCTGGTGAAGAAAAATTAGGTGTTTGCAAACTATGAAAACTTTTTTTTTCGAAATTGTTTGGCAAAACATAAAAACCCCAGTGGTGATTAAATACCACCAAAAGAAAGCTCTATTTGTGTGAAAAAAAAATATATAAAAATGTCATATGGTTACAGTGTAGCATGACTGCGCAATTGTCATTCAAAGAGCACTGAAAGCTGAAAATTGGCCCAGGCAGGAAGGGGGTTTAACTGCCCAGTAAGCAAGTGGTTAACCAATGGACCATTGCATGAAAACTGATACAAGATCACGCCGTGGGTCTCTGGGACCTGGCAGGGACGTGTGGCGTGCTTGTGTAAGCACCAGATCCCATGTAAGATCTCAGCATAGAAGAAAAGTGGAGCAATGGAAGCTGTGTCTGCAAGAAGACAGTGATTTTTTTCTTATACATGGACAAGTGTGACAGATTTGAAATTTCATTTCAATACTGAACTCTATATATTATAGTGCAGATGATATATTTTCCTATTGCAATGCTTATGAATATGTATTTCCACTGTCCCGTGCTAGGAAACAAACACTATAAATAAAACATAGGAATCTAGCTCCACCTGCTGGAATACGGAAGGGCTACCAAATTAAAATTGATACCGTAATTAATAATTTAAAATAGAAATGACTGTGGTGAAGTGGCAATGCATTATAAAACAGTTGCAATTCCAAACACAATAGCTGTGCACATCATAATTCATACCTTTATTAAAAAACATTGACGCCATCTGCCCCATTTCCACTCGCTCCACAATTTCAAAAGGGTCGGAAAAACCGCGGCGCTCTGAACGATATTAAAAAAAAAAAAAAAGTGTCAGTCATATTTTCAAACTATAAATGAAAATCTTAAGAAAAAAGAGAGCTTATGGAAATTCTCCCCAGCTTTTCATACAAGACACATAAATACTCACGCACAGAAAGGATGGGTCGGGCTTCTGAGCTGTCATACCCATCTGCAGACAGAGATTCATTATCAGAATTTTCAGACGAATCCATTTCCTACAGAAGAGGACACAAGTCTAATGTTAAACCAGCAGCATCAGGACAATACATAAATTAGGAATAGTCTACATAAAGAAGGTTTTCATCTCATGGTAGAGGTTTTTCTGGAACTCAGAAATACATTTCTAGAGCTGTTCTACTAAACTTTAACCACTTCAGCTCCGGAAGATTTACCCCCTTCATGTTTTACGATAGAGCACTGCGTTACTTTAACGGTCAATTGCGTTGTTGTGCGACGCTGTACCCAAATAAAATGCATTTCCTTTTTTCCCCACAAATAGAGCTTTCTTGTGGTGCGATTTAAACACCCCTGTGGTTTTTACTTTTTGAGCTATAAACAATAATAAAAAGAATATTTTTTACTTTCTCCTATAGAACACATCAAAAAAAAAGTAAAAAAAAAAAAAACAAATTTCTTCATAAATTTTAACCAATATGTATTCTGCTACATATTTTTGTTAAACAAAATCCCAATAAGCGTATATTGATTGGTTTGCGCAAAAAAGTCATAGCGTATGCAAACTATGGGATATTTTTACGGAATTTTTATTTATTTATTTTTAATGGTAATGGCGGCGAACAGCGACTTATAGTGGGACTGTGACATTGCAGCGGACAAATCAGACACTAAGTGACATACATTTTTTTGGGGACCAGTGGCACTTATACAGTGATCAGTGCTAAAAAAAAATGCACTGTCACTGTTCTGACACTGGCAGGGAAGGGGTTAAAATCAGGAATCAGGGGTGATCAAAGGGTTAAGATGCAAACCCCCCCCAACAAAAATTGAATTAATAATTCTGCCTGGTAGAGTATAGCAGGTCATATCATCTGTGCCCAGTCTTGCCACAAAGAGTTAATCCAACTGTGAGTAATGAGCTTATCTTTTTTCAGGAAGAGAAAGTCCAACTAACAGGGAAATACACAGACAATCTGCCCCTTGCTCTGTGAGTGACAAACAATTTGCTCATCTCCTTCACACAGCAGAGAAAGTTTTACACTCCCCCCTCCCTCCCTCTTCAATGTCCCAGTATAGAGGTGAGGTGAAGTGGGGAGGTTGGTGACATCACAACTCTACCCACCGAGCTCCAGCAAACACAGACACCCTCTGATTTCAGAGTTTTACAGAGCTGCTAGTGCTTACAGGAAGGACATTTGCAAGGTAGGGATAGATGCAGGAGGCTTGCATGTATATGTACATTAATACTGTGTCATTAGTCTATACTGGGTGGGTTTACATCCACTTTAAATGTGGAAGTGCTTGTACTGTGGGAAGGCAGAGATTTGTGTTCCTGCTTAGCAGAAACACAGAAACTCTATTTTCCCTAATCAAAGAACTAATAAAATGACAGATTCCACTTGCACCACCATAAAGATTTTGCCTGATCATTTACACAAGGAGCTGCTGCTATATAACCCACAAGGGGTTCACTAGATCCAAATCACCTATGGGTGCAAAAAAAAAAAAGAAAAGAAGAACACACTATAAAAAAATATGGCAATTATTTACAAAATATAATACAGGGTGGGCCATGTATATGGATACACCTTAATAAAATGGGAATGGTTGGTGATATTAACTTCCTGTTTGTGGCACATTAGTATATGTGGGGGGGGGGGGGGGAAACTTTTCAAGATGGGTGGTGACCATGGCGGCCATTTTGAAGTCGGCCATTTTGAATCCAACTTTTTCAATAGGAAGAGGGTCATGTGACACATCAAACTTATTGGGAATTTCACAAGAAAAACAATGGTGTGCTTGGTTTTAACATAACTTTGTTCTTTCATGAGTTATTTACAAGTTTCTGACCACTTACAAAATGTGGTCAATGTGCTGCCCATTGTGTTGGATTGTCAATGCAACCCTCTTCTCCCACTCTTCACACACTGATAGCAACACCGCAGGAGAAATGCTAGCACAGACTTCCAGTATCCATAGTTCAGGTGCTGCACATCTCGTATCTTCACAGCATAGACAATTGCCTTCAGATGACCCCAAAGATAAAAGTCTAAGGGGGTCAGATCGGGAGACCTTGGGGGCCATTCAACTGGCCCACGACGACCAATCCACTTTCCAGGAAACTGTTCATCTAGGAATGCTCGGACCTGACACCCATAATGTGGTGGTGCACCATCTTGCTGGAACTATGATGTCGGTGATAGGGAATTGCTGGCCATCAAGTCGGCTTTGGAGGAATGGCGGTACCTCCTGGAAGGAGCAGCTCACCCGGTATTGGTTTTTACTGACCATAAAAACCATATGCTGTGAAGATACGAGATGTGCAGCACCTGAAAAAAGGGATTTTATTAAAACTTATCGTAAAATCCTTTTCTCCGAGTTCACTGACAGACACAGCTTCTTCATGACTTTGTGGGTTTTATGTTCGTCCTACCAAGAGTTAACTAGGCAGGGAAAAGAATCAGCTGGCCCCTCCCCTGGGGGCCGTCCTCTCTTCCTACATTAAACCCCCCTCACAGAATAGCTCTCCAGTTTGTACACAAGCCATACCAAAACAGAGCCCAGAGGGGTGGGTGCTGCGTCTGTCAGTGAACTCGGAGAAAAGGATTTTACGGTAAGTTTTAATAAAATCCATTTTTCTCCTACGTTCACTGACAGACGCAGCTTCTTCATGACTTTGTGGGGACATCCCCAAGCTGTGTCAAAAAAAGAGGGGTGGGTAAACGCAAACAACTGTACCCAACTGAACCTCTGAGGAGGCGCCAGACGCGCCTACACTGCCGCCTGCAGAACTTTGCGGCCAAAGGCAGCATCCTCCAAGTCAACCCATGTCAACAAACGCAAATGGGTGGGGAGAAAAAAACTGTGTCGAACCCCTACAGGGGTGTTTCAGTACTTCTTCGACGCAGACAGTCACTTGCATCCTCTTTTTACCTAAAATAATTTTGAATGGCATTTTAGGAAAAGAGGCTCAAGTGACTGTCTGCGTCGTGGGTGGGGAGACCCGAGACAAAACCATGCCGAACACAT
>BLSH010093853.1:45650-57281 GCA_018402905.1 Glandirana rugosa
TTTCAATATCTCAGATGTTCGATACCACGGTTTTCAATGATTGGCACCATAGCTTGTAGACTCTATAACTTTCACAAGGACCAAATAATATACACTTATTTGGGTTATTTTTACCAAAGATAGGTAGCAGTATAAATTTTGGCCAAAATTTACAAAGAAAAAGTACTAATTTGCAAAATTTTATGACCGAAACAAAGAAAAAGGCATTTTTTCAAAAAATTTTCAATCTTTTTTTATTTATAGCACAAAAAATAAACCCCCTCCTAGTGATTAAATACCACCAAAAGAAAGCTCTATTTGTGTGAAAAAAAGGACGCAAATTTCATATGGGTACCGTGTTGCATGACTGAGTAATTGTCATTCAAAGTGTGATAGCGCTGAAAGCTGAAAAATGGCCTGTACAGGAAGGGGGTTTTCGTGCCAGGTACTGTTGTGGTTAAAGGAAAACGGAAAAAATATATAATAAAAATGAGTGTTAGTGCAAAAACACACAATACCCATTTTTTTTAAAATATAAAAGATGATGTTGCATTGAGTAAATAGATACCAAACAGTCTAGGTTTTAAAATTGCTTGTGCCTGCGAAAAGCTATGCTACACAAGAATCACCATAGGTGATGCTTTGAAAGCCTTTACAGCTCATCAGTTTAGAGTTAACTAGGAGCTCTGATGCTAGAATTATTGCCCTCACTCTGACGTCCGCAGCGATATGTAACAGGTGTGGTGCGACCGCAGTTTATATATGTGCGCACACCCTGGGCTTGCGTTTGCGCAAGTGTGCGGGGCAACAGGGGTTACTACAATTTTTTTTTTTTTTTTATATATATATTTTATTTTTCTTAAACTTTCATTTTTTTTATTTATTTTTACTTGATTGCTATAACAATGGGTTAATAAATCCCTATGTGATCGCATTGGGCAGGTGGACAGGTACTCTTCTTATAGACCCCAATGTCTCCCCTGCCCATCACACCATCTAACCAAGCACAGATTAGCTTGGTTAGGTCTGTCCCCTGGCTGTACTGGCCAGGAAATGGTGGATCTGAAACCGGAAGTGACACCACTTATGGTTTCATTGTTTGCATGGATTTGCCTCGGTCTCACAGCGATCTCCCTCCCCTAGCTGGTGGATGTGTTCCTGGGCTCCAGTAAGAGCCTGGGAACCACAGGAGGAAGGGGAGGAGAGGGGGCACCACGCAGCAGCCTTCATGAAAGTGATCGGTAGCTATGGAGCTGCCACATCACTTTCAGCCTGGGACCTGGCTAAACAAAACCCGCAAATGCTGATGGCAGCTACTGCTGCCATCAGCTTGTGATCAAAGGTTCACTCTTTGGACGTATAGCTGAACTGGATACTAAACACATTCCATGGAGGAGTAGACCGACCTCTGAATGCCAAGAGGCTACTCACTGCTGTTTCACACTACACTACACCTAGAATCCACATGGGACCACTTGCATGGGTTCCATACCAACAGCAGAGAACTCACCTCCTCCTTCTCCCATCTCTTCCATCGCAGTCGAGCATTAGCTGCAGCCATTGCTTCAATGACAAATGTTGTAGTCATATAACTAGAAATTAAAAAAAAATGCATAGTGCTGAAACAATTTGCATAAGATATACATGTCAAATAAAAATGTAGTGCTTTTTATCCATGTTCTTAGCCACTTAAAATGGAACTATAGGCAATTTTTTTTTCACATTTTGGATAGAGAAAGGGAGGGCTATAACATAACCAGTCAGTTTTTTTTTTTGTTTATTTAGTTATTTTTTCGCCATCTGTGTTCCATTGTGGAGATTTCCCTTCACATCCTGTCCCACAGTCACATAGGAAGTGAGGGGAAATCGCTGCAAATTAAAGTTAATTCCATGGGGACCCCCAGGACTCCAGAACTACTGTCCCCATTGGAAGATTTCCTTTCTATTACTTTTCTGGGAACAAACCAACATTTGGGATTTTCTTTTTTTCTCCAAACAAGTAAAATTTGGGATTTTCTTTTACTTTCATTTGCAATGACAATGGTAAAGAAGACCAACGTAGACAGACAGTAATAAAAATGGACAAGCATTTTAATCCTCTTCACTCTATCCAAAATTAAAAAAAAAAAAAAATTGGCTTTAGTTGTAGTTTAGCCAGTTAAAAGACCGCCTACCGCATATACAGTTGTGCTCATAAGTTTACATACCCTAGTGAATTTATGATTTCTTGGCCATTTTTCAGAGAATATGGATGATAACACAAAAACTTTCCTTTCACTCATGGTTAGTGTTTGGCTGCAGCCATTTATTATCAATCAACTGTGTTTACACTTTTTAAATAATAATGACAACAGAAACTACCCAAATGACCCTGATCAATAGTTTACATACCCCAGTTCTTAATACCGTGTATTGCCCCCTTTAATATTAATGACAGCTTGAAGTCTACTTGTGGATGAGGCTCTTTATCTTCTCAGGTGGTAAAGCTGCCCATTCCTCTTAGCAAAAAGCCTCCAGTTCCTGGAAATTCTTGGGCTGTCTTGCATTAACTGCACGTTTGAGATCTCCCCAGAGTGGCTCAATGATATTGAGGTCAGGAGACTGAGATGGCCACTCCAGAACCTTCACTTTATTCTGCTGTAGCCAATGACAGGTCGACCTGTCATGTTGGAACATCCCATGTGCAGCTTCCTGGTTGATGAATGCAAATGTTCCTCCAGTATTTTTTGATAACATACTGCATTCATCTTGCCATCAGTCTTGACCAAATTTCCTGTGCCTTTGTAGCTCACACATCCCCAAAACATCAGCGATCCACCTCCGTGTTTCACAGTGGGAATGGTGTACCTTTCATCCTCTCCAAATGTAGCATTTATGGCTGTGGCTAAAAAGCTCAATTTTGGTCTCATCACTCCAAATGACTTTGTGCCAGAAGGTTTGAGGCTTGTCTCTGTGCTGTTTGGCGTATTGTAAGTGGGATACTTTGTAGCATTTGCATAGGAATGGCTTTCTTCTGGGGACTTGACCATGCAGCTCATCTTTCTTCAAGTGCCTCCTTATTGTGCATCTTGAAACAGCCACACCACATGTTTTCAGAGTCCTGTATTTCATCTGAAGTTATTTGTGGGGTTTTCTTTGCATCCCAAACTATTTTCCTGGCAGTTGTGGCTGAAAGTTTAGTTGGTCTACCTGACCTTGGTTTGGTTTCAACAGAACCCCTCATTTTCCACTTCTTGATTAGTGGTTCAACACTGCTGATTGGCATTCTCAATTCCTTGGATATCTTTTTATATCCCTTTCCTGTTTTATACAATTCAACTACCTTTTCCTGCAGATGCTTTGACAATTCTTTTGCCTTCCCCATGACTCAGAATCCAGAAATGTTAGTGCAGCACTGGATGAAAGATGCAAGAGACTGTCAGGAGTCCAGAAACTCATTGACTTTTCATACACACACCCTAATTACAAGCAAACAGATCACAGGTGAGGATGGTTACCTTTAGTAGCCATTCAAACCCCTTTGTGACAACTTGTGTGCATGTTATCAGGCCAAAATCACCAGGGTATGTAAACTTTTGATCAGGGTCATTTGGGTAGTTTCTGTTGTCATTATAATTTAAAAAGAGTAAACACAGTTGATTGATAATAAATGGCTTCAGCCAAACACGAACCATGAGTGAAAGAAATGTTTTTGTGTTATTCATAATCTCTAAAAAATGGCCAAGAAATCAAATTCTGCCAGGGTATGTAAACTTATGAGCACAACTGTATACTGCAGCAGGGCAACCTCATTGCGAGAGATCACGTACCTGTATGTCACTTCGTGCAATAGGTTCAGTGGACGCGCGCCCATTGGCCACAGGGGGAGCCAATCAGCGGGCCACCCACGATCGTTCCTCAGAGGCAGAACGGTGATCCGCCTATGTAAATAAGGCAGATCGCCGTTCTGACAGGGGAGGACACAGATCTTCTGTTCCTGCTAAGCAGGAACACCGATCTGTGTTCACCCAGTCAGTCCATCCCCACACAGTAAGCAAGCACCTCCTAGGGACACACTTAACCCTTTGATCGCCCCTGGTGTTAACCCTTTCCCTGCCAGTGTCATTAGTACAGTGACCGTGCATATTTTTAGCACTGATTACTGTAATAATAAGCCTTATTATAGGCTTACCTGTAGGTTAAAGTGGTTGTCATGACTTGACAACCACTTTAAGTCAGAGGCGGGAGGCAAACAATGATTAATACACTATGAGGTTAATTTACTAAAACTGGAAACCAATCAGCTTCCAGGTTTTATTGTCAAAGCTTACTTGAACAAGCTGAAGTTAGAAGCTGATTGGCTACCATGCACCGCTGCACCAGATGTAGCACTCTCCAGTTTTAGCAAGTCAACCCCTTTGTTTTTAAGTGTGCTTATCCTTTCACCTGTACACAATCCTACAGACAGAAGAGCAGAGTAGTGTTCTTTGACCATATGATTTTATCTGTTTTTAATGTTCATATAAAACTTTATTATTTTGTTCACTTACCTCATAAAAGCCAAGAAAATAATTAGGATGAGGCTCACTAACCAGCCTGCATGGGCGAAGGCCTTTGGCATGGTAAGTGCACCTGTGCCCACAATTAAATTGAACATGTACACAAGCCCAACCTATAGGGGAAAAAAAAAAACAGGTATATTTAAAATGTAATCCAAAACAATAAACTCAAGATGAGCATTTATTTAACCACTTGAGCTCTGGAAGGTTTTACACCCTTCATGACCAGGCCATTCTTTGCTATTCAGTACTGCGATACTTTACCTGGCAATAGTAGGGTCATGCAACACTGTATGCAAATTAAATAAAAAAAAAAAAAATTTCACACAAATAGAGCTTTTTTTTTTATGGTATTTGATCACCGCTGGAGTTTTCTCTCTTTCTTTTGTGAATTAAAGGGGTTGTAAAGTCTAATGGTTTTTCGCCTTAATGCATTCTATGCATTAAGGTGAAAAACCTTTTCTCAACAATGACCCCCCCCCCAGAGCCCATGAGCTTATCTGATCCCGTTTTTTCCAGCGGCGGCCAAGAGCAATCCGCTCCAGCCGGTGTCACAGGTTCTCCTCATTGGCTGGATTGATCGCAGGTGAGCCATTGGCTCCTGCTGCTGTCAATCAGGTCCAGTGATGCAGGGGGCCGAACCTAGTCCCGCTGTTTGTGAGAATACACGCAAACCGCCGGACACAGGAGACCTCCCGCACGTGTGACCCCAGGGAAGCTTTACCGGACGGGTCACTGGATGCGGAGGAGGTCCCAGGAGCACTGCTGGAGGACCCCAGAAGAGGAGATTCGGGGCCACTCTGTGCAAAACCACTGCACACAGGAGGTAAGTATGACATATTTGTTATTTAACCACTTTATGACCAAGCCTCTTTTTGGAGTTCGGTGGTTACGAGTTAAAACCAGGTTTTTTTGCTATAAAATTACTAAGAACCCCCAAACATTATATATTTTTTTCCTAACACCCTAGAGAATAAAATGGCTGCCATTGCAAAACTTTATGTCACACCGTATTTGCGCAGCGGTCTTACAAGCGTCATTTTTTTTTTTTTTAAATTGAGTTTTTTGAGTTAAAAAATAAGACAGCAGTAAAGTTAGGCCAATTTTTCCCCATATTGTGAAAGATAATGTTACGCCGAGTAAAATGATACCAAACATGTCATGCTTCAAAATTGCGCAGAATGGCGACAAACTTTGCATCATAAAAATCTCCATTGGCGACGTTTAAAAAATTCTACAGGTTAGCAGTTTTGAGTTACAGAGGAGGTCTGGTGCTAGAATTATTGCTCTCGCTCTAACGATCGCGGCGATACCTCACATGTGTGGTTTGAACACCGTTTTCATATGTGGGCGGTACTTACATAGGCGTTTGCTTCTGCACGCAGCTCGCAAGGGCGGTGCGCTTTAATTTTTTTTTTTTTTTAATATTTATTTTACTTTTTAATTTTTATTTTTACACCGTAATTTTTAAAAAAAAAACTAAATTTTGATCACTTTTAGAAATGTAAACATGCCTTGTAATAGAAAAAAAGCATACCAGGACCTCTTAAATATGAGATCTGGGGTCAAAAAGACCTTAGATCTCATATTTACACTGAAATGCAAAAAAAAAAAAGAAAAAAAAAAATGTTCCCTTTAAGAGCATTGGGTGTTAGTGACTTGTGACGTCGCTTCCGCCCAGCCATGTCATGGAGCCAAATAAGCGGCTTCAGACGCTCACTCGGCTCACAGACACTGGGAGGGGCGGACGCGACCAGATGGCCGGAAAGCGGCGGGGGGGGATGGGGGGCACCTCTTCCGGCGCTGATAAAAGTGATCTTGCGGCAAATCCGCCACTAAGATCAATTTCATCATGTGCAGAATCGCCTGCAGAAAGAAAAAAAAAAAAAAAAAAAAAAAAAAAAAAAAGATACCGGGGTTATAGTAGCTATCTGCTACCATAACAAAGGTATTCCACTTCAAACTGCCGCCGTCACATGACGGCGGGCGGTCCGGAAGTGGTTAAAAAAAAAACGAGGGTTTATAAATCACTTTAAGCCCCTTTCACATGGACGTTCCTTTCAAGTCTGCCTGTCAGTTTTTTCAGTACAACTGGGGGAATCCATACTGGAGAAGGATCTGGGGGTTTTGGTAGATCATAAGCTTAATGATGGCATGCAATGCCAAGCTGCGGTTTCCAAAGCAACAAAATCCTTTACAAATTCCTTTGTATTAACCACTTCAGCCCCGGAAAGTTTTACCCCCTTCCTGACCAGAGCAGTTTTTGAGATTCGGCACTGCGTCGCTTTAACTGACAATTGCGCAGTTGTACGATGTTGTACCCAAACAAAATTTGTGTCCTTTTTTTCCCCACAAATAGAGCTTTCTTTTGGTGGTATTTGATCACCTCTGCGTCATTTCTGATCACAGCTATAAACAAAAAAAGAGCAACAACTTTGCAAAAAAAACAGTTTTTCTTACTTTTTTTTCATCAGTTTTGGTCGATTTATATTCTTCCACATATTTATGATAAAAAAAAAAAAATTGATTGGTTTGCGCAAAAGTAGCCGCGTTTACGGATGGTGAGAATTAATTTCTGGATTTTTTTTTTTTTTTTTTTTTTTTTTTTTTTACTAGTAATGACGGCCATCTGCGATTTTTAGCGGTACTGCAGTATTGGGGCGGACATGGCGGATATTTTTGACACTTTTTTGGGACCAATGACATTTATACAGCGATCGGAAATGTAAATGTCCACTGATTACTGTATAAATGTCATTGGCAGTGAAGGGGTTAACCTTGGGGGGGGAGAGCTAGGGGTTAACTGTGTTTCCTGGGTGTGTTCTTACTGTGGGAGGGCTGGGCTAACATGGGGATAGGAGATCTAACTGATCCCAGTGACAGGGATCAGTAGATCTCCTATGCCTGCACTAACAGAGCGGGGAACCGCCGTGTTTACATCGGCGGTTCCCCACTCTTTGGCTGTGGCCGCTCATCGCAGCTTCCCGGCAGACATCGGGTCCGCCCCCTAGCGGCCACCTGCAGATCGGCACCTTTTTACGGCGATTCGCGGTAACCGTCCACACTGCCGCAGTAAATATACTGTGCGCGGTGTGGAACCGGTTAAGAGAGGTATGGACTCCAGAGAGAGAGAGAGAGATAGAGACATTATTTTGCCCCTGTACAAATCATTAGTAAGACCTCATCTGGAATATGCAGTTCAGTTTTGGGCACCAATTCTCAAAAAGGATAAAATCGGGGAACTGGAGAAAGTGCAGAGAAGAACAATCAAACTAATAAGAGGCATGGAGGAGCTCAGCTATGAGGAAAGATTAGAGGAACTGAATTTATTCTCTCTTGAGAAGAGGAGATTAAGGGGGGATATGATCAACATGTACAAGTATATAAGTGGTCCATATAGAGAACTTGGTGTGGGGTTATTTACTTTAAGGTCATCACAAAGGACAAGGGGCACTCTTTATGTCTAGAGGAAAAAGATTTCATCTCCAAATACGGAAAGGTTTCTTCACAGTAAAAGCTGTGAAAATGTGGAATAGACTCCCTCCAGAGGTGGTTTTGGCCAGCCTCTGGCCGGTAGATTGCTTTAAAAAAGGCCTGGATTCTTTCCTTAATGTAAATAATATAACTGGGTATTAAAATTTTTAGGTAAAGTTGATCCAGAGTGAATCAGATTGCTTCTTGGGGGATCAGGAAGGAATTTTTTCCCCGCTATAGCAAATTGGATCATGCTTTGCTGGGTTTTTTTTGCCTTGCTCTGGATTAACTGTGGGTCAAGGATTGTATGGTTATATATCATTTTTCTGTTTTCCTGACGGAACGGTCATGTGAAACCGGCCTAAAAAATAAAAAGAAATTTTTTGGAAAAAAAAAAAAAAACCTACTTTCTGTTATAAAACATATCTAATAAAAAAATGACATTTCTTCATAAAATTAAATATATTCAAAATAATTAAGTATATTTAAAATGTATTCTGCTACATGTCTTTGGTTAAAAAAAAATAAGAAAAAGTTTAAAAAAAGTGTATAATTGGTTTGTGCGAAAGTTATAGCATCTACAAACTATGGTGTATATACTGGAATTTACACAGCTATGACACTATACTGTAATGGCGGTGATCACCGATTTATAGTGTGACTGATAGTGTGGCGGGCAATCTGGTACAACTAGCCAACAGTGACATCAATACAGTAATCAGTGCGAATACTATACACTGTTACTGTACAAATGACAGTGGCTGGAAAGGGATTAACATCTAGGGGCAATCAAAGGGTTAATTGTGTGCATAACAATGTGCAATGTGTTTAATGAGTGCTACTTTTACTTAACTATCTGGCTGTTTTTTCTCCCTGAACAGTCAGACTGCTGTTCACAGTACACAGAGTTCTGTGTTTTTGTAAACGCAGCACTTTGTGTGTGATTGGCCACAGCCGATCAGCTGACTTCAGCCAAAATCGTTGCACGAGCCAGCAGGGGGTATGCGAATGTGCACCCCAAACCGGGAAGAAAGGCTGATGTGCCAGTATGCTACCCGGCCTGGAGTTGCCGCCTGCTCTCAGTACAGCTACTTGCCAGCCATTTCAAATATTTAAAGTAAATGCCCTGCCACCCCAAGGTTAGCCTTAAAATCCTCTTTTGTGAACACCTGTGATCCGGTTTTCATGTTGCTCAACTTCTATGATTTTAGGGGAAGTCCTGCCCTCAGACCCACTAACCCCGGTTCAATGAAAGCACCCTTATTATTTAAGTATCTCTCTCTCTCTCATCAGTGGTGGGTGGGCAGGGGGTTCTCCAAAGATATTAAAACTGATTTTAGCAGAGTATATATGGAACACATCTGAACTTCTCCACTTGGGGTCTGATCAGCATGGTCTCCATGATTAAGCCCTTTGTGGGGTGAAACGCATTGGGGCAGGAGGTGGACAAGTGAGACTTAGGAGTTGATTTACTAAAGACAAATAGAATGTGCACTTTACAAAGTGCAGTTGCTCCAGATCTTGATAAAGGAGTTAACGTTTCATTTTACAAAATATACTCAATCACATGCAAGGAAAAATTGAAAGAAAGTAAGAAAGAGAAAAAAAAAAAAAAAAAACCACAACAAAACACGCAATTGGATGATGGAAGTCATCAGAGCTTCTGCTCATTTACTAAGCTCTGGAGCAACTGCACTTTACAAAGTCTATTTTCCTTTAGTAAATCAACCCCTATATGTTGTGAATCCTCTATTATAGTAAAGCGATTCAGGTGCGATACGATTCCTGTGTGAATCACATGCGATGATCCGCACGCACCAGTGTGAACCTAGGCTGAAAGTGCAAGTAAAAGAAAATCCCACATTTTGGGTTGTCCCCAGAACAGGAGTAGACGGGAAATCTTCCAATGAGGACACTAGTTTGTGGTGACAACCAGGGATTCCCTCACTTTGGAGGGATTGCCTCTCAGTTCCTGTTTTGGCTATGGGGCAGGAAGTGAAGGGAAATCTCCCCAAAGGCATAAATGAATCTGACAGGGGTTACAACCCGCCCTTACTCTATCCAAAATGGCAAAAAAGGTTTACCTTTAGTTCTTCCTTAACTGTTTGATATAAAATCTGATTTTGGGATGTTCATTCAAAGCAAAATTCTACCCATGCATGGCCAACACCACCTGTACATTCTGCCCCCCATATATGAAAAACACAACTAAATCAATCATTTGGCTGGTGGGTTTTTTCATTGGGGGGGGGGGCGGAAACAACCACCCCCCCAGGTGGAATGTGGCGCGGCACTGCTACCACCACCCCCGCGTGGCACTACTACCACCCCACCCCCTGGTTTGCCGGTCGGTCTGGCACTTACCACAGCAAGGTGGTGGCTTTGGTGTCCTCCAGCGTGGTGGGCTTTGGCCAGCGGCTCCGGTGTCCTCATCGAGCGGCTTCCGCCGTGCATCTCCTCCCAGGCATTAGGCATCCAATAGGATCACCTGATGCTTTGGCCAATCGGGAAACGCTTCCTGATTGGTGGGGAGGAGATTTAGTGTATTGTCACACAACTGGGTGGGATTGGGGCACAGAGCACTGTGCCCCAAGCCCACCCTTTTTTCAGGCCTATTAGAGCTTCTGGCTCTAATCACATGCTTAAAAAAAAGCAATCCCTCCCCCATTGGAATCCATAGTCCTGCACCCTGTATGTAGATCAGGGGGCCGAATGCATGGATTGGGGGGGGGCGCCTGTGCGCCCCTAATGGACGGCCTGCCACTGGTAGTGAATGACCTGATTAGACACTCCATTCAGCCCTATGGAGTGGCAGATGTCAGCGGTGACTTGTGCACCGATACCCACTGCTATTCGATCCTGTCCGTGAGACCATTTTATTTCTGCCTGGAGGATTAAATGAAAATGGATAGGCCTCAGCACAGTGAGCGGAGATGGACCTGTCATTCGCCTGCTCAGTGAGGATCAGCGGATTGATCCCCTGCTGAGCAAAGCGGAGTCTGCCGGGCGCATTGCCCGTGTGAAAGAGCCCTTATGCTAGCTTGACTTCAGTAATTCAGACAGAAATGTGTTTAAGAAAGGAAAAAAAACGCAAATGATCAGTTTGAAACCTAAATTTTAGGAAATGTCAAAATTTTTCCAGATGCGAGCCCAGAGTTGAGGCAATGCAAATAAAAAAAAAAAACTGAGGGGACTCCTTCAGAGCTCGTACAGGGAAAATCGAGGACAGGTGACAAGTCACCCACCAATGGGTTAGGTGGGGGTGTTAGATGCCATCTGCTCATACCCATAAGAAGATGTGCTTAGTACACATATTGTTAGTCTGTAACTGTCTGGAAGTAATTGTGCAAGGACTATGACGTGAATGGAGGTTAGAGGACATGAATGTTTTTTATCACAAGATAGCGCACATTTCCTGACCATAGCTGCTACTAAAATGTGGAAGAAAATCTGATGGTCTTTAACTAGCGGATATTTCATCACATGTCTGCACATGGGTGACAATGCACAGTGAAGGGTAAATGTAAGACAAAGCACTATGCAGTCTAAGAGATCACAATAAAACAGGAACAAGGGAAGTCCTGCTTGGCTTTGCATTTTACAAACTGTGTGATCATGTGGTGGGGGGGGGGGGGGGGGG
>BLSH010093853.1:58958-68978 GCA_018402905.1 Glandirana rugosa
GGGGTTGGGCTACCATGGGCATGAGAGATCTAACTGATCCCAGTGACAGGGATCAGTAGATCACCCATGCCCACACTGTCAGAATGGGGAACTGCCGTGTTTACATCGGCTGCTCCCCGTTCTTCGCCTGTGGCCCGAGCTGCGGGCACACTCCTAGCGGCCATTCACAGATCGCCATCTTTTTACGGCGATTCGAGCACAGCATCCACACTGCCGCCGTGTATACGCATTATATATGCTTTTTAGCAGAGATTCTAAGGAATTAAATGTCGATCACTGCAACTTTTTACGTTGCTTTTTTGGAGAAAAAAAAAAAAAAAAAAAAACTGTAAAGTTAGCCCAATTTTTTTGTAGAATGTGAAAGATGATGCTACGCCGAGTAAATAGATACCTGAAATGTCATGCTTTAAAATTGCGTGCACACGTGAAACGGTGCCAAACTTTGCTACTTAAAAATCTTCATAGGCAACACTTTAAAAATGTTTACAGGTTACATGTTTAGAGTTAGAGGAGGTCTTGCGCTAGAATTGTTGCTCTTGCTCTTAGGCACGCAGCGATACCTCACGTGTGATCTGAACGATGTTTACATATGTGGGTGTGACTTACGTATGCGTTTGCTTCTGTGCGCGAGCATGCAGGGATGGGGGCACTTTAAATTTTTTTTTATTGTTGAATTTTACCTTTATTTTTACACTTTCTTTAAATTTTTTTTTGATCACTTTTATTCCTATTGCACGGAATATAAACACCCCTTGCAATAGAAATAGGGCATGACAGGTCCTCTTTATGGAGAGATGTGGGGTCTATAAGTCCCCCCATCTCTCCTCCAGGCTGGAAAGGCTGGTATCAAAAAAAAAGTCTCAGCCTTTCCAGCCGCGTCCATGACTTTGGTTACTAAGGCCGGTCTGGGACGTGACGTCATAACATTGGCGCCCGGGCCTCCGAGGATCATAGAGATGGTCCCCAGTCATCTCTATGGTAAAAATACGGCCGCAACAGATTCATTCTCTGGCTTAGGGTTGCCACCTCCTCCCTTTAAACCCGAACACATGAATTACACAGGTTCTGAGGCTAACTTAATGCAGATAAGGCAACATGTGAGATTAATTACCACCTTAATCAGCCACAGAAGCTGTGTAATTAATATGTGTTCGGTTTTAAAGGAATGAGGCGGCAACTCTACTCCGTCTCACGGGCGAGCCCGGAGGAGCACCGTGGAGGGGCCTGTAAGAACGATCAAGCGACCGCTTTGATTATTCTTACGGTGCACAGAATCGCTGGACAAAAAAGATGATATCTGGATGATGCCTGTAGCTGCAGGCATCAATCAGATATCCCCACTCAAAGGGTGGATAGTGGGCTGGAAGTGGTTAATCACAGAACAGCAGCAGAATCGCCATTTTTACCCACCTAAAACTAAGAATTCCATTATAGGCTGGAGAGTTAAAGTGATACTAAAGATTTTTTTTCTTTTTTTTTAAATAAACAAACATGTTATACTTACCTGCTCTGTGCAAGGGTTTTGCACAGAGCCACCGATCCTCCATTTTTGGGGTCCCCGAGCGGTGTTTCTGGCTCCTCCTCTTCAATCGGATGCCCCCCTCGGAGAAGTGCTTTCCCTGGGGGCACCCGTACAGGCACGCTCCCAAGTTCTGTTGCTGGGTACACTGACACAGACAGCAGGACTTGGCCCCGCCCCCGTGCCACTGGATTTGATTGACAGTAGTGGAAGCCAATGGCTTCTGCTGCCATCAATCTATCCAACGAGGACCCGAGACAGCGGCTGGAGCTGGTGTGCTCGTCCTCATCGCTGGAACGAAAGGGTTCAGGCAAGTAAAAGGGGGGCTCTGGGGGGCTGCTGCAGCACAGGAAGTTTTTCACCTTAATGCATAGAATGCATTGAGGTGAAAAACCTTGAGACTTTGCAACTCCTTTAATATACACATGATGGGCCTAGGCCTGCACACATGTAGCGGCAATTACAAGGGGTTCTTGCCATAGGATTCTGAAATATGCACGCTGGGTATGAAGACTCAGAATTGCAGGAGTTTGGGACTATGGCTTGTGTCACGCAGGCTACAGCTTGTAGAACAGCAGTGTGAACAGCAAGCTTTTAGGGTCCATGCACACTGGACTTAAAGCGGAGTTCCACCCAAAAGTGGAATAAGGGAATGTGACCCCCTGACATATAATAATAATATTATTAATAATATATGCCTCATACAAATGGACACATAGGATAACACTGAGCTGCTTCTACAGGCAAAACGCAAAACTCCTATAGAAGCAGCGATTCTTAAGCCCAGTGTACATGAACCCTTATGAAGCGTTCGGCCAGCTTTCAGCACACCATACGTCTTGTCAATATCCGCTAGCCCTCCACGATCACTCCAAAGAGAGGCAGAATGGAGATCTGCCTATGTAACCGTTAGAACACGCCCAGGGAACACAGTTAACCCTGTGATCGCCCCCTAGTGTTAACCCCTTCCTTGCCAGTGACATTTATAAACGGTTAAGTGCATTTTTTTAGCACTGATCAATGTAATAAATGTCACTGGTCCCCAAAAAGGGTCACCAAAAATATGTAGCAGAATATATATCGGCCTAAAGTGATGAAGAAATTAGTTTTTTTATTGGATATGTATTATAGCAGAAAAAAAAAAAAAACACAAAAGTGATCAAATACCACCAAATGAAAGCTCTATTTGTGAGAAAAACAAGGACATCGATTTTGTTTGGGTACAACGCTGCACGACCGTGCAAATTTCAGTTAAAGTGGTGCAGTGCTGCATCGCAAAAAATGGCCTGGTTATTAAGGGGGGTAAATTCTTCCAGGGCTGAAGTGGTTAATGGGAGTGCTGACTTTACAAGCTGCTACGGGGAGATAATAAAATCCATAAGCTTACGATCAATGACCAGTGTTGGGAAACCCAGTTTAAGCTCATTCATAGAGCATACCTGCCTTTTCTCAATAATCCAACTTCCCCCAATGCTGCCAACTGCTCTTGGTGCGGCTGCCATCGCCCCACCCTGTACCATCCATTCTGGACTTGGAAGTCTATTTCATCATACTGGGACCAGATGATCATCTAAATCGATGGTATTACCTCCTTCCTCACACAACTACCACAATGGCTTCACATATTCCTACTCACGTCCTGACGGACTATCCTGAAAAACTGGACCTCATCATCTATCCCTACTATTGCAACCCTCAAGACGAACTTGAAGGCACTTATATATTTAGAAAAATTGCACACTATTGTTCAAAATTTTGGTCCGGTGAAGCGTTTCTTCTTCAGATGGAGAGGCTTTATGGAACGTACTTTCACCTCCTCGGAAATTGCTTCACTAACGCAACCCTTCCAATTCACCGACTGGTATTTGAAGGTTGCCCTCACAAATGTGTTAGGGGAGCATAGGATTCCTGCTAATACCTAGCTAATGGGTTTTCCTCCCTCCCATTTTCTTACTTACAGGTTGTTGTTTGAAGCTGTATGCCCAAGGGAGTGGATGAACCTGCTGGCTACGGTGTGTTTGCAGTGATTATGACTGTATTTATCCTACTGTCATCCACATTTCTAATGCATATTTTTGGGGGGGGGGGGTTCTTGCCCTGCCAGGCACGAGACCCTTGAAGCAAGACTTAACCCTGTGCTGATATTTTAGTTCACTTCAACCATTTCTGTTCTGTCTTGTTTCCTCGATGATGTTACACTTATGTTGTGTACTTACACACTAAATTCTGTTCCTTCAACCCAGCGGGCTGAACAAACACAAAAAAAAAAAAAAAAACGATAGATCGATGGACTAACACAAGCAAGTATCTCCTCGCTGTGCTACTGGTGGCACTTTAATTTTATTTATTTTTTTTTTTTTAAAGCACTGTTCCTTTAAAAAAAAAAAAAAAATCTGATCACTTTTATTGCTATCACAAGGAATGCAAACATCCCTTGTGATAGTAATATATGGTGACAGGTAATCTACACTTCACAGTATTCAGATCGCCAAAAACGGCGATTCTGAATACTGTCATTTTTTTTAAACCGGTGCTGTTAGCCGCCGAGTAAACCGGAAGGTTCGTTGTGACGTCGCTTCTGGAATCTGATGAAGGAGACCCGATCGAAGCGGACGGTGGTGGGGGGGGGGGGGGTCATGTCCCCTCCCGAAGCCCAGGATAATGACCGAGCGGCTCCCGAGCCGGATAGCTGATCGCCCGCTCTAAAAAATGGTACCGGGATATAGCCTGTAGCTACAGGCTATAGCCCAATACTTCCATTTAAGGCAGCCGCCGTTTATAAACAGTGATTTGTGTTAAGTGGTTAAACATGCCCGTTTGACAGAAGCCGGCTGTGAGATCGGCTCTTGTCTGACAGGGAGTTGTGTACCCGTGTGCTTTTGTATTGGTGACAATTGCAAATCAGTTGCCTGTGTTGAAACACCACGCTTTTAATCTGATATTTAGAATCGATTGCAGGCAGTAGCAAAACACTAGAACCCTTATAACATTGCAGATCATAAAAGTGATTATTGGTTTGTGTGCTTTGTGCAATGTTTAATATGCAATTCATTTAGGGCTCCGTCACACCACAAAAGCGCACTCCAGATCCGTTCTGGATGTGTTTTTGTATGCGCGTTTCTAGTGCATTTTTGGCGTGTTCCACTGCGTTTTTGATGCATTTCCAAATGCTTTTATTCTTCCTTTTTCCGGTTATGTTTTTCACTGTACTGGGGGCCAGTGTGTTTTGATGCGTTTTGATACGTTCCAGGGCGTTTCCGGATGCATTCCAGATGCTTTTTTTCTTCCTTTTTCCTGTTATTTTTTCACTACTGGGGTCCAGTGTGTTTTAATACATTCCAGTGCGTTTTTTTATTACCACGTCCCAGTATAGTCCAGTGCAGCATGTCCTACTTTCTTTTCTGTAACTGGAACGCCCTGGAACTTACCGCACTGGTATGGTGTGAACTATGCCATTGGAAACCATATAACCTACTTTCCATGCGTTTTGATGCAGAAAAAAAAAACAAACACTGGATGTGGTGTGAACTAGCCCTTAAAGAAAAGGCTAATGTTTATAACAAATAGTTACATTAGGATTGTGGAAATCATTTCTTGTAACCATGAAAGCTTGCTTACACAAACCAAACTGAAAAAAAAACAAAAAAACGGAAATCTAATGCAGTACTTTGTTTTTGTAATGATCAGCATCAAATGGAGAGCATTTTAAAAAGGGACTCGGTCCACTCAACAAGGTGCATCCAAAGTGGAGTTCCAGTCGTTATCAAGTTTATTTAAAGTCAGCAGCTAAAAAAAGTGTATCTGCTGACATTTAACAGACACTCACCTGTTCCATGGTCCAGCGGTGCGGCCGACCGAAACCTCGCTCCTCTTCCTCACTTCTCCACAGCGCCGGCATCACAGCCACGCGCGCGCACCTGCGAGTTATGCTATGCCTCCTCAGTAGCTGGGGTAATCTTCTGGGACCTGTGACTTGTCCCAGAAGATTGCAGGGAGGGAGAGGAGCACTTACGCTCGAATTTCCCAGGCGGCCCAAGCTGAAGTGGGAGCAGGTACCTGTCAAACCCCCCCAAGTGTGGCCAGAGTCTCACCACTGTTCAGATCAGATGTCAGTCTGTTCAGGCCCGGACACACACTCCAAGGGTTTTATTAAGAAACTGCATGTAAATATTTTGAGATGCTATTAGTCGATTATCTTTCCAAGGCAAATATTCTTCAGAGTGAATCAGGAAAGTACCACATTATGGCCACTAGATGGAACTGATGATCATAGGAAATACTTTGTGTGTGTCCAGCAGCAATCACCAAAGGTAATCGCTGGCTGTGCAGACACCTGCAAATAGCTGCGGCCACTGGCAACCTGTCAGAGTGAACAGGCCTAATCAATTCCAGAAGAAAGCTGAAAGTGTGTGTGTGTGTGTATATATATATATACACAGTACAGACCAAAAGTTTGGACACACCTTCTCATTCAAAGAGTTTTCTTTATTTTCATGACTATGAAAATTGTAGATTCACACTGAAGGCATCAAAACTATGAATTAACACATGTGGAATTATCTACATAACAAAAAAGTGTGAAACAACTGTAAATACTGTATGTCATATTCTAGGTTCTTCAAAGTAGCCACCTTTTGCTTTGATTACTGCTTTGCACACTCTTGGCATTCTCTTGATGACTCTCCGGTGACTCTCCACAGTCACCGGACCTGAACCCAATCAAGATGGTTTGGGGTGAGCTGGACCGCAGAGTGAAGACAAAAGGGCCAACAAGTGCTAAGCATCTCTGGGAACTCCTTCAAGACTGTTGGAAGACCATTTCAGGTGACTACCTCTTGAAGCTCATCAAGAGAATGCCAAGAGTGTGCAAAGCAGTAATCAAAGCAAAAGGTGGCTACTTTGAAGAGCCTAGAATATGAAATATTTTCAGTTGTTTCACACTTTTTTGTTATGTAGATAATTCCACGTGTGTTAATTCATAGTTTTGATGCCTTCAGTGTGAATCTACAATTTTCATAGTCATGAAAATAAAGAAAACTCTTTGAATGAGAAGGTGTGTCCAAACTTTTGATCAGTACTGTATATATGTATATCCCCCGCCCCCTCTCTTCCACAAATGTATGACATATGTCGAGGGCAGCAAAAGAATAACAAAAATTACAGTTTTGCAGTTTCAGTCTCATAAAAAAGGGCAGATTTTAAAAAATAATAGAGCACAGAATAGGAATGCACTGGAATATTCGGCCGACGAAAATTATCGGCCGAAAACTGTGTTTTTTGCTACCGGTCAAAAGGAACAAAAGACGGCCAATACAGAAAAGGAGGCGGGATCCACCCCAGGTGCCACCCATTACGGGGGTGTCCATGTGTTATGCAGGAGATGAGAAGTTTCACATTGCACAGATAGCAGCTTGTAAGAGCCGCTCAGTGCGTGAAACTAATGTAACTGCATGCAGACACAAACTGCCACAACTCTGCAGTGATGTCGGGGGTGGGCGGGACCAAACACCTATCAAACACACGCCAATGAGATAGGGCATGGGCAGGTGTATGATAGCTGTATGTCCCGTCCACCCCCGACATCACTGCTGAGTTGTGACAGCTGTGCTCTGCATGCAGTTACATTACATGACAGTTTCACGCACTGAGAGGCTCTTACAAGGCAGCTATCTGTGCAATGTGAAACTCATCTCCTCTATCAGTGCCAATCAGTGCCACCTGTCCGTGCCAAAAAGTGCCACCTGTCAGTGCCACCTCATCTCCTCTGTGCCAATCAATGCCACCTAATCAGTGCCAAGGCAGGCTGCATATGACAATTTTATATAAAAATAATTTTTAAACATTTTTTTTTAAAAACTGTCATTTTCGGTTTCAGCAAGATTTCTTACTTACCAATGGAGAGTAGAGCTCCCCTGCTTCAGTTATATCCCCTGCCATGGCTTGGACGGGAGGTGGATGGAAGAAATGGAGAAGGGGCCAGGGAACCTGAAAAACAAACAAATGACATATAAAAATTCCAATTCAACTCCTTCTCAATAACTAAAATATCAAGATAAATTAAATATGGATGAACCAATCTCCCTCCATTTTCTTCCTGCAGCCGCTGAATGCCGGCGGGAGTTAGAGGAGAAGTAGGCTTTAAGTGACTGCAGGAGGAAAATGAAGGGTATTGGTTCCTTCATATGCCACCTCTCCTCCTATCCAGTTGTACAGTGGTGAGGCATGGGCCCCCTGGAGCATGGGGCTGGGATGAGTGGCAGCGAGCGGTGGTGGTAGGGAAGGGGAATGGGATGAATAGCAGTGGTGGTGGGGTGGATGGTATCAGTGGCGCCGCTGGTGGCTTTACATTACACAAACCCCTGCACCTCTGGGCCCCTTTACCTTACACAGACCCCTGCACCTCTAGGCCCCTTTACCTTACACAAACCCCTGCACCGATGGGCCCCTTTAGACTCCATATACACGGGATGCTGTTTCAACCTCCCTGGAACGTTTTATCTTGACAGCTAGAAACCAGCATCTAAAACGCCCGTTTTGCATTCCACGTTTCCTGAGTTCGCGTCTGGGAGCGTTTTTGGAAAAATAAAAATGTATTTATACTGGCTCTGTCACCTGGATAGCGGTAAGTTCTGCGCCTGGGCACCCTCCACACCTTCACAGGTTAGTGGTGAGCTCACTCCTCTCTCTTTCCCTGCCCTGTCACAGCGCCACTTGCAGGGGCCCCGTCACACTGACCGACAGGCGGACGCCCCTCACACTGACCGACTGGCGGGTAGGGGGCCCCTCACACTGACCGACGGGCGGGCGTGGGGGCCCCTCACACTGACCGACGGGCGGGCGGGGGGCCCCTCACACTGACCGACGGGCGGGCGGGGGGCCCCTCACACTGACCGACGGGCGGGCGGGGGGCCCCTCACACTGACCGACGGGCAGGCGGGGGGCCCCTCACACTGACCGACGGGCAGGCGGGGGGCCCCTCACACTGACCGACGGGCAGGCGGGGGGCCCCTCACACTGACCGACGGGCAGGCGGGGGGCCCCTCACACTGACCGACGGGCGGGCGGGGGGCCCCTCACACTGACCGACGGGCCCCCCTGCAGTAGCGGAGCTCCAGGGCCCAGTCACAGCCGACTGTGATCGTTCCGCCACTGCTTGGAGGTGTGTTTGGGGTCATTATGTTGAAATACTGCCCTGCTGCCTAGTCTCCAAAGGGAGGGGATCATGCTGTGCTTCAGTATGTCACAGTACATGTTGGCATTCATGGTTCCCTCAATGAACTGTAGATCCCCAATGCTGGCAGCAATCATATGTCTATTTCCCAAAGACAACCTCTGTTTATGACGTTGAGCACATGCACTCAACTTCTTTGGTCGACCATGGCGAGGCCTGTTCTGAGTGGAACCAGTTCTGTTAAACTGCTGTATGGTCTTGGCCACTGTGCTGCAGCTCAGTTTCTGGGCCTTGGCAATCTTCTTATAGCCTAGGCCATCTTTATGTAGAGCCACATTTCTTTTTTTCAGGTCCTCAAAGAGTTCTTTGCCATGAGGTGCCAAGTAAAACTTCCAGTGACCAGTATGAGAGAGTGAGAACACCAAATTTAACACACCTGCTCCCCATTCACACCTGACACCTTGTAACACTGAGTCACATTACACTGCGGGAGGGAAAATGGCTAATTGGGCCCAATTTGGACATTTTCACTTAGGGGTGTACTCACTTTTTTGCCAGCAGTTTAGACATTAATGGCTGTGTGTTGAGTTATTTTGAGGGGACAGTAAATTTACACTGTTATACAAGCTGTACACTACTTTACATTGTAGCAAAGTGTCATTTCTTCAGTGTTGTTACATGAAAAAGGTATAATAAAAAAAAAATATATATATATATACACACATACATACATATACACACACACACACACTGGGTACAGAAAGTATTCAAACCCCCTTAAATTTTTCCCTCTTTGTTATATTGCAGCCATTTGCTAAAATCATTTAAGTTCATTTTTTTTCCCTCATTATTGTACGCACAGCACCCCATATTGACAGAAAAACACAGAATTGTTGAACTTTTTGCAGATTTATTAAAAAAGAAAAACTGAAATATCACATGGTCCTAAGTATTCAGACCCTTTGCTCAGTATTTAGTAGAAGCACCCTTTTGATCTAATACAGCCATGCTGGTACACTATAAAGTCAAAAAGAAAAAATTATTTAGACGTTTTTCAAGTTGTTAAGACACAAAAAGACAGTTATACCCCACGACACGCATGTTATTACTCCCTTTTTTTTACTTGAATTTACTAAAATCGTTTACCGACGTTATATTGTTTCTCCCTTTTTAAATTCCCCCAAACTTATGAAAGACATGGGTCACACACACACACACATATACATACATACACACATATATATATATATAAAAAAAAAATAATATGGAAAAAGTACATTGTTGTGACTTCTTTACTGTGAAACGATGTTACATTTCATCACATGTCGAA
>BLSH010093853.1:69017-90662 GCA_018402905.1 Glandirana rugosa
CAAATTACTCCCACAATCTGATCGTTGTGTACGATCCCACAATCTGATCGTTGTGTACGAATGTAACGATCGTTGTGTTAGGCAGGGTTTGATCTGCAATGTGTCACTCAAAGCAGCAGTATGTGATATCTCAAATTACTCCAACAATCTGATCGTTGTGTACGATCGTAACGATTGTTGTGTTAGGCAGAGTTTAATCCGCAATCTGCAACTCTAAGCAGCAGTATTTGAAATCTCAAATTCCTCCAACAATCTGATCGTTGAGCACGATCGTAGCGATCGTTGTTTTATGCAGAGTTTGATCTGCAACTCAAAGCAGCGGTATTTGAAATCTCAAATTAGTCCAACAATCTGATCGTTGTGCACGATCGTATCGATCGTTGTTTTATGCAGAGTTTGATCTGCAACTCAAAGCAGCGGTATGTGAAATCTGAAATTTCTGCTATCTGTCCTCAGAGCAACAGCACAGCAGTAGTAATTTACCTCAGGATGCAGGATCAGATGTTGTTAAAATGTCTCTAATCTCTCCCTGACGCCGTCAGCTCCCTCTCCCTACAGCTAACCCAAGAGCATGTAACTGCAGCATCAAGTGACTCCAGCTTATATAGAGGCTGGGTCACATGATGCACTGGCCAATCACAGACATGCCATTAGTAGGCATGGCTGTGATGGCTTCTAAGGGCAAACCAGTGAAACGCTTGTTGATTGGCTGCCCTGCAGCTTCTCAACACCTGAAGTAAAATACCAGAACCCCGGACCCGAACCCGAACGTTTTTTGAAATGTCCGTGTTCGGGTCCGGGTCCCGGACACCCGAAAGTTCGGTACGGACCCGAACGTTACAGTCTGGGTTCGCTCAACACTACTAACCTGCTGCCTGCTTAGATCTTGGCTTGTTTCCTGGATGTCCTTCTGTCTCCTGCCGTTTTACTCTACACATACTAGTGGTCTCCATGTTCTCAACTAGGAATACCTGGGAGCTTCAACTTGGTTCCAGCTTGCTGCAAGTCCATCCCCACCATCATGGTGATGAAGAAGGCCGGGGCTTAGATTCCGCACCCAGTAGAACCCTGAGTTGCAGATATATAAGGGCTCACTATAACAGACTTCTGGCAGTTAAAATATGTTGGGCAGGAGAGGCATAGGAAGCCGTAATAAAAGATTGCAGAAGTGGGGTGGAGTCTGTGGTTGAAAGGATGACGATGGTTTGAAGGAATACTGATACAGAACAAAGATATACAGGAATTTCCTAAAATAGAGCTATAGCAAAACATTGTTATTCTTGTTCTTAATAACAAAACATTGATCTCCCCTTTTCTTTGTACTTGTGTGTTTTATTTAGGTAAATTGCTATTATTATATACCGTATCTTACAAAAGTGAGTACACCCCTCACATTTTTGTAAATATTTTATTATATCTTTTCATATCACAACACTGAAGAAATGTCACTTTGCTACAACGTACGGTAATGAGTGTACAGCTTGTATAACAGTGTAAATTTACTGTCCCCTCAAAATAACTCAACACACAGCCATTAATGTCTAAACTGCTGGCAAAAAAAGTGAGTACACCCCTAAGTGAAAATGTCCAAATTGGGCCCAATTAGACATTTTCCCTCCCGCAGTGTAATGTGACTCAGTGTTACAAGGTGTCAGGTGTGAATGGGGAGCAGGTGTGAAAATAAATGAACTTAAATGATTTTAGCAAATGGCTGCAATATAACAAAGTGGGAAAAATTTAAGGGGGTCTGAATACTTTTCGTACATACATATACACACACACACTCTAAATAATCTTAACAACTGTAAGACTGTACTGCCTTTATTTTGTAAAGCGCTGCGCAAAACTGTTGGTACCATTTAAATCCCATAGAACAATAATTATAGTATTCCTTTCCCGCTACTGTAAGTGGCCTCTAAGAGTATTCCACTCCCCTGCTATGTAATTATAAATTACATGAAGTTCTCCATTGGCTGGGTTCAATTAAACTCAAAAACCCATAATTATCACAACCAGTTCATACTTGGCCGTGATTTAGGTATTGCTTCAGGTGATGAATAAGCTCACAATTATTTTATTATCTAGAATTTGCAGACACAATGGAATAGAGACAGCAGTGAATTTAGTATTTTATTGGCTGCCAAAAAAAAAAAAAAAAAAAATCACTGGATCAAAACTATAACCTGGTCAGCTACTAATATTTGGTAATTGGACTAGAAATGTAGTTGATGTACCTTGAAACATTTTACATTTTGGTCTGCATAGACCAGTGTACTTAAAGTGGTTGTCTACCCTCAAAACATATTTTTACCTACAGGTAAGTCTATAAGGCTTATCTGTAGGTAAAATGAATATCTCCTACACCTTTATGGTTTAGGAGATATTCCACTTGCATGCAGCCACTGACGTCACGCATGCGCAGTAATGTCCCAGCGAACGTATGTGTAAGTCACGCCCACATATATAAACGACATTCAAACCACACATGTGAGGTATCGCCGTGAATGTTAGAGCGAGAGCAATAATTCCAGCACTAGAACTCCTCTGTAACTCTAAACTGGTAGCCTTTAAAAAATATAAAGCGTCACCTATGGAGGATTTTTAAGTACGGAAGTTTGGTGCTCTTCCACGAGTTTGCGCAATTTCAAAGCGTGACAATTTAGGTATCTATTTACTCGGCATAACATCATCTTTCACATTATACAAAACAAATTGGGATAACTTTACTAATTTTTTTTTATGCATGAAAGTTTTTTTTTTCCAAAAAAAAAAAAAAATGCAATTGAAAAATTACTGCGCAAATACAGTGCGAAATAAAAAGTTGCAACAACCACCATTTTATTCTCTAGGGTCTCTGCTATAAAACATATATAATGTTTGGGGGTTCTGAATAATGTTCTAGCAAAAAAATCATGATTTTTACATGTAGGAGCGAAGTGTCAGAATTGGCCTGGGTAGCAAGTGGTTAAAGCGGAGTTCCACCCAGTTAAAAGTCAGCAGCTACAAAAAGTAGCTGCTGACTTTTAAGAATCAGACACTCACCTGTCCCTCGCTCCAGCGATGCGGCCGCCTGAAGGCTCGCTCTTCTCCGCCGGCATCACAAGTGCGGGTACCCGTCTTTGGCTTCAAAGCCGGGCGTGCACTGTGAATGGCCGGCGTATCTTCCGGGACCTGTGACGTGTCCCAGAAGATCGCAGGGTGGGAGGGGAAGAAGGTGAACTTCCTTCCAGTTCCGCGGCGCCAGAGGAGGAAGTGGACCTGGGACCCTGTGAAAACAGTGTCTCCCCCCCAAAAATGACATGCCAATTGTGGCATGTCAGGGGGTCACCTTCCCTTAAAGCGGAATTTCCACTTTTGGGTGGAACTCTGCTTTAAAGACCGACATATTTTTTTTTTTTAAGTTGAAATAATATGGATGTGGTGCACTTATAATAGCTAATTTTCTTCTTTAGTTGGGAATTTTAGTTCCGCAACAGCTGGAGGGCCACAGCTTGAGCATCCACGATCAGTGTACCAGCAGGGAAGGAGGTATAGCAGGAACTCAGGCAGTTCTGTCCTCCTGCTGAGGCAAGCAGCTCACTGGTTGCTAGGATGCAGGCTGTCATAGCAACCACTGACGGGATGATCACTGAACAGTGGGGGGAACCTGATCCTAGTGTGGACTAGATGCAATTCTGTAGCAGGCTGAATTTGGTGACCCCTGATCTGGAGAATACGGTCAGAAACCCATTCACATTAAGGTCAACATTACACCCTCCAATTAAAGTGAAAGTAAAGTTCCAGACATTATTTTTACCTATAGGTAATCTTGCGCATGCACAGTAGAGAGCCAGCTGTAGTTCATCAGGAAGCAACAACTGGCTCCCATATCCATGATGGTGGCACTGGGGACTGGCAGCGGTAAGAACAGCTGTGAGAAGACAGCGCTGAACCCTGGAAATTACTTCATTTTTAAAAGTCAGCAGATACAGTATTGGAGTACTTAAAGCGGAACTTCAGTCATTTTTACATTTTTCCATCTAATAAATCCTCTGCCCTTGTTATTTTAACTTTGGATAGTAAAACATTTTTTTCTGCCAGTAAATACCTTATACAGCCCACTTTCTGTTTCTTGTCTGGTAAAATTCCTCGGAATTTGACATCATGCACAGCTCTCTCTCGCACTCTTGTAAGAGTTTGCCAGGAAGGGAGGGGGGTGTGAGTCATAAAAGGGCCAATGAGAGATGTAAAGCTGGAGGTGTGCCTCTGTGTGTCTGTGTAAATCCAGGAAGTGAACAGGCAGCAGCTTCAGCTGCCCACAGTTAAAATGGCTGCAGCCAGACTCAGTGGAGGGAGATATCTGCAGAATATTTGGCAAGTAGGGAACTATGGTATATATAAAATAATATGCAAAGTGGTTGGAGGGAAGCTTCAGAATGGAAAAGATGTTTTTATTATAAATTATGTGAGCCGACTGCAGTTCCTCTTTAAAAAAAAAAAAAAAAAAAAAAAAAAGAGAGAAAAATGGAGTTCCTCTTTAAACTTGCATTTAAATCCGTGAAAGCCAAGCACTCAAAAGACCTCTGTGCACAAACAGTAAATAGATTTGAGGAGGAGGAGGAATACATTTTAAAGCCAGCTTGTCTTATCTGATCAGCACCTACATGAAATATTAAAAAGCAGACTCAAAGAAGCACAAACTTCCCTTTAGCTTTTTAAACATCCCAAAATTGTGGACAGTTAAAGAAGAAACTCCAGGAAAAAAAGAAAAGAAAATCTGCTGACATACAAAGGAGTTAAGTGCAAGGTTGTGCATGCTAGCTCCAGGATCTCTCAAATTTGCTTACAATTTACCAGTTCACTGAAAGCCGATTGGATAACTTTAGCTAAGGTCTGACACTCCGAGAGGAGAGATACGGCTATTCTACACAGCAGACACCTTGGATAGAACAGAAGCACCAGAGGACACTTGGCCCACACAAAAGAGGGGGAGGTGGCTACAATGTTGTGCTGTACCTCCCACCATAGGAATGCCCATAAATTGGGCTTCAGTCTGGGGCAGGGTGGATTTGATTTAAATCACTAGTAAAAAGGTTGGATTTAAATCATCATTTTTAAAGAGAATCTGTCATCTGTGTCCTGCAGCGGCTCCTCCTCTGACCCGCTAGTGACTCACCGACAGTCCCATTCACTTTAATAGTATGGCTGGTGAAGCAGCAGTGACACAACAACGTAAGGAACGTGGTGGCAGCAGGTGAGTGGATGCCCACTAACAGGCGCTGCAATGATGGATCTGAAATGACAGGTGCTCTTTAACTGTAAGGACTTATTCTTGCTGGTAATTAGAATCTTGAGGCTGGGTTCACACCGCAGCACACTCCGGGTCACAGCAGGGGTCTGGTGTGTCCCCATTACAGGTCTGACTTCAGCCAGAATTTTGGGCTGAATTTGGACCTGAAACACCGGAGATGTATGAACCGGCTCCATAGAGAGGGGGTCACAATCTCCCACATCCAATTAGCACTAATGCGAACCCAGCCTTAAAGCGGTAGTAAACCCGCAAAGCTATTTTTACATACAGGTAAGCCTATAATAAGGCTTACCTGTAGGTAAAAAGAATATCCCCTAAACCTGCATGGTTTAGGAGATATTCACCCTGCATGCAGCCGCTGACATTAGCGGCGCATGCGCTCTGACGATCCGGCCGAGGCGGCCGGCAACTCAGAGCTGGCTGCCGGATCGAAGAGCTCCCGCGCGCATGCGCGGGAGTGACGTCACGCGGCTCCGGCCACTCACAGCGCCGGAGCCGCGTACCCGGAAGACAGAAGAGGACAAACATATCAGCGTCCTTAGCGCTGACCGACTCGGGCATCGGGGGCCTCGTTCTAAGGTAAGTATTTCATAATATGTCAGTATGCGATGCATACTAACATATTATGCTATTGTCTTGCAGGATTTTTTTTTATTTATTTTTTTAGCAGCGGGTTTACTACCGCTTTAATATTTACAAGAAAATGCAGGTTTCCTATTTAGAATAATAAGCTTTCAGGTTTGTAAAAAAATGATACCAGAACCGATTCAAGGAGAACTTACACTGGACCCCCTTCCCATTGCACCCCGTCCCGTGATCCCCCGCACTGACAGATTGTATAGCCACTTTAATTGTCTGGTGATTTGAAATCCCTGTGGCTTTCTCTCTTCTTCGCCTGGGGTGACAGGATGGGCTACGCAGGCTCTGATTGGTTGGTCGTCGTCCATGTGACAACGGCGACCAATTAGAATGCTCCTAAACCTACTTCCTGGTGAGGTACGTTTAGGAGATTAAGCTGAGGGGATTTCTAAGCCATAGACCGGTAAAGCAGCGACCCGTTGTCTCCTAGCGGGTGGTCGCCATGCTCCAGGTCAGCTGGGGGGGTGGGGTGGGTGTGAATGGAGAGAGGGTCCAGTGTAGGCAAACAAGGCCACCTAGGGCGCACTGCTGCCTAGGGGCGCCCGGCCACTGGTTTCCCTCCGCATCTGCATACTCTGCAGGCTGCAGCATATAACTGAGTCTCATCCGACCGGAGTAATTAGAGGCACGGCGCAGCACAGGAGCCAGCGCTAGAGGAAGCAGAGCTGATGCTTTCTGTATAGCGCTGCATTCTGTCACATGGGCAAAGCCAAGGGGGTGGAGTCACGGGTGGAAGCAATGGGGGTGGCAAAATGAGGTTCCACCTAGGGTGTCAAAAATCCTTGCACCAGCCCTGTGTAAGTTCACCTTACAGATTTTTCCATAAGGGGAACTTACCCTTTGCCCCCAGGTTCACACTCGTGCGATGGGGGAACAGGTACAATTCCAGTGCAGCTTCCCACATCGCTTCTCTCCCGTAGGCAGTTCACTCTGCCTTCAGCGAACTGCTGTGGCTGTCATTACAATGTTAATGACACCCCCACACAGGGCTGCTGATAGAAATCGCGGGGCCCCGTGCAGACTGACATGCCCCCCCCACCCCAAGAAAGTAATAAAGCTATATTTCACTAAAAATACAACAAAACTATTAGCAGGCACAATGACAACATAACTCTCAGAATTCTTGCTAAATCTAAAAGATAAAACGGAGGTAATAAATAAAAATGAGGATCAGAGGGACAGAAAAAAAAGTTAAGCTCCATGCACACTGGGCTTAAAAAAAAACTCCAGTTCACTTGGCAGAAAAAAAAACGCTCATATAGAACATTTTTTGTACAAATTTTAGACAAGTTTAGGAGAATCAGAAGGGTTTTTTTCTGTCTTTAAAAGTTGAGCTTAAAATATACCTGTAACCCTCCTAATTTGTATGGACACATAGGATAGCATTGAGCTGCTTCTACAGGCAAAACACTAAACTCCTGTAGAAGCAGCAATTTTTTTTTTAAGCCAGTGTGCATGGAGCCTAAGTTAGAGATAACAAACTCCAGTGCTGAGAGGAGGGGGGTCCACACAGCGAGGGGGATTCGTGAGGGACGACTGTCTCTTTCTTAGCAGATAAAAGCTAGTATTAAGGGAGAGGGAAGGAGAGCAGCTTTCATCTGCTGGAGGAAAAGAAACACCATTCTCATCTGTCACTAATCCCCTGTGTGCTCCGGGCCCCCCACACCAGGGCTGGTGGTCCCCCCACCCCATCAGTGGCCCTGGGACCCACACACCTGATTGGTTCACAGATCGCATAGGTGAGAACACCCAAAGCGATCCGAATCCAGTGCGGGGAAAAACAAGTTGCTGCACCTTTTTCTGTGCGAATCCAATGTGAGTTCAGCCATACAACTATATGGCTGAATTGGTATTGCACAGACATGGCATGTGATTGGCACAGCAGTGCGGGTGCGAATCACATGCGATCTCTTTGATCACACAAGCGTGAATCCAGGCTAAAAGGAGATGAGGTTGGTAAGTTATGATCATATCTTCCCTAATGATTGATTGGGTTGTGGACTGAAGATCCATTATTCCTATTGGTAGAGATCAATCATTTATGGAAGCGTGTGATAACAAGGGGAGGTGGTGGGGTAGCACTGTGAATAAATAATACATCTTTGTGTAACCATTGCACACATTTCCTCCCCATTATAATAAATGGAATGATTGTACATGAAGAGATGGAGATGTGAGCGCACAGCCTGTATCCCCACATGATACACTGCTAGGATCACACATATACACTTCAGCTGTCAGTGACATCCCGTCTACTCATCACACACACCGCCCGCTCTCCGGAGCCCCCCCCCAAGCCCCCGTTGCCCTGGTTACCGTTGCCCTAGGTGTGTTCCGGACACCGGGTTCCTCAGAAGCATTCGTGGCTACTAACAAGATCACATGCGAGCGAACCAATCAGCGCTCAAAGCGTCAGCCCGTCCTGCCGTATCCTGCGCTTTCCGGCTTCTTCTGCCGGGGGTGTGGGCGGGACTCAGAGGGAGGAAGTAGTAGAGTGTGGGTGTGGTCAGAGGAGGTCTAGTGCGGATGAATGGAGGTAAGGCCACGTGACAAGCGGGTCTGCACATGGCTGTGTATTGATATCCGGGGTGCGGGAGTGGGCCCTATAAGTACAGCCTGTGCTGGAACTCCGCACTTATTACAATGAAGTGCTGCCTATGGGGAGCATGGTTTAGGTCAGAGTCTCCCACCTTGGCTTTATTGGGGGCTCTGAAGGTTTTACCCCTTCCTGACCAGGCCATTTTTTGCAATACAGCACTGCGTTATTTTACATTACAATTGCGCGGTCGTGACGCTGTACCCAAATAAAATTTACCCCTTTTTTTTTTCAACAAATAGAGATTTCTTTTGGTGGTATTTGAACACCTCCGTCGTTTTTACTTTTATCCATTATAAACAAAAAAAAGCAACAATTTTGAAAGAGAAAACAATATTGTTTACTTTCTGCTATAAAACACCCAATAAAAAAAGTAAAAAATCTAATTTCTTCATCAATTTAGGCCAATATGTATTCTGCTTCATGTTTTTGGGGGAAAAAATCCCAATAAGCGTATATTGTTTGGTTCGCGCAAAAGTCATCGCGTCTACAAATTGTGGGATATATGCTGATTTTTTTTATTTTTATAGTAATGGTGGTGATCAGCGACTTATAGCAGGACTGCAACATTACGCAGACAAATTAGATACTAAGGATGGGCTCGGGCGTGTGCGCAAGTGGCCGAGCCCACCGGGAAGTGATCCCTGCACTGCGCTAATCACAGGCAGTGAGACATTTCCCTGATATGCGGCTGCAGCGATCAGGAAATGTCTCACTGCCTCTTAATAGCGCAGTGCAGGGATCACTTCCCGGCGGGCTCGGGCACTTGCGCACACCACACCCGAGCCCATCCTTATTGGGCACTAACTGACACTCTTTAGGGACCAGTGACACTAATACAGTGATCGGTGATAATACTATGCACTGTCACTGTACTAACGACACTGGCTGGGAATAGGGTTGCCACATCACCCCTTTAATCAAGGACACATATTAATTACACAGGTTGTTCTGTGGCCGTTGGTAATTAAACTCACTTGGTGCCTTATCTGCATTAAATTAGCCTTAGAACCTGTGTAATTCATATGTGTCCTGGATTAAAGGGATGATAATTCCCTAGCAGGGAAAGGGTTAAACGTCCAGGGCAATCAGGGGGTTAAGGCCCCTTTCACACAGAGCAGTCCCTTTTCACAGACTCCGCTTGCTCGGCAGGGATCGATCCATTCCTATGAAAAAAGGGATACACTGCTCCAGGTCCGGACCTGTGCCTGATATGGACCACGGTGCCTGCCGCGGCTCGCCACCGCTCACTTAGATACACCAAAAGACAAACAGGCAGCACTCCATGGATATTCTTTGCTTGCAGTTTATTTCAATGCGGCATGTACAGGTACAGATGGATACAGGTAGACGCGTTTCACTCGGTGCCTCCGAGCTTAGTCATTGACTAAGCTCGGAGGCACCGAGTGAAACGCGTCTACCTGTATCCATCTGTACCTGTACATGCCGCATTGAAATAAACTGCAAGCAAAGAATATCCATGGAGTGCCGCCTGTTTGTCTTTTGGTGTATCGATCCATTCCTAGCAGGTGCTTACTCACTGTGTGGGAGGTGCTTTTACCAAGGGAAGGCATACAGTATCTCACAAAAGTGAGTACACCCCTCACATTTTTGTAAATATTTTCGTGTGACAACACTGAAGAAATTATACTTTGCTACAATGTAAAGTAGTGAGTGTACAGCTTGTATAACAGTGTAAATTTGCTGTCCCCTCAAAATAACTCAACACACAGCCATTAATGTCTAAACCGCTGGCAACAAAAGTAAGTACACCCCTAAGTGAAAATATGCAAATTGGGCCCAATTAACCATTTTCCCTCCCCGGTGTCATGTGACTCGTTAGTGTTACAAAGTCTCGAGTGTGAATGAGGAGCAGGTGTGTTAAATCTGGTGTTCTCACTCTCTCATACTGGTCACTGGAAGTTCAATATGGCACCTTATGGCAAAGAACTCTCTGAGAATCTGAAAAAAAGAATTGTTGCTCTCCATAAAAATGGCCTAGTGTCACGTACCTGGTGGAAGAGTCTGGCTTACGCAGCGGGCAACCTCCCTTACGACCCTGACTCAGGAACCCCTGGTAGAGTAGACAGGTGGCTCTGGAGTGCAGGATGGCACGAGGGTCGGACTGGGTCACTGGTGTAGGTAGGAAGTCCGTTGGTGCACTCGTGCACTAGTAGCGTGGTCGTACAGGCTGGGTCGTGAACCGGGATGGCGGTGCGGTACAAGAGGAGCAGGCAGGTGGGTAGTCGGGTCCAAGCAGGGTCGTCAACAGGCGGGCAGCAAAGGTATCGGAGGATTAGGCAGGAGAATGGTTGTAGGCAAGCCGGGGGTCGGTGCAGGCAGAAATCAACAAGGTCAGGCAGGCCGGGTCACAGGAGCAGATAATCAGGTACAGGTAGCTCAGGAAACACACACTATACGCTGTAGATCAGACAGCACTTGCTACAGGAAGCAGGAAGTTCAAATAGAGTTGCTCCTCTAGTAGCTAGAGGAAACAACAATCAAATGCAATTAACCCTCAGCGCAGTCTTCTAAAATTGCCCCCCCCCCAAGGGGCAGCCTCCGGATGCCCAGCCGGGCCTTCAGATCCGGATGGGAACTCCAAAAAGACCGGACAAGTTCGTTGGCATGGATGTGTTCCTCGGGTTCCCAAGAATTTTCTTCAGGTCTGTACCCCTTCCATTTAAACAAGAACTGTGTCACACCCCTTCTTACTCTGCAGTCGAGGATGGCCTCGACTTCGTACTCCTCCTCTCCATCCACAAGAACCGGTTCAGGTGGGGCCATGTTCCTTCCGGGGAACTGATCCCTTGTTACGGGTTTGAGCAGGGTGACATGGAACACCGGGTGTATTCGGAGAGCAGGAGGAAGACTCAGTTCATACGCCACCCTGTTGATCTTTTTCTTGACCGTGAAGGGGCCAATGAATCTTGGTCCCAGCTTCTTTGAGGGGCAGGATAGTCTCAAATTTTTGGTGGCTAACCAAGCCTGATCACCCGGCTGCAAGTCCAGCTCCCCTCGCTTCCCCTTGTCAAAGGCTTGCTTGCTGGCTTCCTGCGACCGGAATAATGTCTCCCGCAGGAGCTTGTTGTTTTCCACCAGGAAGGCTGCCATGTCCTGAACAGCAGGCACAGTACTTTCTGGGATCAGATAAGGCAAAAAGGAGGGATGGTAGCCGAGATTCGCCCAGAATGGGGACTGATTAGTGGTTGAATGAATAGAGTTATTGTAGGCGAACTCGGCTACTGGCAGCAGAGAGGCCCAGTCGTCCTGAGAGAACGAAGTATAGCACCTGAGATACTGCTCTAAAGTCTGGTTCGTTCTCTCTGTCTGGCCAATGGTACGCAGAGGAGAACGCCAACTCAATTCCCAACAGAGAGCAGAGAGTCTTCCAGACCCGAGAAGTAAACTTGGCTCCTCGATCTTATACAATGTTGGCCGGGACTCCGTGAAGGCGGACAATCTCCCTGATGATCTGCGGTTTGTGTAGCTGTGGGGGTGCCCTTCATGGGGGTGAAATGTGCCATCTTCGTGAGGCGGTCTACTACCACAAAGATGGTGGAGAACCCTGCAGATGGGGGCAGTTCAATGATGAAATCCATCAACACATGTGACCATGTCCTTTCCGGGACAGGCAGCGGGTTTAGCAACCCCCAGGCCTTGGCCCTGTCGCCCTTGTTGCAGGCACAGGTGGGGCAGGCCTTAACGTATTCTTTACAGTCTTTGTTCACCAGGGGCCACCAGAAGGAGCGTGCTATAAGTTCCGCCGTCTTACGGCTCCCAAAATGTCCTGCTAATTTGCTGTCATGGTATAGTTCCAGGACTGCCAGACGCTGGTCCTCAGGGACAAAAACTCTAGCACCGAGCCACCACAATCCATCATGCTGGGTCAGCCTGGGGTCCTTAGGAGTGGAGGACCTAGCAAGGGACCGTCTGATTCGGGAAAGAAGATCCTCCTGGGTTAACAAAAAACTCCGGGATGGAAGGATAGTGTCTGGTGGAGGGGTCTCCCCTGTCTTGTGAAACATCCTGGAGAGAGCGTCCGGTTTCACATTTTTCGACCCAGGCCTGTCGTAATATGGAGCTGGAACCTTGAAAAGAAGAGGGCCCAGCGGGCCTGACGGGGTTTCAGTCTCTTAGCGGTGCCTAGGTATTCCAGATTCTTGTGATCGGTATACACAAGAACCGGGTGCGTGGCTCCCTCCAGCAGGTACCGCCATTCCTGCAGAGCGGCTTTGATAGCCAGCAATTCTCTGTCTCCCACATCATAGTTCTGCTCAGGGGGAGTCAGCCTCTGAGAGAAGAAGGCAATTGGGTGAAGAGCGGCTTTAGACCCCTGCCTCTGAGAGAGTACCGCTCCCACCGCTGTTTCAGATTCATCCACTTCCAGGGTATAAGGTAGGGTAGGATCCGGATGCCTTAGGACTGGTGCAGAAGTGAAGAGGCGCTTGAGTTGTTGGAAGGCCTCTTGGGCTTCCGGGGTCCACAGAAAGCATGTATGCTGTTTAGTAAGCTGGGTGATGGGGGCGATGACAGCAGAGAACCCCTTGATAAACTTTCTGTAGAAATTGGCGAAGCCAATGAAGCGTTGTACCGCCTTTCTGTCAGTAGATGCCGGCCATTCCACAATAGCGGAGACCTTCTGGGGGTCCATGGTGATACCAGACACAGAGAGGATGAACCCCAGGAAGGAAATACTAGAGCACTCGAATGCGCACTTCTCAGCCTTAGCGTAAAGTCCATGCTGGCGCAGGCGGCTCAGTACGCTTTTCACATGGTGACGGTGCTCTTCCAGAGACGAGGAAAATATAAGAATGTTGTCCAGGTATACCACTACGAACAGGTCAAGGAAGTTCCGGAAAATGTCATTGACCAGATGTTGGAAGGTGGCCGGGGCATTGCACAGACCAAACAGCATGACCAGGTATTTGTAGTGGCCAAATCGCGTTCGGAAGGCCTTCTTCCACTCATCCCCATCTCTGATACGGATGAGGTTGTAGGCCCCTCTCAAGTCCAACTTGGAGAAGATCGTGGCAGAACCGAGTCTTTGGAATAACTCCGGGACTAGGGGCAAGGGATAACGGTTCTTAACCGTGATCTTATTGAGGTCCCGGTAATCGATACAGGGTCTTAAAGTCTTATCCTTCTTTTCAACAAAGAAGATCCCAGCCCCAGCAGGAAAAGTAGAGGGTCGGATAAACCCTTTCTTCAGGTTATCATCCAGGTGTGCCTTGAGGGCTGAAAGCTCCAATTCAGAAAGAGGGTAAATTCGGCCGAACGGCACCTCTGCCCCTGGTAGCAACTCGATAGGGCAATTGTACGGCCGGTGTGGTGGCAGGGTATCCGCTTCCTGCTGAAGACATCCAGGAATTCATGGTATTTCGTGGGGACTGCCTGACGAGTCTCTGTATCTGGATCAGGATCCGAGCAAGGCATTGTGAGGGCAAGATCCAGAGGCTGTGGGAAGCAGTGGTGACGGCACTAAGAAGATGTGAATTGCACATAACCAGTGACCCAGTTGATTTGTGGGCAGTGTGCCCGGAGCCAAGGGAGACCCAGGATGACAGGAAAAAGCGGGGACCCAATGGCGTCCAGTACAAGTAGTTCCGAGTGACCATCTGATGTGCGGGCAGGAATAGGGGCCGTCTCCTGGGTCACGGTGCCCGATTTAATGGCAGACCCGTCGGCCAGGTGGATGGTCATCTGGTGGGCTTTGGGTCTCAGGGGAACCTGGTGCTGGGCTGCGAAGTTCAGGTCCACGAAGCAACTGCAGGCCCCAGAGTCTATAATCGCCCGGACTGGTATGTCTCCACATCTGGATGGCCAGATCAATCAGAGCATCCAAAGTCGGGGGAACATCGACACGAGCTAACTCGTCTTTGAGTGGCTCGGACAAGCCCAACCGGAACTGGAAGCAAAGGGCAGCGGGTTTCCAGGCAGTGTCAGCACTTCAGCGCCGGAATTCAGCCACATAATCCTCTGCCGTACGGTGGCCCTGCTGTAGCGCATGGAGCGCGGCTTCTGCCGTGGCGGTTTGGTGCGGGTCCTCATATAGATGCGCCATGGCGCGAAAAAAACATGCAAGAGTGGTGGTGTCAGGGCTCTTCTGTTCAAGAAGCCGATGAGCCCAGGTTTGGGGCTCATCCCGGAGAAGTGAGATGACCAGTCCCACTTTGGTGGCTTCTTGGGAGAAGGTGCGGGGTTGCAAGGAGAAGTAAAGTTCACATGCGATGCGAAACGCCCGGAATTTCTTACGGTCCCCAGCAAACCGTTCAGGTAGCGGTACCTCGGGCTCCGTAGGCAGAGTTATGAAGGTGTGATCGGGAGGCGGGTCGGGCCCAAGTGCTGGGGGTGCAGCAAGCTCCAGAATGCGACCTTCCAGCCGCACATAGTCATTTTGAAGGGCCTTCACCGCCCGAGTAAGGCCGGCCAAATGTATGCAAAGTTAATTTGTTGGGGAGGGCCCCTGCACAGACTCTGACATGGCTGTCTGATACTGTCACGTACCTGGTGGAAGAGTCTGGCTTATGCAGCGGGCAACCTCCCTTACGACCCTGTCTCGGGAACCCCTGGTAGAGTAGACAGGTGGCTTGGAAGTGCAGGATGGCACGAGGGTCGGACTGGGTCACTGGTGTAGGTAGGAAGTCCGTTGGGTTGGTGCACTCGTGCACTAGTAGCGTGGTCGTACAGGCTGGGTCGTGAACCGGGATGGCAGTGTGGTACAAGAGGAGCAGGCAGGGGGGTAGTCGGGTCCAAACAAGGTCGTCAACAGGCGGGCAGCAAAGGTATCGGAGGATCAGGCAGGACAATGGTCGTAGGCAAGCCGGGGGTCGGTGCAGGCGGAAATCAACAAGGTCAGGCAGGCCGGGTCACAGGAACAGATAATCAGGTACAGGTAGCTCAGGAAACACACACTATACGCTGTAGATCAGACAGCACTTGCTACAGGAAGCAGGAAGTTCAAATAGAGCTGCTCCTCTAGTAGCTAGAGGAAACAACAATCAAATGCAATTAACCCTCAGCACAGTCTTCTAACACCTAGGCTATAAGAAGTATGGCAAGACCCTGAAACTAAGCTGCAGCACGGTGGTCAAGACCATACAGCGGTTTAACAGGACAGGTTCCACTCAGAACAGACCTTGCCATGGTCAACCAAAGAAGTTGAGTGCACATGCTCAGCATCATATCCAGAGGTTGTCTTTGGGAAATAGACGTATAGTATATGCTGCCAGCATTGCTGCAGAGGTTGAAGGGGTCAGCCTGTCAGTGCTCAGATCATACGCCGCACACTGCATCAAATTGGTCTGCATGGCTGTCGTCCCAGAAGGAAGCCTCTTCTAAAGATGATGCACAAAAAGCCCACAAACAGTTTGCTGAAGACAAGCAGACTAAGGACATGGATTATTGGAACCATGTCCTGTGGTCTGATGAGACCAAGATAAACTTATTTGGTTCAGATGGTGTCAAGGGTGTGTGGCGGCAACCAGGTGGGGAGTACAAAGACAAGTGTGTCTTGCCTACAGTCAAGCACGGTGGTGGGAGTGTCATGGTCTGGGGCTGCTTAAGTGCTGCCGGCACTGGGGAGCTACAGTTCATTGAGGGAATCATGAGTGCCAACATGTACTGAGACATACTGAAGCAGAGAATGATACCCTCCCTTTGGAGACTGGGCCGCAGGGCAGTATTCCAACATTTTAACGACCCTAAACACACCTCCAAGACAATCACTGCCTTGCTAAAGAAACTGAGGGTAAAGGTGATGGACTGGCCAAGCATGTCTCCAGACCTAAACCCTATTGAGCATTTGTGGGGCATCCTCAAAAGGTAGGCGGAGGAGTGCAAGGTCTTTAACATCCACCAGCTCCATGATGTCGTTGTGGAAGAGGACTCAGGTGGCAACCTGTGAAGCTCTGGTGAACTTCATACCCAAGAGGGTTAAGGCAGTGCAGGAAAATAATGGTGGCCACACAAAATATTGACACTTTGGGCCCATTTTGGACATTTTCACTTAGGGGTGTACTCACTTTTGTTGCCAGCGGTTTCGATATTAATGGCTGTGTGTTGAGTTATTTTGAGGGGACAGCAAATTTACACTGTTATACAAGCTGTACACTCACTACTTTACATTGTAGCAAAGTGATACTTCTTAAGTGTTGTCACATGAAAAGATAGAATAAAATATTTACAAAAATGTGAGGGGTGTACTCACTTTTGTGAGATACTCTAGATCCGTGTTCCTGCTTAGAAACACAGGCTCAAGGTCTTCCCTACTGACAGAACGGCAGTCTGCCTTGTTTGCATAGGCAAACCATTGTTCTCCCTCTGTACTAAACAATCAGCAGGTACCGGTGGACATTGGGTAGGGGGGGGCTCTGCCCACTACCGGCTCGCTGCTTAACAACCAGCTATTTTTCACACAGAATTTGAATCGGCCAATCAGTTTTCGACCAATGCAAATTCAAACTGTTCTGAAAATTTGGAATTCGTTAGAAAATAAAGAAACTGAACAAAATTTTCTGTTCTGCACATTTCTAAGGACTTTGTAGAGCACAAACAAAACAATCACATTGGCCAAAGTTGCAGGGAAAAGTCGCAATGGAAATCGCACGATTTTTAAGTTGCATAAGTGTGAATGGAGCCTAAAGTCCTGCACACTGCATCTTTCAGGCCCCATTCACACCTTTGCTTTCTGAGAATGCCTGCAGAAACGCACACTTCTGTGCGCACTCCCAAAAACACACCAATATGTGCATATGGAGGTGCCATTAGGGGACCTTTTTGTTGGAGAGCCTTGCAGGTTTTGTTGCACATCTACTTGGCAGCAGGGGCGGGCGGACTGACAACACTCAGGGCCCCTGGACCAAATAAAGCAAGGGCCCCCTTGTCAGGCCCTGCCCATGGCCCACCCCTGACCCCGCCTCTACATTTTGGATGAAGTAGAACTTTTTTTTAAATGGGACCTGGAGGGGGGTTCTTTCTCTAACAGTGTAAATTAGAGAGTCTCTGTTAGCGAGAGACCCCCCTCCAGGACCCATTAGAGACTACAAAGGAATATAATGGGACCTGGAGGGGGGCCTCTTTCTAACAGAGTGTATAGTGAACACCTTCATTCACTCTGCTCCTCACGGGTCCCCCTCCTTGTGTCATGACTCACCCCTGACCCACCCTCTCAAAGTAGAAAGGAAATTGGCGCTAAGTAGCGCTCCTCTTTCCTTAACTATGGGTACTGTAGCTGTGGCTGGTTCCCGCGTCCTCTGTGGCTGGCTGGCTCCCGCATCCTGTGTGGCTGGCTGGCTCCCGCATCCTCTGTGGCTGGCTGGCTCCCTGGTGAGGGTGGGTCACCGTGGGTGGCTGGTTGGCACCCTGGCCCTGCTGTGGGTGGGTCATCGTGGGTGGCTGGCTGGCACCCTGGCCCTTCTGTGGGTGGGTCACCGTGGGTGGTTGGCTGACACCCTGGCCCTGCTGTGGGTAGGTCACCTGCATGGGTGGCTAGCTGGCACCCTGGCCCTGCTGTGGCTGGCTGGTGTGTCCTCTCTCCTTCCACCGTTCCTGGCACTGTTTGCTGAGGCGAGGGAGGGACTTGGAGGCAGCAGCCTTTGCCCTATCCGGGACAGTAGAAATAGAAGGTTTTCAGCAGGCCCAGTGCGCGGCGGCACACAGCACAACACATAAAGACATTGCGTGCGTGTATGCAGGTCCTCTCTGTGTCCATATCAGAGTCTATGTTAGAAATAGCCCCCATCAATGCAGCCTCATGAGTGCCCATCAATGCAGCCTCATCGGAGCCCATCAATGCAGCCTTGCCAGTGTCGCCTCGCCAGTGTTCCCTCCTTGCAGCTTCGCCAGTGTCCCCTCCATGCAGCTTCGCCAGTGTCCCCTCCATGCAGCCTCGCCATTGTCCCCTCCATGCAGCCTCGCCAGTGTCCCCTCCATACAGCCTGATCAGTGTCCCCTCCATGCAGCATGATCAGTGTCCCCTCGGAGCAGCTTCACCAGTGTCCCCTCGAAGCAGCCTCGCCAGTGTCCCCTCGAAGCAGCCTCGCCAGTGTCCCCTTGAAGCAGCCTCGCCAGTGTCCCCTCCATGCAGCCTTGCCAGTATCCCCTCATGACATCACAAGGGGCGGTTCTCCGGGTGACTTTATTGGATGGCCACGCCCCATGGCTATATAAGAAATATAGCTGGAGACAACACAGCAGAGGAAGACAGCGTTAGAAGAAGATCGGCTTTTTTGTTCTTAGCAGGTAAGCTACGGCGAGGAAAAAGACAGCACAAGTAGAAGACAGCACTTGCGGGAGAAGCCTGCATTAGACGGAGAATAAACTACCAGAGGACAAAAGACATATGTACTGGAGAAAGAAGACACAGAGTTACGACAGGGAACATTTTTCATTTTTAATAAAGGACTTGTCAAAAACCGTCTTTTTTTTTAACACTTCACTGCTTTTTGGGGTGAATGGATACAATGTATCACATATTCATTCACATGGGGGGGCGGGATCTGAGGGCCTCCTTTCTTAAAGGGGGCTTTCAGATTCTGATAAGCCCCCTGCCCACAGACCCCCACAACCACCGGCCAGGGGTGCGGGGATGCAGCCCTTGCCCCATCAACATGGGGACACATTCTCGTCCCCTCCGTTTCCTGACCTGCAGGGCTGCATGCTCGGATAAGGTTCTGGCATGGGTTTTGGGGGGGACCCCTCCAAATCCATACCAGACCCGAAGGGCTTGGGGAGGACCTCACGCCGTTCATTTTTTTTTTTTATGCCAGCAATTTTTTTTTACATTCAGCTGTCAGTGGGGAACCCCGCTGGCAGCTGACATCGGTTGTTAAGGATGCAGCGGCCGTCTTCCCAGCTCGCTCCTTAGCAACCAGCTATATACATTGTTAAAATGGAAAATAAAAAACGCAAAATACATCAAAACTAGTTTCTGGTGCCATTCCATTGAAGTCTATTACACACAAAACACGGGCCTTTCCAAAAACGCACCACCTGCAACACACAAAGGTGTGAACGTGTACCATATGAAACCATGTTAAATGGACTGTAGTGTGTTTCTGCAAACTGCAAAACACACTTAAAAATGCATAGGTGTGAACCTAGGGTTACTTCTTGATTAAGATCTTTGTACAGAGAGCCTTCCATGTGGCTCTCCTGTTCATGCATTGGTGGCTTTGGGGTCAATTCACTAAGAGTTTAATAACGGCAAATAAAATGCAGTAAAATCCATTTTGAAAGTACAATTCACTAAGAATTTTGAGGTAAATAACTACTGCGGTAAAGTTTTGATAATGCAGTAATAACCGCATATTTTCATGCAGTAATTTATTACATTGAGCTAGTTGCTAAGGAGCGGGCCGGGCCGCCGGCCGCCACGTCCTTAACAACAAAGGACTCGTCAGAATGTAAAGAAAACATGCCGGCAATTAAAAATTATGAAACAAAAACAGTGTAGGGTCCCCCCAATGCATACCAGGCTCTTCGGGTTTGGTAAGGATTTTAAGGGGAACCCTACATCAAAATGTAGGGGAAAAAATGGCATGCCCTGCCCCCCCAAAATCTACACCAGACCCTTATCTGAGCATGCCCCCTCAGCCCAAAGCACCTTTTCCCCATGTAGTCCAGGGTTGTGGGGGTCTCTGGGTGGGGGGGCATATCAGAATCTGAAAGCCCCCAGATCCCGCCCCCCGATGTGAATGATAGTAAGTAATACACTTTACCACTACACGTTCACCAAAAAAAAATGCTATAATTTCTGAAAATGAACCACATGGCCGTGTTATTGCATGCAGTAAACATGAGTGAATTGACCTCTTTGTGAGACTTGAAACTGGTTCTTTCGTTCTGTGCTTCAGAAACTGCCATTTAAACCCATTAGAGACATTCTTCTCTCTACACTTACCTACAAGGTCATCGACACGGTGGTGTTTCTTGAAGCATTTGCATCTTTGAGGCCAATGGTGACCTTATCATGCAGAAAACCCTTTCTGGTTTTGCATTGGGACAATGTGGATTTGGGGCCCAGGACTTCCTTCTTGCTTGGGCAGTTTCTGCCTTTCACTTCAACCAGGTCATTGTTCGTCTGTCCCACTCTCTGAATGCAGTTTACCAAAAGAAAATTTCCCTCCATGGTCTACATGTGTGCAAATTATCTCTCAGCTACTGCTTCTTCCAGAAAGACTTATTCCTTTTTTGTCATCCCAGATGGACCCCATTGGGGTGCACTGACTGCTTGTTCCATGATCTCTAGGTAGTTCAGACAGACCATCATTCAACCTTGTAGTTTCAAAGATCGGTTTCCATCCTTTCCTGTCATAGTGCACTGTACTGGAATTTGCGAGCACTTCTTGGAATTTTCGACATCAAGTAACTGTTTTCCAGATTTGGAAGGCTGCCACCTGTTTTTATGTTTGCACTTTTGATTTGGGCCATAAAGTTCTACCAAGTGGATGTTTCGGCCTCATCTAATGTCGGCTTCGAGCATAAGATCCCTCGGGTGGCTTTTTGAGCTGAAGGCTGACCCTAGTTATATGCTGTCATCTTGAGCCTGTTAGTGTTTGCTGTGTTGCCTATTGCTAAATTGAACTGGTTTTTGAAGTCCTGAAGGGTAAAGACTTCACCACCCTGCAATTTATGATTGTGCTCTTAGTACTGCTTTGCTGCAAAACTGAGGCTTGATGAAAGGCAGGGGTAGGCAACCTTTCAGAGGTTGTAATCTACCTCTACAACATGGAGGAAAGCAAAGGGGGCGCTACTTTTCCGTGCCCTTTGAAAAAAAATCTACCAAGCTCCAAATAAAAAAAAGACAGCATGAAGAACACATAGTGTATCACAGTAGTATCCTCAGACTCCCTTCACATCACCCCGTTTCGTCATGATTCTCGTGTTAGTATTTAACGTCCCACCACTTCAGAAATGGGAAGTCCTGAAGTTTTTGGTCAAGTTAAATCGTTATCCGTTGTGTCGTTTGTGATTGTCCGAGTTCTACTGTCGTATATTGATCCCAGTCGGAAGTCGAGTTTTTCGGTGGGCTCCCTAGAATACGAGCTTCGGCTGTAATCTACTCCGGCTTTGTAGGTGAACCATCTTGAAATACCGGGTTTAGTTTTCACGTTTGTAT
>BLSH010093853.1:90672-125032 GCA_018402905.1 Glandirana rugosa
CCCCCCCAACATATGCACAGCGCTGTGTAAGTAGCACTTCCTACTTGCCAGCCTGTGTACAGCACAGTGGAAATCAGGAGGCAGCATAGTGCTGGGTGGAAGGCAGAGGACCGGAGTTCATAACAACAAGCTGCCAATCACCGAGGCAGCTCCCACCCTCCATCCAGCACTGTGCTGACTCCCACTCTCCACTCTGCAGTTAGTATGAGAGCGGCGGAGGCTGGGGGTAGGCAGAGCCATGGCTACGATCCACCTGTCTGCTTCCCGCGGTCAACAGGTCAAACGCGATCGACAGCTTCCCAACCCCTGGCCTAAATTTGTTTGTTTGCCAGTGTACAATGCTTCCATATGTGGCTGTATAACCCAAAGGTTAACAACTTGCTGTGTGCTTTAGTTTTAAATCTTGACCTGTGTGATATTTATTTACTTGACGCAAAATCATCTTTTATATTTTACCAAACAATTGGGTATTATATTGTCCTTGTGTGTACTAAAATTCAAGTGTATTTTTTCCTAAAAATATGATAAACAACTGCACAAATATTGTGTAACATAAAAAAATGTCAACAGCCACCATTTTATCTTCCAGGGCCTCTGCTTTCAGAAAATGTATAATGTTTGGGGGTTCTAGGTATTTTTCTAGCAAAGAATGCTGATATTTAAATGTGTTTGAAAAATGTGAAAATTGTCCCAGTTAGCTACTGGTTAATGATGGGTTTACTTGTGCAGCCATTAAAGCGTTTAACCCCCCAAAAAAATATGCTGCTCCTGTCTCTTTAATGTGCAGTTTTAGCATGGTGCTTTTGATTTTTAAATTATCCCCCTGTATCCCATAAAATACCTATTTGATAATGCCAGGTCCTGACTCCCCCCTGAGTATAGACTCTGATTATCATGTAGCTTATCCTGAGAGGCCGTGGTCTGTGTCACTCACAGCTCTCCTATTCTCCTCTGTGCCTGTGTTCAGCTCCCCCCTCCTCCCCCTCCCTCTTCCTGTTAACACATAGCCTCTCTCCTCACTGCCCTGCTCTCAAAATTAACTTGAAAAGCTCCCATTCCCTCTTTATTAGAAGAATAAGTTCCCCTGTGTCTGTGTTATATCATAAATATGCTTATCTGTACAGAAAACACAGCGGTCTTCCTACACACGGCTCTCTCTCCTCTCCAGCTGACATCAGCAGAGCTCGGCCCCACCCTCAGGAATTCTTGGCTGAGCAGAGGAGAGGAGAAAAACAACAACTGATCGTAGTAAGAAGGTGTGTTATCAGTACAGATAAGTATATTTATGTTATAACACAGATACAGGGGAACTTATTGTTCTAATACAGAGGGGATGGGAGCATTTTATACAAGTGGCTTAAAGAGGAAGTAAACCCTGATGGGGTTTACTTTCTCTATATTCCCCTGCAAAGTAGAAGCATAGTGGGCTACTATGCATTACCTGCAAACGAAGCCTGCAACGTCCAGCGATGTCCCCTGTGCAGGCAGCGTCCATCTTTAGCCCTTCTTCCTTCCGGGGCCACGACTCTGGCTCTGTGACTGGCCGGAGTCACGTGACATCACCCCCGCACATGCATGCGGGAGCCGGCAGTCACGACACGATCAACAGCCGTTTCTTCACTGTGCATGTGCTGAAATGACGTCGGCACATCTAGTACTCTGTTTATCTCCTAAACCGTGCAGGTTTAAGAGATATGCAGGGAACCTACAGGTAAGCCTTATTATAGGCTTACCTGTAGGTTAAAGTGGTTGTCATAGATTGACAAGCACTTTAACAACCACTTTAAATGAATAAAAGCTTGCCTTGTTGTTTCTTATGTAATGATTGTGTGATTTATTCTCTCTCTGGTTTACAGGACCATGCGTGTAAATGAGGACACAGTGCTGAGAGGGCAGCGGGTGATTTTAGTGCCCTATGAGCCTCACCATGTTGTCAGGTACAAGTTCTATAAACCAAAAGCATGTGTAGCATTAATGTCAGAACTGAACTCCAGGCAAAAAGCTAACACGCAGTTGAAATGCATGTATGGGAGCTGTTTTATCTTTATTCCAAATGGTTTGTAGTTCAGTCCATTCAGTTGTGTGAGTTACACACCCCTACTAAATGACAGGGCAGGGTTGGTGACATGACTGGATAAACCGACCACCAGCCACTGATTTAATATTGAAGGAGAAGCTCACTTCCCTACTCCGGTAAACATACTCCCTGCCATCCCATTACATGCTGCCCATCAGATTGGTACCAGTACTGTACATTCCTCTTCCAGGCAAACTGCTGCTGTACAAGGGGGAGTACAGGAGGCTAAAGCCATTCAAATTCTGGTACATACATCAATTGCATAAAATGACTTCATAACTGCAAACAGTAAGTCCATTAGTTACAGTACGTTTGAGTTCCGTTCTGGGAGCTCGTTCATAAGTCCAACAAAGATCAGTGCTTGCAGACAAAGGCTGCGAGCACTAATCAGTGTGTTCTGGCGGAGGGAGCACAATAGCACAACAGGGAGAATGCTGCACCAACATTGCTTGTGTTGGTATGGTGATCTGTCAGGTTTTTTCGCTAGGTTGAACAAACAAATAAACCGTGCAAACACAAGTGCGCATCTTTGAAAGTTTGCAAGTTGAGCATTTCTATGTAGGGGAATTACTGTACATTGATGATTTATTATGTGCCTTTAGTTCATTTAACCACTTGCTGCCCAAAGTACATAAATGGACGTCCTCGGGTTGCAGTGGTAATACCGGGATGATGCCTGCACCTATAGACATCATCCCGGTATAATTTTTTGCAGCCGGCGATTCTCTTTTTTGCAGAAGTGATCTAAGTGGCTAATTAGCCAATCACTTCTGCAGGTGGCGGAAGGGGGTCTCACCCCCCCCTCCTGCTGGCGCTTCTCCCTGGCTCTCCAGTCCCATCGTGATATGGCCAGTGGCAATGGCTGTCTGCCCTGTACAGAGAGAGAGGAATTGACCTCGTTCCCCTCTCTCTGTAACCCTGGAAATCGGCAGCGATGAGTAGTTCATCACTTCCCGTTCAGCCCCTTTGTTTACCTGCGGCCAGGGAAGCAGCCGATCAAACCGATCTTTGTCTAATCGGTTGCATGGGTGGCCAGAGAAGAGATTTGTGGTCTATTAGACCATAAAATCTCTACATACAGAGGATCCGTCATGGCCCATGCTGTTGTTCATCCCTTGTGATAGCAATAAAGTTAGTACAAAAATTGTATAAAATAAATAAATAATAATAAAAAAAAAGTACCCCTCTTTGCTTACGCACAAATGCCAACTCATACGTTACTCCCGCACACATATGTAAATGGCGATCGCACCACACGTGAGGTATTGCTGCAAACGTCAGAGTGAGAGCAATAATTCTAGCACCAGACCTCCTGTGTAACTCTAAACTGCTAACCTGTAAAGGCTTTGAAAGCATCGCCTATGGAGAATTTTAAGCACCGAAGTTTGCCGCCATTCCACGGACGTGTGCAATTTTAAAGCGTGACATGTTAGTTATTTATTTACTCAGTGTAATATCATTATTTACATTATACAAAAAATGGAGCTAACCTTAGTGTTTTGGGGTTTTTTTTAGTTCATGAAAGTGTTTAACCAATGATGAGGCTGAGGGGAAGTGTTCCAGAGTCACTAATAGGCCAAGTGACTGTAATCAATTGATATCATAATTAGTTATTGCATATGTCATAGACCCCCCAAACCGTCAAATCAGTGCAATTGTTAAAAAAGAAAGAAAGGGGATAATAGTTCAATAGATATCAAAGCGTCTTCAATGTGATTTGCACTATAGCAAAGAACAATTTTGCCAGCCAATTTATATGGTAATTATAGAGTTCAGACTGGAGGTAAAATAGTAGAAGTAACAAGGAATGGGTCCTTCAAGGTATGTTACCATACATGTCCTAATGTACCATGACAGGCTTCTTCAGAGGGTGTAGCCAGAGTCTCCAGTTTTCTGGATCCTGCATTAACTGAATCTCTGTGTTTACCAGGACAGTGTTCTCACCTTCTAAATATATTGTACAAATTCAGGCCATTATATTCCAGGATTCCAGGACTGCCCACTTTCTGAGCTCCTTGCAACCCATAGACACTGCGGTACAAAAACGAGGTTGATGGCACAGAACTGTACAAAAACGAGCAGTGGCTTCACCCAAAAAAATCTCATACCTCACTTAAGCAAAAATTACGTTGCCCCAGCCTGCCTCCTCCATCCCCTCTTCCTCCTGCAGCCTTCTGGGATAATGTTGAGCATCCCAGGAGGCTACAGGACCAGTTTCACATCTGTCAGCGATTTCATGCATGCGCAGTAGGGGGCGGCTGTGAATTATCACAGCTTCTCCTGAAGCCAAGATTGTGGCATTTAGGACTCAAAATCATGAAAAGAACCAGTTGTTTAGAAGACAATGCTGGTCTTCATGGGCTGATAAGTATGTGTTTCTTAAAAATCAGCATCTACAGTATTTGTAGCTGATAACTTTTAATTTTCACACACCCAATTGAATTTCCATCTTAAGGATAAACAAGCTGATGACAGCACAGTTGCAGTGTTTCCTGGTTGGCACTTAAAGTTTACTGTAACTAACATATGTTCCTGTCAGTGGAACGCATCGGCATCCGTCTCCCGGGCAGAGGTGGCGTGCGGGCGTAAAGCGGGTAAGAAGCAACCCCTCCTTCTTCGGGGGAGGACTCTGACCCGTAGGGTGGCTCCGCCATGATGGCGGGGACCCCCCTTCAGCTGTCTGATGGCGAGGTCCCGGATTCCGCGGATAGCGGGGAGGAATCCTCGGCGACGGTTGTCACACACAAGAAAGTGCTGGTGTGCGCCCTGATTACCGTGGTGCGCAATACTCTGAAGCTGGGAGATGCAGCTGGTGCATCGCAAGAGGTGGCAGTTCCTTTCGGGTCTCATAAGCCGACCCGAGCAGCCAAGGTTTTCCCTTACTTACCTTATTTCGATAAGTTTATTTACAGGGAATGAGAACGGCCTCAGAGTTCATTCCCTGTCCTGAGACGGTTTTCGGTGCGCTATCCATTCGAGGATAGTCTACTGAAGAAATGGGCGTTGCCCCCCATCATCGCCCCCCCGTCGTCGACTCCCCCCCTGTCGTGGTTGAATAAGGCAACCACGATTCCGGTGGAGGGCACGCCGTCTTTCAATGATCCGGCTGATAGGAAGGCCGAGGCTGTTACTCGTTCTATGTTCATTCTGGCAGGCTCATCTCTTTTGCCAGGGGAAGGCATGGATCCATGTCCCTGCTTTGCAGGATCACAGGATCCATGCCTTCCCTACTGACAGAACGGCAGTCTGCCTTGTTTACATAGGCAGACTGCCGGTTTGCCTGTGTACTGAATGATCAGTGGGTGTCGGCGGACATTGAGTCCATGGGACTCATTGATCAGCTCCCGCTGTGTATAATCACAGTGGGAGTGAGCCGCTGGCGGCGTGTATTTGTGCCCCCTACCCGGAAGTGTGAGATCACAAATATATATACGTGATCCAGCGCACAGCTGCCGCCCTGTAGCAGTAAAGCTGTCGGCAAGTGGTTAAAATAAAAAAACATGTCTTTAATTTCACTTTAATATCTTTGTTTCCTCCTACCAATCCAGCATCTGTATTATCATACTATTCTATATAACTATTCACTATCAAATGTTTCCTCTCAGGTACCATGAGTGGATGAAGTCGGAGGAGCTACAGAAACTTACAGCCTCCGAGCCCCTGACCCTGGAGAAGGAATATGATATGCAACGCAGCTGGAGAGAGGATAATGATAGTAAGTGGCACACATTGACTGCACAATTATAAATAATGATGATATTAGTCTGTTCTCTGAAATTTGGTCATAGAAGTCCAGTGTAAACTTCAGAAACAGATCATAGAAGAATTTTTAGAAGCGAGTCTTGTTCCATTTATTTTTTTTTTTGCCACAGGCTAAATTTTTTGTCCAGTTTTATAAAACGGACTCATTTTCATTCTTACATTTCTTCAAGCACTTCTCAGAGCCTTCTGTGTGAACGGAGGTTTAGGATCATACTTGTATATTGAATGATCACCACTTGAGCCCCAGAGGTTTAGGATCATACTTGTATATTGAATGATCACCACTTGAGCCCCAAGATTTTGTGTGATTGGTTTACAGATCATTCATTTAATTGATTGAGGTACTTCTATAGTGCCGCCAATTTACATAGCACAGGCACTAGGCAGATAGCGTATTAGACACAAAATAATGTAGCTCTGTATTCATTAATACATCAAGTAGGGTAACTACCTAAATCTAATTTCATATCAGCCGGCAGTCACTATACAGCTGAGCTCAGGCTGGGAGAAAGAGAAACAAAACAAGGAGCCAGTCAGCTGTGCTACAGTGCTCATTTGCCAACAAAAAGCATGCTGATAGGAGGAGTGAACAGAAAGATGAGCTCTTTAACCAGTTCTAGTCCGCAATGCGTATGTATACGTTGCGGCTTTGAAGTGGTTTACCGAGGTTATGGCTGAAGCTATCAGCTATAACCCCCCCACCCCCCGTTATTCTGTTATTTTTTTATTTTTTTTAGCCGGCAGCTGGCTTTCTCATGTAAGTGTTCCGAGCGGTTCATGAGCCACTGGAACGCTTTCAAAAGCAGCGAGAGGGGACGTTCCCCCCGCCCCCTTCGGTCCAGGGTGGAAGTAAACTTTTTTTTTTTTTTTTTTTTAGAGCCAAAGATCAAATTTTATTTTTCGATCTTTTGCTTTTAAAGGTAACAGACAGATTTGGGGTCTTTTTGACCCCAGATCTCTACATGAAGAGGACCTGTCATCCTTATTTCTATTGCAAGGATTGTTTACAAAAGTGATAAGCAAAAATAAAGGGACAGTGTAAAAATAAATAAGAAAAAAAAAATCAAACGCCCTCATCTCTCCGTGCTCGTGCTCAGATGCAAATGCATACATAAGTTGCACACGCATATGTAAATGATATACGTGAAGTATCGCTGGGAACATTCTAGTGAGAGCAATAATTCTAGCACTAGACCGCCTCTGTCACTCTAAACAGGTAACCTGTAACAGTTTTTTAAAGTGTCACCCATGGAGATTTTTAAGTACCATAGTTTGGCGCCATTCCACGAGTGTGCGCAGTTTTAAAGCGTGGCATGTTAGGTATCTATTTACTCAGCTTAATATCATCTTTCACATCTTACAAAAATATATGGGTATATATTGTGTTTTGTTTTTAAAGTGATTGTAAAGTCTTTATTTTTCCTATAATAATAACAAACATTTTATACTTACCTGCTCTGTGCAGTGGATTTGCACAAAGCAGCCCGGATCCTCCTTTTCTCAGGTCCCTCTTCTGTGATCCTGGCCCCTCCCTCCTGTTCAGTGCCCCCACAGCAAGCAGCTTGCTATGGGGGCACCCGAGCTGAGTCACAGGTCTCTGTGACCATTCAGACACGGGGCCCCGGCCCCGCCCCCCCCCCCTCTCCTGTTTGGCTAGCTGATTATGATTGACAGCAGTGAGAGCTGCTGTGTCTCAGCCAATCAGGAAGGAGAATCTTGGATGGCTGAGACACTCGCGGACGTCGCTGGACAGAGGGACCTCAGGTAAGTGTTGGGCTGCTACACACAGTAGGCTTTTTATCTTAATGCATAGAATGCATTAAGATAAAAAAAAAGCCTTCTGACTTTACAACTCCTTCAATTCATTAAATTGTATTTAAAAAAAAAAAAAAAAAAACACTGTGCAAATACCGTGTGACATAAAAAATTGCCAATTTTTATCGCCATTTTATTCCCTAGGGTCGCTGCTAAAAAAAAAAATCAGACAGTGGCAGAGCTGTGTAAATTTTAGGACTGGATAGACAGGCATTTGACACATGTCCTATCCTGATGTACTGAATTCATCTAATTGAATGGTCATATAAAAAGTAAAAATACTTTCAACTTTACATTTCAGAGTGTACCTTCATCATACTGGATGCTGAGAGATGGGATCAGGGATGCCCAGAAGAGCAGTGCATGGTGGGAGATGTTAATTTGTTCATCACTGATCCTAAAAACCCAGCATTAGCAGAGATTGAAATTATGATTGCAGGTGAGTCTCAACTTATTTCCTTACCAATTCTTTATTTGTAAGCCTTTCCAAACCTTTACAAGTTTATGTTTTCAGAAGAAAAATCTGAAAACCTGTTTTTTTTGTTCTTCGAAAAAAAATTCTTCATTTACATTTGTGGTTGGGGAAGGTCAAAAGAGACACTTGAGCTGCATTTTTACCACCATCCAACTGCCCCCTGACCAACGGGGTTGTAAACATGCCACAGGCACAATGCTTTACTTCATGGCCATGCCAAAAATTATACCCCCGTCGCATATGGCAGGCAATACTGCTGCTGAATACAACCCATTCAAGTGAATGGGGACATGCCGCAACTGGTGGTGCAGGCTTTTCAGATGTTAAAAGAACTTCACCACTGACTTCATATATATACTTTTCTGTTTGCTGCAAAGTCAACATGTCATTTAAGAATATTAGCAGATGCATAGAAATATTTTTGTCTAGTTCAAGGGTCTCCAAACTTTTCAGTATGAGGGCCACATTGTATTTTACAAATATTCACAGGCTGAAAAAATTCCCCAACAAAGTCCCCCCTTACATCAGGGTCCCCTGTCAGAATCCCCCCTTATATCGGGGTCCCCTGTCAGAATCCCCCCTTACTTCAGGGTCCCCTGTCAGGGTCCTCCCCTACATCAGGGTCCCCCATCAGAGTTCCTTACATCAGTAATTCTGGATTGACGCTCTGCACACTGCTATATACCCTTTCTGGCAAACTGCAATGAAAAGCAGGGATTTTTAGCTCACACATATTCCAATATATGTTTAAGCTGGCCAACTAATCCCTCTTATGGCCAGTCCAACTCTACTCTGCCAATGCAAATCCTACGGTGGACACAATGCTAATATGGGGCAAACAGACACAAATTTGGGGAGAGATACTAGGTTCAGATCTGATCATTGAACTTCAATGCAACATAAATGAGACATGCCTGTGCTAAAATCCCAATAGCTTGCACATGCATTTAATTTATCAGCTGCTAAAAGGGTGTGACCACATGTTAACACTAGAAATTCTGGATGAACCCTCTGCACACTGCTATACACCCTTTCTTTGCAATGAAAAACAGGGATTTTTAGTTCACACATATTGTAATTGTCAGGACCTGTGTCCTTGCTTGGGTCACCTGCTGGTGGCAGTGTTGTGTGGAAAACCAAATGGTGTAGTTCTGGTGGCCACCAGTGGGTGTCTCCCAGCAGATTGATCATACAGGTCATTAGGCTGCACCTGATGGGTCTGCTGGGATTATATAAGATGCCTTGCACCCAGTCCCAGCTCTTCAGTATTTTCCTTGCAAGCTGTGTCCCTGCCTGAATCTGACTCATTCTGATCTGTTCTGATCCCTGATCTGTGATCCTGACCCAGAGACCTGATCCCTGAACCTGCTTCCTGCTCCCTTACTCTCCTTCTGCTCCCTGTAACCTGGCTTCCTGTTCCCCTTATCTGATGTCCCCCTGTTTTGCTTACTGTATATGTGTGTTTTCTACACTTGTATTTAGTTAGTTAGATAGTTAGTTGTTTATTTTGGGTTTGCTGTGTTTTCTCATCTTTTACTTGCATGTTTATGTTTGCTGGTGTTTGGTGTTGGAAGTGTGCCATTTTCCTAATAAATATCTAAATATTTTCACTTTAACTCTGGTCCTGATTCCTTTAAGTGCAGCCAACCTATCTGATCATCCCTGCTGGATGCTTGCACAGTAATGCATGTTTAACCACTTAAAGCGAAAAGTGTAACTTCCACTTATCTGTTTCCTCACCCCCCCACCCTCCGGTGCCACATTTGACACCTTTTGGTGGGAGCGGGTACCTGTTTTTGACCTTGTCAAACCTTCCATCAGACCTTGCTGCGGCGAGGTACGTCACAAGTCTGGCCCCCTCTTCCTCCTTCCCCTGCTGCCGGCCCAGTAAGAGAGCACAGCGCATTAGGGACCCGGCCGCAAGGCTTCACTACCAGGTTCTCTTACTGGCAATGGCGGCAGCAGCACCCAAGACACGATGGAAACATTGGCTGTGGTGCTGACATCGCTGGATTCCAGGACAGGTAAGTGTCCTAATATAAAAGTCAGCAGCTGCAGTCTTTTAATTTTTGGAGGGGGAGGCCTTAACTCCGCTTTAAGGACCAGGCCTATTTCTGACATTTGTTGTTTACAAGTTAAAATCTTATTTTCAAGTGCAAATTTTTTTTTGAAAAAATTAATTTCACTGAATTTAAAAAAACTAAACACAAAAGTTAACCCAATTTTTTGTATATTGTGATGTTATGCAGAGTAACCTAACATGTTATGCTTTAAAATTGTTGACAAACTACTGTACTTAAAAATTTTCATAGGCGATTTTAACGGTTACCAGTTTAGAGCTACAGAGTAGGTCTTTTGCTAGAATTATTGCTCTCGCTCTGACTATCGCGGCGATATCTCACATGTGTGATGTGAACACTGTACTGCGGGCGCAACTTATGTATGCGTTTTCTTTGGTGCGCGGGGACAGGCTGTGGTGCTTTAAAAATGTGGGTTTTTTTCTCTTATTTATTTATTTTTTAGTTTACACTGTTCCTTTTTAAAAAAAATAAAATCGTATCACTTTTATTGCTGTCACAAGGAATGTAAACATCCCTTGTGACAGTAATAGGCAGTGACAGGTACTCTTTATGGAGGGATTTGGGGTCAGAAGTGACATTGTGGCTTCGCTTCCGGGTTGCTACATCAGAGATTTAATTGAAGCCAATTTCATCTTTGTTCAGGTCGCTCAGGTCTCCCGGTGGGATGGGAGACTCGGGCAGAGCAGTGGAAGGCGTCCCCTCCTGCTGCTTTTGATAATGGCCAAGGGGCTGCTTAGTCGCATCAGTTGTTATCACATGAAAGCCGACCATCCGCTCTAAACAATGGTACTGGGTTGAAGCCTCTAGCTGCAGGCATCACCCTGGTACAACCACTTCCTCAAAATGACATACAGGTACGTGATTTTGCGGGAAGGGTTAAGCTGGCCAACTGCGTCAGGGTAATTCCTCTTATGGCCAGTCCTACTCTGCTCTGCCAATGCAAAGGCTACAGTGGACACAATGTCAACATGGGGCAACTATCAGGGTCCCTGTCAGAGTCCCCTCCTTACATCAGAGTGCCCTCGTTACATCAGGGTCCCTGTCAGTCCCCTCTTTATATCAGGGTCCCCATTAGAGTCCCCTCCTTACATCAGGGTGCCTGCCAGAGTCCCCTCTTTATATCAGGGTCCCCATCAGAGTCCCCCCTTACATCAGGGTTCCGGTAAAAGTCCCCCCCTACAACAGGGTCCCCATAAAAGTTTCCCCTTTGATTAGGGTCCCCATCAGAAACCCCCAAACATCAAAAGCAGAGACCATAGGCAGCGTGTTGACCTTAATCTTCAATCAGTGCTCATTGAGGATACACCACTAACTCTAGCTGGGGGCCAGGTAAAATCTTGTAATGGTCTGGATGCGGGCTGTAGTTTAGAGATGCTGATCTAGTTTATAAAGTGGTCATTAATAATCATTTATTGTGCTATGATGCAGAAGAAGACATACAATTAAAAAAATGACATTGAAACTGATACACTGGCTTTTGAGAGTGTGTAATGAGAGAGCCCTGCTCCATCACTCACTGTGTGTAGACTCTGAAACTCTCTTGTTATCATTTGTAGAAATGTCCCGGATCTTCTTGTTCATCACAAACAACACATCAATTCAAACTCTCGTAATGTCTTCTCATATCCTCTATGTCTCCTGCCTAATTAGCTTTCACTTCACATGACCATGCTCTGAGCAGCCCTTAATAAATGTCACTGCCATATTTCTCTAATTCATTCATCAATCTTTTAAGAATTCTGCATCTTGCTAATATATATCAAACTGAATTCTATTTTAAGCCTACAAAATTCCAGTATACAATAGGTCCTCACTGATGAATGCACAATGAGCCCAGCAAGTTGTTTGAATGTAATATGCATTGGGTTGCATACCCTGTCCTAACTAGGATATGAATTTAAGGCGGTGATGCAGAAATGAGATGCCACTGATTTCTATGCACACACTGTCATCTTGTTATTGAATTGTCTTACAAGCATTTTAACCAGAATTTCCCTACCATCAAACTATTGGTTATCTGTGTGTTACTAATGGTGTGTTTTGACTTTCCAGAGCCCACGTGTCGTGGCAAGGGATTTGGTGAGGAGTCTACGAGGCTCATGTTATTCTATGGTAAGATATATAATTAGTTTACTTCTTGGAACTAGCATCCACTTAACCCCTTTGCTGAGCTACCGGTGGCCAGTTCAGTGGGCTTCTATGCTGGCAGCTACAGTGGGTAAAATAATGATTTAATCCCCTGTAGGTTTTGTAATTTTGCCCACTTACAAAGAAATGAAGGGTCTATAATTTTTTATCATAGGTGTATTTTAAATGATAGAGACAGAATATCAACCAAAAATACAGAAAAAAAAAACACATAAAACAAATGCTATAAATTAAGCTGTGAGTAAAATAAGTATTTAATTCCCAAGTAAACCATGACTTAGTACTTGGTGGAGAAACCCTTGTTGGCAAGCACAGAGGTAAGACGTTTCTTGTAGTTGGTTACCAAGTTTGCACAAACCTCAGGAGGGATTTTTGTCCACTCTTCTTTACAGATCTTCTCTAAATCCTTAAGGTTTCTTGGCTGTCGCTTGGCAACTCAAAGTTTCAGTTCCCCCATACATTTTCTATAGAATTAAGTTCTGGAGACTGGCTAGGTCGCTCCATGACCTTAATGTGCTTCTTCTTGAGCCACTCCTTTGTTGCCTTGGCGGTATGTTTTGGAAAAGCCATCCATGAACCATCTTGTCAGGGAGATGCTTGTGGCAGAAATGGCAATATTGCCCATAACCAACATGGACGGGCACGAAGAGCTCCCACTCATGCAAATGCGCGCATTGCGCACAGGTGCGCATGCACGTTAGCGCTAACAGGCGCACGCATGCGCGGCAGCACTAACAGGCACACGCATTGTGACAGATGTTGATGCCAAGCTGCCTATTTAAAGCTACTACCGACAACCTGACATTGCAGGATTCTCTCAGCTATTCCATGTACCTGTGCCTCTGTATCCTGATCTGTGGACTTCCCATTACCAACCCCGCTTGCCTTGACCTTGCTCTCTGATTCACCATCTCTGACCCCTGGCTTGTATTTGGACTTTGCTGCTGCTTCCCTCCAGTGTTTGACCCCCGCCTAACTTATGACCCTGTTTACCCTGTCTTCCATACCTGACACCGGCTTGCTCCTGTTGTGCTTCTGGACTGATCTAATGTGTATGATCCCTGGCTCTGCTACTGGTTTCTCCCTTGTCAAACACCTCAGCACTTCCAGTGCTTCCAGCCTGCTACAGCCATCTCTGGGTGATCAGCTCTCCAGACTTCAAGCAAGCACCTGGCAAACTGTGCTTGTTTGGGCACTGCGTTCCCTGTTCCATCTCCAGGAACACGCTGGACTTAGCCGCAAGGGGGGCCCTCTCAGCATCTTGGCCTCTATACCAGAACCTGACAGTATAATCCAGCCATGTCAGAGGCTGATGGAGGTGTTTCCCCTATAAGAGGCTCTGTGTCAGCAGGTCACCGCGCTGACCCAAGTGGTGCAAAGTCTACAAGAAGGCTATTTCCAGTTGGAGGGTTGTCTGCAGCATCTGTCTGTTAAAACCCACTCCTTTCCGACCCAGGACCACCTTCTACCAGCTCTTCCACCGCTGCCCAGGAACGCACCACCTCTACCCATAATGTGCTGATTCCTCCACCGGAACCACAAGTACCTACACCTGAACGATTTTCCGGAGACAGGAAAAAGTTTAGAACTTTCAAAAATGCCTGTCTGCTCTATATGACTCTCCAACCAAGGACTTTCTCTGTGGAGTCTGTGAAAGTGGGATTCATCATATCTTTACTCTCAGATGAACCCCAGCTCTGGGCCCATGGCTTGTTGGAAGAAAGAGGCCCTGTCATAGACTCTGCCGATGCATTTTTTGAGGCCATGGCGCAACTATACGATGACCCCCAGCGTATGGCAACAGCCAAAGCCGCCCTGCACACACTACAGTAGGGACGGTGTCCAGTTGAGGATTACACAGTAGACTTCCGCAAATTGTCCTCAGACACAGGCTGGAATGAAGCTGCTCTGAAATACCAATATTGGCTGGGTCTATCCGAATCCCTCAAGGATGAATTAGCCAGAGTAGCAAGTCCCGCTACTTTAGAGGGCCTCATTCAATTAACTATCCAACTGGACAGGTGTCTGCGGGAACAGTGGTCCGAAAGATCCCAGACCTTCCGACCAACTTGTATGCTACCAAAGGTGTCCTCTTCCCCAGCAACTGCTCCTTCTGGCACCCCCGCTTCTGAAGTGGAACCAATGAAAATCGGCTTGGTCTATTCAGCTCTCTCCCCAGAAGAAAAGCTCCACTGCCGTCAGGCAAATTTATGTCTCTACTGTGGAGGAAATTGACACTTTCTATGCAATTGCCCCATCAGGCCCAGTAAGTCATATCCTCAGAAGCCGGTGTACTGTCAAGTATTTGGTTCCTCCTCATCGCACCTTGTTCTCCCTGTCTCATTACGGGTGGCAAAAGAGGAGGTCCAGATCCCAGCCATCATTAATTCAGGGGCCTGCAGCTGCTTTCTGAACCTGACCTTGGCTAAGAGACTTGGAATTCCCCTTGCTATGAAGAAACAACAGCTGACAGTACATCTGGCTGATGGTTTTCTGCCCATTTCTGGGATAGTTACCCAAGAGACTGTACCTCTCCTTACAGTGACCGAATCCGGCCATCGGGAGTTGGTACATTTTGACGTTTTATGCTCCCCGTGTTTCCAGTCATCCTAGGAATTCCGTGGGTTCAAGCGCACAACCCTCAAATCAACTGGCTCAAGAATGAAGTCCGCTTTACTTCTACGTACTGTCAACAGCACTGCCTCACTCCTGCTTCCAAAGACTTTTCTAGCTGTTTGACTCTACAACCAGTTTCCAGTACCAGTCAACTCATACCACCTGCTGACCAAGACTTGGATGTCTTTGATAAAAAAGAAGGCTAATGCCCTTCCTCCTCATTGTCCCTAATATTGTCTGATTGAGTTACTTTCAGGTTCAGAGATTCCCTTTGGTAGTACCTTTCCCCTCTCAGAGACTGAGCATGAAACTTTATGGCAATACATTAATGAGAATCTGGAAAGGGGGTTCATTCGCCCATCTTCATCTCCTGTGGGTGCTGGCATTTTCTTTGTAGAAAAAAAAGTCAAGACTTTGAGGCCATGTGTGGACTACAGAGAACTGAATAAAATTACCATCAAGAATCATTATCCGGGGGGGGGCGTGTCTGGATGTAGGCGACAGCGGATGTGTTGGTGAAGGACTCCGGCAATCCTACTACTAATCCTCTGCCATCCATCAATCCACGACGCTGAGGGGACCATCCATAACTGCCCTCTCACCGGTGGACACTGGGGCACTTTCTCTCGGCACTTTGAATTCGGTCGGCGGCCGGCCCCGCTACGCGAGTCCCCGGCTTGCGGCCAAGTCCGCAGATTGCCGCCGCTTTCCCAGCAGAGGGGCCATCCAAGGCCCCATCGCCTCCTAAGTCACCGACCTGTCCCCCTGCCGGGGACCTACTCTCCATCCCTACAGCCGGTGGATTCTGTGGGTGGAGGCACCGTGGGAGCAATCGCGGCCCTCTACACAGCCGCGATTGACCGCCATGTTGCCACCCGGGCCTGTCTCCATCATCCAGAGAGGGGGGAGTGACGCGCCTGTAGCTGCACTGGCCTTGTCCCCCCTTAACTACCATCCAGCTATCTTTAGCAGTTCCGGCCGGAGGGGGTGAACGGGTGGCACGGTACAGGGAAAATATCTTAACTTTGGACAATACAGCACATCCGCGAGCTGCGGCCTAGTGAGTGAGCTTTGCAGGGTTTGTCCCCTATTGTATGTGCGCTCTTCTATCCTCTGGCAGTGGGGTGCCCGGAGTGATTTCCCCCTGTGCTACCCTGCTGACTGTTGTGAAGCTATAATACTGGACAGTGCTGCCATATACCCCTTTGCTCCCACTGTACATATACACTGCCTACAGGGGAAGTGTGTCAAACACCAGAGGGGCGGAATGATGGTTAAATACGGGCCACCTGTGTCTACATTGGCAGTGGAGCAGCTAGCCAGGTTTAGAAGGCAGGAGGATGTAGACACTTCAGCGGGCTTAGAGCATGTGCCGCAGCCCTTGATCCCCTCACGGTCTCTCCTACATTGCTATCACAGGGGTTGAGCACATCCAGACCAGCCCTTTTTGCCACACAGGGCGATTCGCCTCCACTGTTGGACCCCCCAAACAGTGCAGGTTCTGGGCCCACTACAGCAGAACCCACATTGGCCGAGATTATGCTGGCAATCCAGGACTGTAAAACCTCCCTATCGCTGCAGATCGAAACCATCCGCATTGATGATTCCCTGCTGAAGCAAGATATACAGGCCTTGAGGGAGAGAACTGGGGCAGCTGAGGAACGTATTAGTGCACTGGAAGATACAGTACAGCCCTTATCAGCTAATGTGCAGGCAAATACTCACGAAGTAGCGGCTCTTCGCGCAAAAATAGACGACCTGGAGAACCGTTCCCAAAGGAACAATCTCCGCTTTGTGGGGTTCCGGGAATGTTCAGAGGGTTCCCGTCCGGAGCAGTTCCTGCACTCTCGGCTGCAGGAGGCACTGGGGGTTGAGGCCCTATCCCACGCCTTCCTCATCGAAAGGGCGCATCGTACTCCACCGCGCGCACCAAATCCTGGGGCCTCCCCACGTTCCTTGATAGCACGCATCCTTAACTTCCAAGACAAGGTGACGATTCTGCGCTTAGCCAGAGAAAAAGGCCCACTTAAGTACAATGGCAACACCATCTCTAGTTATCCTGATTTCTCTGCAGATGTCCAGCGTCAATGTGTCTCCTTCTCTGCGGTTAAAAACCGTCTCCGGCAAGAGGGCCTGATCTATGCCATGCTGTTTACGGCCAAATTGAGGGTCACCTGTGATGGAAAAGCTCACTTTTACAACACCCCTAAGGAGGCTATGGCCTGGCTCGATGAACGCTTCGGCCCGCAGCGTCGGTGGGGTGCACAGGACGATGAAAATTATCATTCTGCTACCCCTCTTACGTGTACTAGGGTCTGTGGGCAAAACCACTGACGGATATCCACCATTATACCTAACATCTGCAGTCAATGATAGCAGTGAATTACCTTGAACCGTGACCTTTTATGTGCTACAACTCTCCTGTGCTTAGGCCCGTGTGCCTAGGGCCTAAAAAAAACAACAAAAAAAACTACTTTTCTCTTACGTTCACTGACAGACGCAGCCCTTCATAGACAAGTGGGGTTATATGCACATCCTACCAGGAGTAGACCTAGGCAAATAGAAAGAAAGCAAGCTGACCCCTCCCAGGGGGCCGTCCTCACTCTAACATATAATCCCCTGCTCTGCATGGCATATCAGTTTTATTATGCCTAGTGCAAGGAGTTAGACCTGGTTCCCTTATGGGATCTGCGGTTCCCCATTTTTTTGATGCTTCTTTGCTTTTACTCAAGCTATCTGATGAAGACTGCTATCAAGAAGCCGGCTGGGGCATAGAGGATATCCAGAATCCTGAACTTTCCCCAGCATGGCCTACAGATGCAAGCTACCCTTAGCCTTGGCAGGGTCCGCTGCGTCGTGCCCGTTCCGTGCGGGTGTCCAGTGGGTGATCCCCACTTGCGCCCAGTGACTGGACTCTATTCCCGTCCAGGGGCCTTTGGCCTGCAGCATCCCTCTTTGGCAGTGAGAGGAAGGTCTGCAACCGAGTGGCTACCCGCTACGCCCGTCGGATTGGTGAGTGACCCCCTCTCCCCCCCCAGGGACGTGGAGGGGGGGGCTGAGCGTATTTTAACGGTTTAGGCCGGCTGGTGGAGGGTTTCATCTAGGGGTCAGGTCCCCCCTGGGTGTCCGCACTCCCCTCCTACACCCCCGCACCGCACCCCGCGCTTTAGAGTCGCCATGCGGCGATCTGCCGCCATTTTGCAGTGGATCGCCGCCATTTTGTTAGTGATTTTGGCCTCATGTGACGAACTGCGGCCATTTTGCTGTAGTCGCGGCCTGTATTACAGGCTTTTGGCCTCTTGTGACCGCTCGGCGGCCATTTTGGATGTGCCTGGGAAGAAAAACGTGCAGCTAAGCCGATGCTTCCTCTTTCACTCTGGGACAGCGTGGATGGCACAGGCGGCGCAGGCTCTCTGACTGGCGGTCACTAAGCACTCCTACTGGGACACAGCACTTGAGAGGCAACTAACTTTGTGAAGGCGCGAAAATTCAGAATGGAATTTGTCCGTTCGGTCGTGGCCGCCCTGCACCAAGGGGACTTCATGGCACCTCTGGATATCAGGGACACGTACCTCCATGTTCCCATTTGTCTCCGGCACCAGCGCGTCCTGCGCTTTGCGGTGGGAGATCTACATTACCAATTCATGGCACTTCCCTTTGGTCTGGCCTCGGCTCCTCGGGTGTTCACCAAGCTGGTGGCCCTGGTGCTGGCGCTGTTGAGGCAGAGAGGCATCGCGGTGGTAGCTTACCTTGACGATCTACTCCTGAGAGTGGAGTCTGCCTCGGCTCTGGAGGAGAATGTGGCTATCACCATGGCCTCGTTGAAAGACTTTGGCTGGCTGATCAACCTGCAGAAGTCGACGTTGACCCTGTCCTGTCGCCTGGAATACCTGGGTCTGATTCTGGACACGGAGCAGGCGAAGGTGTTCTTACCTCCGGCCAAGTTACTGACCTTGCAAGCAGCGGTGCGAACCCTGCTGTCACGCCAGTGGTCCTCCTTACGGTTCTGTATGCGGGTGTTGGGGCTCATGGTTTCAGCCTTCAAGGCGATACCTTACGCCCAGAGTCACACTCGGCTCCTACAGCGAGCGATTCTGTCATGGTGGGACAAGTCTTCGCTGTCCATGGACCAGCTGATCAGATTGGATCATCAGACCAGAGGATCATTGGTCTGGTGGCTTCGGGCCCGGCTCTAATGTTGGGGAAGTCTTTCCTTCCCCTGAATTGGTCGATAGTCATGATGGACGCCAGCCTATCGGGCTGGGGCGGGGTCCTGGGGCAACTATCTGCTCAGGGTTGCTGGTCAGTGCAGGAATCCCGCCTTCTGATCAATGTGCTGGAGTTGAGGGCGATTAGGCTTTGCCTCTTCCATTGGACCGTAAGGCTGCGCGGCCTCCCAGTTCGGGTTCAGTCGGACAACGCCACGGCAGTGGCGTACGTGAACCATCAGGGCGGAACGAGGAGCTCGGCAGCGGCTGCGGAAGCTGCTCTCATTCTGAGATGGGCAGAACTTCACGTGCCGGCAATCTCCACCATTTACATTCCGGGCGTAGAAAATTGGCAGGCAGACTTTCTCAGCCGCCAGACGCTGGATCAGGGGGAATGGTCCCTACATCCAGAAGTGTTCCACCAGATTTGCCACAAGTGGGGCACGCCAGACATGGACCTCATGGCGTCCAGGTTCAATCACAAGGTGCAGACCTTCGTGTGCAGGACAAGGGACCCGCTGGCTGCCGACACATACGCGTTGGTAGCGCCTGGGGGTCGGTATCAGCTCCTGTACGCCTTCCCTCCCATCAGGTGACTCCATGATCCCTACCATGCTTAAAGCGCGCAAGTGTACTTCACGCAAGATTTATCATCGCACCTGGAAGGCCTATATTGCTTGGTGTGAGGCGGGGGGGGGGGGGTTGGAACCCTCGCTTTTACGTTGTGTCCCGGGTCCTTGCTTTTTTGCAGCAGGGCCTGGACAAAAAATTGGCATTGAGTACTTTCAAGGGTCAGATTTCGGCTCTGGCGATTCTCTTTCAGCGGCCTTTGGCGTTGCATTCTTTGATTCGTACATTTGTACAGGGTGTACGCCATGTGGCTCCTCAGATACAGTCGCCTTTGGCGCCGTGGAATTTGAATTTGGTGCTTTCTGTTCTGCAGAAACCGCCATATGAGAAGATCAATTGCTGTCGCAGAAAGTGGCCTTCTTGGTGGCCATTACATCTGCTAGGTGGGTGTCTGAGTTGGCAGCGTTGTCCTGCAAGTCTCCTTACCTAGTCCTTCACAAGGACAAGGCGAGCTTGCACCCTTCTCTTTCGTTTCTGCCGAAGGTGGTCTTCTTTTCACATTAATGAAGATATTGCTCTTCCTTCCTTATGTCCGCACCCGTCGCATCCCAAGGAAGTTACATTCTTTGGATGTCGTGAGGGCTTTGCGGGTGTACTTGCAGGCTACAACTTCTTTTCGGAAGTCTGATGTGTTGTTTGTGCTGACGGATGGATCGCGCAAAGGATTGGCGGCCTCGTCGGCTACTGTTTCCCGTTGGATCAGGCAGACCGTGACCAATGCGTATACTGTTCAGGGCAAAGTCCCCCCTTTTCCAGTCACGGCTCATTCCACCAGAGCAGTTAGCACTTCCTGGGCTTTCAGACACCAGGCTTCGGTGTCACAGGTGTGCAAGGCGGCTACTTGGGCCTCGGTGCACACGTTTACTAAGTTTTACAAAGTTGATATTTTAGCATCAAAGTTTTGCAGGCGGCAGTGTAGGCGCGGCTGGCGCCTCCTGAGAGGACTCTGTTGGGTACAGTTGTTGTTGTTTACCCACCCCTCTTGACTGACACAGCTTTGGGACATCCCCTCTTGTCTATGAAGGGCTGCGTCTGTCAGTGAACGTAAGAGAAAAAGGGATTTTATTAAAACTTACCTTAAAATCCTTTTCTCGGAGTTCACTGACAGACGCAGCACCCATCCCTCTGTGTTGCGTTTGTACGGCTTGTTACGAACTGATATGCCTTGCAGAGCAGGGGGGTTATATGTTAGAGTGAGGACGGCCCCCTGGGAGAGGTCAGCTTGCTTTCTTTCTATTTGCCTAGGTCTACTCCTGGTAGGATGTGCATATAACCCCACTTGTCTATGAAGATCTGTGTCTGTCAGTGAACTCAGAGAAAAGGATTTTACGGTAAGTTTTAATAAAATCCCTTTTTTGTCTGCCTGGAATGCCAGGTCAAAACCGAAGAGTCAGAGGGGAGATGAGTGAGTCAGCGCAAACACCCTTTTATAATGCCGACCCCATTTGTAGTCACCTCACCGCTACCCTACATTACTCATTTTTTCTAAAGGGCAATACTTATGTCTCAACAGAGCCCAAGATCCATGTCATCAACCCCATTCTACTGCATGGTGAAACCATGGGAACTGTTTTTTGTCTGGTTACTACAGGGTGGGCCATTCATATGGATACACCTTAATAAAATGGGAATGGTTGGTGATATTAACTTCCTGTTTGTGGAACATTAGTATATGTGAGGGGGGGAACTTTTCAAGATGGGTGGTGACCATGGAGGCCATTTTGAATTCAACTTTTGATACGAGATGTACAGCACCTGAAACTACGGATACTGGAAGCCTGTGCTAGCATTTCTCCTGCGGTGTTGCTATCAGTGTGTGAAGAGTGGGAGAAGAGGGTTGCATTGACAATCCAACACAATGGGCAGCACATTTTATAAGTGGTCAGAAACTTGTAAATAACTCATGAAAGAATAAAGTTACATTAAAACCAAGCACACCATTGTTTTTCTTGTGAAATTCCCAATAAGTTTGATGTGTCACATGACCCTCTTCCAATTGAAAAAACAAAAGTTGGATTCAAAATGGCCGACTTCAAAATGGCCACCATGGTCACCACCCATCTTGAAAAGTTTCCCCCCTCACATATACTAATGTGCCACAAACAGGAAGTTAATATCACTAACCATTCCCATTTTATTAAGGTGTATCCATATAAATGGCCCACCCTGTATTTGGGTTTTTGGTAGGATTTATAGTTGGTTTGGGATCCAAACTCGCTAGGTTGGGGATGGTTGAGCTAGGTGGGGAAGGGAATGGTTGTTCTACTATGGACCTATTATGGTACATTGAACTTTCTGTTAGACTATTATTGTCTTTCTATTTTATACAAGCAGGATACTTTATTCCCAAGGACTTTTTGTGGGTGACCCAATACTCTATCATCTGGTCTGATCTCCATATTGTGAATGTTAATTTCCATAATGCTCCTTCTGATGTAGACTATGTTTTGTGTATTATCAATGGCTAAATCACTTAAAATTATTTCCTGGAATGTAAGAGGGGCAAACTCTCCTCACAAGCGGTCCTTAATTTTTTCATTTTTCAAGCGACATCAACCACATATTATTTGTTTACAGGAGACACACCTGGTTAAGGAACGGCTGCGATCGCTTAAAAGAGCGTGGTTAGCTTCCTCATTTCATGTTACCCACACTACTTACTCTAGGGGTGTTTCTATTCTTTTGGCCAAATCCTTGGCAGCTGAAATTATATCCGTTAAAACGGACCCAGACGGTCGGTTTATTATAATCATTATGTGACTTGCTAAAACGACCTTTACTTTGGTCACTGTGTATGTACCTCCTCCATTTACCCCGGATCTCCTTTCCAGGTTGTCTCTCCTCCTTGTCGCTAAAGCCCCTGGCCCTGTGCTGTATATAGGGGATTTTAATGCTGTTTTAGACCCTTCATTGGACCGCTTGGGGGGTGGTGGTAAATCCTTCCCCTCTTTTGTGGACTGGGCCGGAGTCTATAATCTTACTGAGTTATGGCGGTGGAAGCACCCTACTGAATGTCAATACTCATGTCACTCTGATTCCTTTCACACAATGTCTCGCATTGACCTTGCGTTTGCTACTCACGATGCTCTCCCGTTGGTATCCTCATTGTCTTACCTGCCCAGTGGGATGTCTGATCACGCACCTCTGACGGTAGATCTCCTCCTTCTGTCCTGCCATATGGCACAAGGGCCCACAGTGGCTAGAAGACGAGATTGTGCAGAGATCTTGCGGGAGGGACATCGTGGACTATTGGAGGCTCAACCAAGGGTCTACTGACCCCTCCAACGTGTGGGAGGCATCTAAGGCTGTACTGAGAGGTGCCTTTACAGTGACGGGTGTCCTGCGTAAAAACACTGTGCAGTGCACCAAAGAATTTGAGGAGGCATTGGTGGTTGTGGAGGCAGATTACGCGGCACACCCTGACTCTACCAGGCGTGATTTATGGCTATCTAGACGTAGGGAATATGAGCTCAAATTACTAGACTTAACTCAAAAACATATGCTACATGTGGCACAGAATATATTCGAACATGGCTATAAAGCCGGACGGCTTTTAGCCTACTTAGTAAGACCAGACTGTACCCCATATTTCTATCCCCCGAATTCTCACCTCGCAAGGAGGGATTAGTGACGTCCCACAAGACATTATGGACGCCTTTCTGTCCTTCCGTAAACACCTGTATACCACAAAGGCCCACTATTCAAATATGCACCTAACTAAGTATTACTGATTCACCAGCTCTGACCCCTGGCTTGTATTTGGACTTTGCTGCTGCTTCTCGCCAATATTTGACCCTGGCATGGCTTGTGACCCTGTTTACCCTGTCTTCCGTACCTGACACCGGCTTGCTCCTGTTGTGCTTCTGAACTGATCTAATGTGTATGACCCCTGGCTCTGCTCCTGGTTTCTCCCTTGTCAAGCACCTCGGCACTTCTAGTCTTCCAGTGCTTCCAGCCTGCTACAGCCATCTCTGGGTGATCAGCTCTCCAGACTTCAAGCAAGCACCTGGCAAACGTGCTTCTTTGGGCACTGCGTTCCCTGTTCCATCTCCAGGGATGCGCTGCACTTAGCTGCAGGGGGAGCCATCTCAACATCTCGGCCTCTATACCAGAACCTGACACATCTTCAGTGTTCTAGCTGAGGTAAGAAGGTTCTCATCCAAGATTTTACAATACATTGACCCGTCCATTGGCCCCTCAATGCAGTAAAGGTGACCTGTACCTTTAGCAGAGAAACAGCCCCAAAGCATCATATTTCCACCTCCGTGCTTGATTGTAGTGATGGTGTTCTTAGGGTCATAGTCAGTATTTTTCTTTTTCCAAACACGGTGAGTCAAGTTAATGCCAGAGAGTTCAATTTTGGTTTCATCTGACCACAGCACCTTCTCTGAATCATGTAGATGTTTATTAGCATGACTGTACATGTGCCTTCTTAAGGAGGGGGACTCGCCGTTCTTGGAGGAAGACAAATGCTGACTATGATCCTTAGAACATGTATTGTAAAATCTTGGATGAGAACCTTCTTCCCTCAGCCAGAACACTGAAGATGGGTCATGGATAGGTCTTCCAGCATGACAATGACCCAAAACATACCGCCAAGCAGCAAAGGAGTGGCTCAAGAAGAAGCACATTAAGGTCATGGAGTGGCTAGCCAGTCTCCAGATCTTAATCCTATAGAAAATTTATGGGGGAGGCTGAAACTTTGAGTTGCCAAGCAACAGCCAGGAAACCTTAAGGATTTAGAGAAGATCTGTAAAGAAAAGAGGACCAAAATCCCTCCTGAGATGTGTGCAAACCTGGTAACCAACTACAAGCATTGTCTTACCTTTGTGCTTGCCAACAAGGGTTTCTCCAACAAGTCATGTTTTGCTTGGGGATCAAATACTTATTTTACTCACTGAACTTACTCACTGAACTGCAACTCCATTTATAACATTTGTATCTTATGTTTTTTCTGGATTTTTGGTTGATATTCTGTCTCTATCATTTAAAATACACCTATGATAAAAATTATAGACCCTTCATTTCTTTGTAAGTGGGCAAATTTAAAAAATCTGCAGTGAATCAAATTATTTTCCCCACTGTAGGTGCTAAAGCCCACATTTCCTGCTGCCGTATATATGCGTTATGCAATCGGGAGGAGGTTAGCTTGCAATGTGTTGATATAATGTCCATTATTACCTCTTTTTCCAGGTATTTCTTCTTTGGGCATCTCTACATTTCAAGCCAAAATAGGTCAGGATAACATGAAGAGTGTTCAACTATTCAACAAACTGCATTTTGTGGAGGTAAGGGCTTCTGCTTACCTACATTGCTCAAATAGTAGGCTCATGTGTTCTACAGTCATAAATAGAGCAACACCTGTATACCTAGGCTTATTATTTCCAAAATGTGTTCATTATAAAGTGTAGATATAAAAAGATGACCTTGCTTCAGTTCGTGTACCCTAAGTTGCATTTATTGTGGTTTAATGAACAGACTTGCAGAGTGCACCTTTTCTTTTGCCCCTGTCCCTTGACCTAAACCATCCCCACTCCACAGATCCATACTTACTGAGATCTGTTGGCCACAGCCTTTAGGGATTGTCTATATTCCATGTCGCAAGACTTCCTCTGCTGGCGACACCTGTGTATTACACTTCCATAGACTTCTATGGGGCCATTAACGTGACCAAGAGAAGGACTAGGATGGGCACAATCAGGAGAGGGATACTTGCAGAATGGTATGTAAACAATCCTTTTAGGCCACGGGCATCAAGTATCTGTAAGTATAGATCTGTGGAGGGTAAGGGCACAAAGGTAAAAATACTAAATGCCTTTTTGTCTGAAAGTACACTTAAAGTGGTTGTAAAGGTAGAAGTTTTTTTATCTTAATGCATTCTATGCATTAAGATAAAAAACATCTGTGTGCAGCAGCCGCCCCAGCACTCCCTAATACTTACCCGAGCCCCATCTTTCTCCAGTGATGTCCATGAGTGCCTCTGGCGTATGGGACTCTCCTCCTGATTATCTGAGACACAGCAGCAGCACCATTGGCTCCTGCTGCTGTCGATCAAAGTCAGTTAGCCAATCAGGAGAAAGAGGGGGTGGGGCCGAACCGGGGCTCTGTGTCTGAATGAATACAGGGAGCTTTGAGTTGGCTTGGGTGCCCCCCATAGCAAACTGCTTGCTGTGGGGGCACTCGACAGGAGGGAGGGGCCAGGAGAGCCGAAGAGGGGCCTGAGAAGAAGAGGATCCAACTGCACAAAACAGGCAAATATAACATCTTTATTATTTTTAGAGAAAAGAACGAGACTTTACAATCACTTTAATCTTTAACAAGTGATGTGGCGTTAAAGCAGAACAAGGATGGAGAGGGGGTAGGTGAAGTCCTTCCAAATAACAGAATTTTCTCCTACTTTATGGAGGAGAATGTGAGGCCAATCTCTTCTTAAAGAATCACTAAACCCAAAAACGAAAATGTAATATATTGCAGCTTACCAGTCCTTAGAGGCTAACAACATTTTCAACAAATACAGTAAAATACCTGTTGACCTTGCCAGAGATGCATTGTCCTTCTTGTGAGATAAAATGAAACATTTAAACAATGTTATCTTTTCCACTGTAAACTGCTAATCCCTTCACTCATATGTAAGGGAGGTGAACAAAGGCAGACATGGTTGTAGTCCAGCCTGGATGACCACCATGGCTTCCTCCATAGATACATTGAAGGAGTGAGCATAGCCACCTAGGGACAGGAAGCCACAGGATTAGCAGGTGAAAACAAAGAGGAACAACTTGAATAAAACAAATGCAACCACCTTATATGAGAACTGCAATGTATTAAATATTTGCTTTTGGGTTTAAATCCTGGAGGAAGTTTGGGTCTGACAAGACATTGTGACCATGGCATGTGAACACCCCCGTCCGCTGTACCTCCCATAAACATGAAGCCTTCACTGTTTTGCAACCGGAGGTGCCGCTGGTTTCCCAACGTGCTTTTCAACAAAAGCGGAAGTGATGTACTGGAGGTCCCAACCTATGTGTTTCGTCAATGGTATGCGAGTCTCCCACAGATCCTCCTGGACTTCTGGTATATCCCTTCTGCTTTTGTTGGAACGTATAATGGGGAGGCAGCGGCACTTTCATTTCTAACACAGTGAATGCCAGGCTTCATGTTTACAGTGTAAATGCAATTTTAGTGGCTTTGAAGTAAATAAACCTTTTCCCAAAGCTATGGGAGGCCTCTCCGTTTACTTTTAATATTCATGCTATGAGTGTCCAGTGGGTCTGAGAATACCAAATAGAGACAAAGTAGGATCAGTTTCAGCGATATTGGAAAAGGTATTCCTGGGCAATCCTTTTGACTGTATGGTGTTCCTGGCTTCCATCCCTGGTTTAGGGGAATATTACTACATCAGCAGTCACAATTTGACTTTCTTGTTTCTACATGAGGTCAGAGTAATCTGGTGAATGTGGAGAGTTTGCTTTGGACACGGTGGAGTGGAGCACACATTTGTTATTGAAGCATGCGAGTGTATGAGAACAAAACACACTACGTTTGTTTATTAGGATTTTTATTGGACATTTGTTATTCATATTTCTTCCATTTAAGTGCAAGTGCTGTTTTTGATATATTTGTTTCAAATGAGCCCAAAGCCTTTTATGTAGTTCACTCACCGCTGCCCCACTGCATAGCCAGAATGGAGATGTCAGTGTTTCTTATGGCAGCTTTCCAGCTTCTTGTGTCTGTGTTTGCCTATTAGATGCGCTGGCAGATCACAACTGCATGGTTAGCTATTCAAAATGTTTTTACGTGCGTTTTGTTTTTTGTTTTTCCCCATAACAAACTGTATTTAGTTGGCTGTTAAGGAGTGGGCCAGGAAGCCGGCCGATGCGTCCTTAACAACTGATGAGTCATCAGCTGTCAGCATGTCCCTGGCCAACAATGCCACAAGGGGTCAGGGCCACCTGGTGACGTCAGCGGATGACCTCGTCCCTTAGTTATTTAAGAACTTGCACGGCAGAGCTGACAGATGACAGGAGCCTTCAGCAGGAGTGAACCGTTTTTTTGTTTGTTTTTATTCCGCGGTGGCGGTGGGCATCGTGATTGAGGATGGTATATTTTTCAAAAACTGCTTACTATAATTTTTTACACTACACCTTTTTTTGGGGGGTGAATGAGTAGGGGTACTATGTACCCCATACTTATTCACATGGAGGGGTCGGGATTTGGGGGCTCCATTATTAAAGGGGGCTTCCAAATAAGCCCCCCCCGCCCGCAGACCCCCCACAACCACCAACCAGGGTTGTGGGGAAGAGTCCCAATCAACATGAGTACAAGGTGCTTTGGGAACCCAAAGCGCCACCCCTATGTTGAGGGCATGTAGCCTGATATGGTTCAGAACGGGGAAGGGGTGCTCACTTACTTTCCTGACCTGGCAGGCTGCATGCTGAGATACAGGTCTGGTATGGACTTTGGGGGGACCCCCACGCCTTTTTTTTTTTTATTTGGCGTGTAGTTCCCCTCAAAATCCATTGGGAGGGGCACGCCAATTTTTCTCTTTTTTTTTTCCAGCAATTCTTGTTTTTACATTCAGCTGTCATCGGGCAAACCCGCTCCTTAACAACCAGCTATACACAGTTTGTTAAAGAGAAAAAAAATGCAAAATGCACCTGCAAACCACCTCAACCCCAACACCACTGATGTGAACCTATGGTGAGAATTGCTTCTCTATCCATACAAGTCTGTGGGAATGCGAAAGCGGCTTGAAGCAGGTCAACTGCACCTGCTAATAAACCTAAATGATTTCAGAATTGTCACAAAGTGAATCCAAAGCACACTGACACATGCCCTACGTCACGTGTACCTGTCAATGAATTCTGAATGATATCAACTGTGTCTCAAAGTGATGTCAAAAGCACGCTCATCAACAGAGCCCAAAGCCCGTCAACACAGGCCCCTAGTAATAATAATGAGCCACAAACTACAATTCTCTAAAGTTAAAGGCATAGTTCACTTATGCCAGAAAACTAACTGTGCAGGTAAAGGGCGTGCGTACATAAAAACAAACTAAGCTGTGTTGACCAAAGTTAACATATGCCCTTAATATAAGTGTAGGCCATTTACGTACCTCCTGAAACCTGGCTGAAAAACTTACAGAGATGGCATCTGCCACCTTGTAATGTTGCTAAGACACTCCCAGTCAATTCAAACCCCCTCACATGAGACAGATGACATAGTGGGCCACACATGTGTCGGGGTCTGTGAGCTCACTCCTGTGATAGTGGGGGCGAGAAATGTTGGCTGAAAGTGTCCCAGCAACAAGGCAGGACAGGATGATGTAATCTCTGGGATTTTTTTCTTCCAGGCTTTGGGGCGGGAGGACGGGTATAAAAATGGTCTACACCTAAACCAATGGCATTATCCAAATTACACCATTTGTTTTCACCTATGCATGGAAAGGGTGCCTGTGGATATTTTTTTTTTTTTTTTTTTTTTGTAAAGGTGAACTAACCTTTTTTATAAGCTAATGTCATGTTGATGATCTGTGGCCATTGGGAGGGGTTATATGCATCTGTAAAGGCTACATCAGTTAGTAAATCCCCAAATTCTGAATTAAGATATCTGTGCAAGTGAAATCATAGGTAAAAAAAGATATATTAAAATAATCAAGCCCAATTTTGTAATAAATAAATAATAATACAGATTGAGCCCTGATCATAAATCACATGGTGTATTTGACTTTATCAGGTATCTTTTAGCTCAGTATTCCAGGAGCTCACTCTGCAGTGGAAAGTATCAGATAAAGAAAGGCAGCAGCTTCTGGACACACTCAATTTTACATGGACATCATACAGGAATCTGAAAGTGCCGCAAAACCAGGCAAAAAAATAACATAACATTAGGTGAGTATGATCAATGTCAGTGTCACGTACCTGGTGGTTGAGTCTGGCTTATGCGGGGGCAACCTCACTTGCGGCCCTGGTTCAAGAGCCCCTGGTAGTGAAGACAGGGAGCTCTGGAGCACAGGGGTGCACGAGGGCTGGACTTGGTTACAGATGGCAGGTGAAGGTCCACTGGAACTCGTGCAGGTAGAAGGGTGGTGGTTCAGGCTGGGTCGGCAACGGGCTGACGGTGCAGTACAAGTGGTTCAGGCAAACGGATAGTGGGGTACAGGCAGGATCGGCAACGTGCGGGCAGCTGAGGTACAAGAGGGTTAGGCTGAGACGTGGTCGTAGGCAGGCAGAGGGTCGGTACAGGCAGGGTTCAATCAAAGGTCAGGCAAGCCGGGTCACAGATGCAGGAAGACTGGAAAGACAGGTCACAGGAACTCACTAACACGCTGTAGATCAGACAGCATTTTGCTACAGGAAGCAGGAAGTTTAAATAGAGCTGCTCCTGCTCAATGGATTAGAGGAAATAACACTAAACTGCATTAACCCTTAGCACAGACTTTTTCTAACAGTCAGAGAGTGTACAGTCATTTTAGAAAATATACTGATTCATCACTGCGTTCTAACAGTGATGAGATCTTTGTTTTTCACCATATAATTCTTTCACTGCCAGAGCCGTTTTTGCAAACATGTTTAAAAAATCATTTTAGGCCTAAAGATTACTTAACCACTTCAGCCCCGGAAGGATTTCCCACTTTAGGACCAGAGCACTTTTTGCGATTCTGCACTGCGTCCCTTTAACTGACAATGGCGCGGTCGTGCGACGTTGTATCCAAACAAAATTGGCGTCCTTTTTTTCCCACAAATAGAGCTTTCTTTTGGTGGTATTTGATCACCTCTGTGTCGTTTCTGATCACCGTTATTAACAAAAAGAAAGCGACAATTTTGAAAAAAATATATATATTTTTTGCTTTTTGCTATAATACATGTCCAAAAAAAATATAAAAAAATGTATTCATCAGTTTTGGCCAATATATATTCTTCCTCATATTTGTGGTAAAAAAATCGCAATCAGCATATATATAGATTGGTTTGTGCAAAAGTTGCCGCGTTTACAAACCATGAGAATTCATTTATAGCCTTTTCTCCTACGTTCACTGATAGACTCAGCCCTTCATTGACAAGTGGAGTTTATGCACATCCTACTAGGAGTAGACTAGGCAAATAGAGAAAAAGCAAGCTGACCCCTCCCAGGGGGCCGTGCTCACTCCAGCATATAACCCCCCAGCTCTGCATAGCATATCAATTTTATTATGCCTAGTGCAAGGAGTTAGACCTGGTTCCCTGCTGGGACCTGCGGTTCCCCAATTTTTGTCTTCTTTTTGCTTCTCAAGCTATCTGATGAAGACTGCTATCAAGTAGCTGGCTGGGCCATAGAGGATATCTCGAATCCTGGAACTCCCCAGCACGGCCGACCGATGCGATCTACCCTTAGCCTTGGAGTGGTTCGCCGCATCGTACCCGTTCACTGCGGGAGGCTAGTGGGTGACCTCCACTTGCGTCCAGTGACTGGGCTTTGCTCGCGTCCAGGGGCGCTTGGCCTGCAGCATCCCTCCCGATCAGATGGGAGGAAGGTCTGCTACCGGGTGGCTACCCGCTACGCCCGTCGGATTGGTGAGTGACCCCCCTCTCTTTCCCCCCCCCAGGGGTGCGGAGGGGGGGGCTGGGCGTTTGGGGGACTAGGCCGGCCGGTGGAGGGTTTTTAGGGCCACAGGTCCCCCTGCTTGTTTTGGTCTGTTTCGCCCCCTCCTACACCCCCGCACCCCGCGCTAAAACCGCCATGCGGCGATCCACCGCCATTTTGCGTCGGAACGCCGCCATTTTGTGGACTATTTTGGCCTCTAGTGGTGGATCGGCGGCCATTTTGCCATAGTCGCGGCCTGTGTGCACAGGCTTTGGCCTCTTGTGACCGCTCGGCGGCCATGTTTCATGTGCCTTTTGAAGAAACCGTGTGGCTGGCGCAGTTTTCTTCCTCTTTTCCTCTGGGACAGCGTGGAAGGCACAGGGCGACGAAGGCTCCTGACAGGCAGTCAAGCACCCCTACTGGGACGCAGCGCTTGAATACACAGCAAGTATAGCTGGGCTCTCCCTGGGGTGTTGGTAGCGGTGGGTGCAGTCCTCCTGGGTATCTCCCGGTTGCTCTGTGGGGCAGTGGTGGGGCTGCATTGTGGGGGAGTCTGGGCCTATTGGCCTAAGCTGTGTTTCCGGTGGCGCAATGGCGGCTGTACCTGTGGGTTCTTCCCAGGAGGAGTCTGTGGAAGCGCAACCTGCGCTGGGCTCTCTGATTCCCCTGGATCAGTTAAGGTCCATTTTGGGGGAGTTTTTCCCCCGGGAGGTGCCGTGCTAAGGGGGTGCCTTAAATGCGTCCACCCCCCTCCTTCTTCAGGGGAGGATTCTGAACCGGAAGGGGCCTCAGTGGTCACGGGGACCCCCTTGAAGCTCTCAGATGGTGAGGAAGACCAGGGGGCCTCGGTAGCGCGCGAGAGGGCGCTGGTGGCCTCCCTGATCACCAATATCCGTGCGTCTTTGTGACTGGACCAAGCCGGGGAGTCGCAGGAGACTGCCTATGTTTGTGGGTCTTTTAAGCCACCTCGGTCCCCTAGGGCATATCCCTATGATCAATTTTTTAACCAGCTGGTCTGTAAGGAATGGCAGCGTCCGCAGAATTCCTTTTCATTGCCCAAACGTTTCACTGTGCGTTATCCCTTTGAGGACAGCTTTGTGAAGAAGTGGGCATCCCCTGCAGTGGACCCTCCGGTGGCTAGTCTGAATAAGGCAAAGACCATCCCCTTGGAGGGGTCTCCCTCCTTTAAGGATCCGGCCGATAGGCGGATGGAGGCGGTATCCAAGGCACTGCTCTTGGTGGCGGGGTCAGCCATGAGACCAGCTCTGGCGTCGGCCATGGTGGCGCAGTCTCTTACGGAGTGTGCGACTGAGTTGCACAATGAGTTGAGCTGCGGGTGCTCGCCTGAGGCTTCACAGCGGACGGACCATCTGATACAGGGTCTTCAGTACCTGTGTGACGCAGCTTTGGACCTTCTTCCCATGCTGTCTAAGATGTCTGTTTATGCAGTCATCATCAGACGGGTGCTGTGGTTACGCTGTTGTTCGGGTGACCACGCGTCTAAAAAGGGCCTCACGGATCTTCCCTTTCAGGGTGGTCGGCTTTTTGGGGCACAATTGGATGAAATCATTAAGGATTTCACGGGGGGGAAGAATACTTTTCTGCCTGAGCCCAGGCGGCGGGAGTTCCGCCGTAAGCAGGGTCCTGCTCCGTCGGGTCAGAAGAGGTTTTTTCGTGCAGCGGGCAAGGGCTCGAGGCCCGGCAAGTCTGCCTTGGGGTCCGGTAAACGGCCCTGGCAGCGCAAGAGCGAAAAGACGGAGGAAAAGTCCTCTTCCGCATGATGGGTTGCCCCCACCCGAGTCTCGGGTGGGGGACCGACTTCTGGGGTTCGCAGGCAGGTGGACTGCCCGCATTTCCGACTGGTGGGTGCAGGAAGTGGTGTCCTCAGGATACAGGATAGAGTTCAGCACTCTACCCCCAGACAGGTTCTTCCCATCAAACTTGAGACTCCCTCAGGGGCGTCGAGAGGCTCTCCTAGGGGCTGTTCAGACGCTCTCCGAATAAAGGGTGATTGTGCCGGTACCTCCGCTGGAAAGGTTCCGCGGCTTCTATTCAAACCTCTTTGTGGTGCCCAAAAAAAACACTTTGTGAGGGCGTGAAAATTCAGGATGGAATCTGTCCAATCGGTCATGGGCGCCCTGCATCAAGGGGACTTCATGGCGTAGCTGGATATCAGGGACGCGTATCTCCATGTTCCCATTTGTCCCCGGCACCAGCGCTTTGCGGTGAGGGATCTACATTACCAATTTGTGGCACTTCCCTTCGGTCTGGCCTCGGCTCCTCGGGTATTCACCAAGCTGGTGGCTCCAGTGCTGGCGCTATTGAGGCAGAGAGGCATTGCGGTGGTAGCATACCTCGACGATTTACTCCTGCGAGCGGAGTCTGCTTCGGCCCTGGAGGAAAATGTGGCTATCACCATGGCCTCGTTGAAAGACTTCGGCTGGCTGATCAACCTGCAGAAGTCGACGTTGACCCCGTCCTGTCGACTGGAATATCTGGGTCTGATTCTGGACACGGAGCAGGCGAAGGTGTCTTACCTCCGGCCAAATTACTGACACTGCAAGCAGCGGTGCGAACCCTACTGTCACGTCAGTGGTCCTCCTTACGGTTCTGTATGCGGGTGTTGGGGCTCATGGTCTCGGCCTTCGAGGCGATACCTTACGCCCAGAGTCACACTTGGCTCCTACAGCAAGCGATTCTGTCACAGTGGGACAAGTCTCCACTGTCCCTGGACCAGCTGATCAGATTGGATCATCAGACCAGAGGATCGTTGACCTGGTGGCTTCGGGCCCCGGCTCTAACGTTGGGGAAGTAATTTCTCCCCCTGAATTGGTCGATAGTCACGATGGACGCCAGCCTATCAGGCTGGGGGGGGGGGGGTCCTGGGGCAACTGTCTGCTCAGGGCCATTGGTTGGCGCAGGAATCCCGCCTTCCGATAAATGTGCTGGAGCTGAGGGCAATCAGGCTCTGCCTCTCCCACTGGACAGT
>BLSH010093853.1:132087-161395 GCA_018402905.1 Glandirana rugosa
CTTTATGTCCAGAACGAAGGATCCATTGGCAGTGGCCATGGACGCTCTGGTGGCCCCCTGGGGCCGCTATCGACTTCTGTACGCCTTCCCTCCGATAAAACGTTTACCCCGATTGATACGCAGGATAGTGGCGGAGGGAATACCAATAATCCTGGTGGCTCCAGATTGGCCTCGGCGCACTTGGTACGCCGACGTGGTGCAAATGGTGGCAGACGCCCCTTGGCAGCTCCCGTTGTGAAGAGATCTTCTGTCTCAGGGGCCCATCTTGCACCCTGCTGGCTTTGACGGCATGGCTATTGAGTCCCAGGTGCTGAGAGACAGGGGTGATTCCTACCTTGTTGAAGGCTCGCAAGTGTACTTCTCGCAAGATTTACCACCGCACCTGGCAAGGCTTATATAGCTTGGTGCGAGGCGGAGGGTCATAAACCTCGCTCTTATGTGGTGTCTAGGGTACTGACTTTTTTGCAGCAAGGCCTGAACAAAAAACTGGCTTTGAGTACTCTTAAGGGCCAGATATCGGCTCTGGCGATTCTTTTTCAGAGACCCTTGGCGTCGCACTCGTTGATTCGTGCTTTTGTACAAGCTGTGCGACATGTGGCACCTCGGGTGAAGACCCCGATGGCCCCGTGGGATCTGAATATGTTGCTCTCTGTACTTCAGAAACCGCCCTATGAAAAAATCAGGGAGATTTCCTTACAACTGCTGTCGCAGAAGGTGGCTTTTTTGGTAGCCATCACTTCCGCCAGACGGGTGTCTGAGTTGGCAGCACTGTCGTGCAAGTCTCCTTGCCTAGTCCTGCACAAGGACAAGGCGGTTTTGCGCACATCTCCTTCATTTTTTCCGAAGGTGGTTTCTCTGTTTCATATTAACGAAGATATTGTTCTTCCTTTGTTGTGCCCACGTCCATCGCACCCAAAGGAAACTGAGTTGCATACTTTGGACATAGTGAGGGCCTTACGAGGGTATTTAGCTGCTACAGCTTCTTTTTGGAAGTCTGATAATCTGTTTGTGCTGACAGAAGGTCCGTGCAAAGGCTTGGCGGCCTCGTCGGCTACTGTCTCCCGTTGGATTAGACAGACCGTGACCCATGCATATTCTGTTCGGGGCAAGATTCCCCCTTTTCCGGTCACGGCTCATTCTCCCCGGGCTGTTAGCACTTCCTGGGCTTTCAGACACCAGGCTTCGGTGTCTCAGGTGTGCAAGGCGGCCACTTGGGCCTCGGTACACACTTTCACTAAGTTTTATAAAGTTGATGTTTTAGCATCTTCGGATGCTGCCTTTGGCCGCAAAGTTTTGCAGGCGGCAGTGTAGGTGCGTTGGCACCTCCTTCAGAGGTTCTGTTGGGTACAGTTTTTATCGTTTACCCACCCCTCTTTCTGACACAGCTTTGGGACATCCCCACTTGTCATGAAGAGCTGCGTCTGTCAGTGAACGTAGGAGAAAAAGGGATTTTATTAAAACTTACCGTAAAATCCTTTTCTTCGAGTTCACTGACAGACGCAGCACCCACCCCTCGGTTCTCTGTTCTTTGTACGGCTTGTGTACGAACTGAAGAGCTATGCTATGTGAGGGCTTATGTGGGAAGAGAGGACGGCCCCATGGGAGGGGCCAGCTGTTCTTTTCCCTGCCTAGTTAACTCCTAGTGGGACAAGCATAAACCCACTTGTCATGAAGAGCTGCGTCTGTTAGTGAACTCGGAGAAAAGGATTTTACGGTAAGTTTTAATAAAATCCCTTTTTTTTACTTTTTTTTTTTTACTAGTAATGGCGGCGATCTGCGATTTTTTAGCGGGACTGCGACATTTCGGCGGACATGTCGGACATTTTTGACACTTTTCGGGGACCAATGACATTTATACAGGGATCACAGCTAGAAAAAAAGAACACTGATTACTGTATAAATGTCACTAGCAGGGAAGGGGTTAACCTGCAGGGGACAATGAAGGGGTTAACTGTGTTCCCTGTATGTGTTCTAACTGTGTGGGGGCTGGGCTGCCAGGTGCATAACAGATCTAACTGATCCCGAACACAGGGATCAGTAGATCAGTGTCATGCCGCCTATCAGAACGGGCATAAGAGATCAACTTGATCTCAGTGACAATGATCAGTAGAGCTCTTACATGGCGCTTGTCAGAACGGGGAACCGCCGTGTTTACATCGGGTCCGTCCGAGCCACGGGTACACTCCTCCAGAGTGCGGCGGGCATGAGAGTGTGCCGCCAGCGGCGCGCTCTCACCCCCTAGCTGCGTGTCCGTGAATCGCCGCCTATTTACAGCGATTCGCGAGACAGCACCACACTGCTGCAGTACATATATACGGGAACCGGTTAAAGGATAAGTTCACTTTTAAAAAAAAATAAATAAATAAATGCATATTTTTTTTGTTACAGGTAAAAAAATGTGCATTTACTATTTATTTGTTTAGGAGCCTGAAAAGAATTACACCAGCCATCAGCAGATTGCTGATGCCATGCAGGTCTCTTGCAGACTGTCAGTGTAATCTGTCTATGTCCAGACTGTTTCACCGGTGACGGAGGGGGGGGGGGGCGACTAGCGGCGCCGATTCCGGTGTGGGGGTACCCCGCACCCGCTCGCCCGTCCGCTGCTGTGGGCTGCTTCTCGCTCGCCGTCATGCGGTGACCGCCGCCATTTTGGCGGCGTCGGCCGCCATTTTCCCGGGGTTGTGGTCGCCGCCATTTTGCTGCGGCCGCGGCCATTTTTGAAGTGATTTGGCCTCTTGTGTCTGCTGGCGGCCATTTTTGGTTGGTCTCCCTGAATGGGAGTTTCTCGTGTGCGTTTGGCGCAATTTCTGCTTCCGGGACGGCAGCAGTGGCAGCTACATCATCAGCGGTGGCATTGGCAGACGGCAGCCTCTCTTAAGCATCTGCAGGAAGGCAGTGTTCCGCAAGTATCGCTGGTTTCTCTCCCTCGGGTGTGGGAGCGGTGGTGCTGGGTCCTACTGGGCAGTCCTGAGGCTCTGCAGGGGGTGGCATTGTGGGGGCGTATGGCCAGTAGGCCTCATAAGTGTCCCGGCGGTGGCGCAATGGCGGCTGAACCAGCAGTTGCTTCTCCGGAGGGGTCCGCAGAGGCACAAGCCACGCTGGGACCTCTGGTTCCTCTGGAACAATTAACCTCAATTTTGGAAGAGTTTTTCGCCCGGGCGGGGGGAACCGGGCCGAGTAGGGGGGGCCCCAAGAAGCATCCACCTCCTCCGCAATCTTCAGATGAGGACTCGCAGCCGGAAGGGGGCTCTGGGGTCACTGGTACCCCCGTGGAGCTCTCGGACAGGGGAACTGGAGCCTTTGGATGGTGAGGAGGACCAGGGGGCCTCGGTAGAGCGCGAAAGGGCGCAGGTGGGCGCCCTGGTCGCAGCCGTCCATAAATTCTCTACACCTGGACCAGGCTGGGGAGTCACAGCCATCTGCCTACACTTTTGGGTCCAAAAAGCCCTCCCGGGCTCCCAAGGTGTTCCCCTATCTCCAGTATTTTGACCAGTTTGTCAATAAGGAATGGCAGCGTCCGCTAAATTCCTTTACTCTTCCAAAACGGTTTTCTGTGCGCTACGCTTTTGAGGATAGCCTGTTACAGAAATTGGTTTCCCCCGCGGTGGATCCGCCAGTGGCCCGCCTGAATAAGGCGACAACTATCCCCTTGGAGGGGTCCCCCTCTTTTAGGGACCCGGCCGATAGGCGGATGGAGGCAGTGTCCAAGGCACTCTTTCTGGTGGCAGGGGCAGCCATGCGGCCGGCCTTGGCGTCGGTCATGGTGGCACAGTCGCTCACGGAGTGTGCGATGGAGTGGAGTGATGCTCTGGGCGGTGTGGATTCGCCTGACTCAGTACAGCGAGCAGACCACCTGGTGCAGGGGCTTCGTTACCTCTGTGATGCTGCTCTGGACTTGGTGCCAATGTTGTCAAAAATGTCTGTTTTTGCAATCATTATTAGGCGCCTGCTGTGGCTGCGATGCTGGTCGGGTGACCACGCGTCCAAGAAGGGCCTCACGGATCTGCCCTTTCAGGGTGGTCGGCTCTTTGGGCCCCAATTGGATGAAATCATTAAGGATTTCACCGGGGGGGAAGAGTACGTTTCTTCTGGAACCCAAGCGCCGCAAGCAGGGGCCTCAGCCCTCTTGTCAGAAGCGTTTTTTTTTCGTGCGACCGGTCCGGCGGGCAGGAGTTCCCGGCCCGGCAAGTCTGTCTCTGGCTCCGGTAAGCGTCCCTGGCAGCGCACGCCTGAAAAGTCGGAGGAAAAGTCCTCCTCCGCCGACTTCTGGGGTTCGCAGACCGGTGGGCCGCTCGCATCTCCGACCGGTGGGTGCGGGAAGTGGTGTCCTCCGGGTACAAGATAGAGTTCAGCACTCGGCCCCTGTACAAGTTCTTCCCGTCCAATTTAAGACTCCCTCCGGAGCGTCGGCTAGCTCTGCTAGAAGCTGTCCAGTTGCTGTCCGGAGAGATTCCGTGGCTTCTACTTGAACCTCTTTGTGGTGCCAAAGAAGGGGGGGTCAGGCCGGTTCTGGACTTGAAAGTGCTCAATCACTTTGTGAAGGCGTGCAAATTCAGGATGGAGTCAGTCCGTTCGGTCGTGGCCGCCCTGCACCAAGGGGATTGGCTGGCGTCCAGGGACGCATATTTTCACATTCCCATTTGTGTCCGGCACCAGCGCTTCCTGCGCTTTGCTGTAGGGGACCTTCATTATCAGTTTGTGGCTCTTCCCTTCGGCCTAGCCTCTGCTCCGCGGGTCTTCACCAAGCTACTGGCTCCGGTGCTTGCTCTGCTAAGACAGAGGCATTGCGGTGGTGGCCTACCTGGACGATCTTCTCCTGCGAGCGGAGTCAGCTCCGGCTCTGGAGGACAATATTTCTATTACCCTGACCTCACTAGGGGACTTCGGTTGGCAAATCAATCTACGGAAGTCGACGTTGACCCCGTCCTGTCACCTGGAATATCTGGGTCTGATATTGGACACGGTGCAGGCGAAGGTATTCCTACCTCCGGACAAGTTGCTGATGCTGCAAGCAGCGGTGCGAACCCTGTTGTCACGACGGTGGTCCTCCTTACGTTTCTGCATGCGGGTGTTGGGACACATGGTCTCGACTTTCGAGGCAATACAGTACGCCCAGAGTCACACCCAGCTCCTACAGTGAGCGATACTACTGCAGTGGGACAAGTCTCCCTCGTCTCTGGATCGACTGCTCCGGCTGGATCATCAGACCAGGGGGTCGTTGACCTGGTGGCTTCAGGCCCCGGCACTGACTGTGGGGAAGTCGTTCCTTCCCCTGGAATGCTCAATAGTCACGACGGATGCCAGGCTCTCAGGCTGGGGAGGAGTCCTGGGGCAACTGGCGGCTCAGGGCCGTTGGTCGGCACGGGAGTCTCGTCTTCCGATTAATGTGTTGGAGCTGAGGGCGATCGGGCTCTGTCTCTCCTGCTGGTCGGCAAGGCTGCGCGGCCTCCCAGTTTGGTTCAGTCGGACAACGCCATGGCGGTGGCGTACGTGAACCATCAAGGCGGAACAAGGAGCTCGGCAGCAGAGGCAGTCCACATTCTAAGGTGGGCAATGCTTCATGTGCCAGCAATCTCCGCCATTTACATTCCAGGCGTAGAAAATTGGAAGGACTTCCTCAGTCGCCAAACGCTGGACCAGGGAGAATGGTCCCTGCATCCAGAGGTGTTTCGCCAGATTTGCGAAAGGTGGGGCCAGATGTGGATCTCCTGGCGTCCAGATTCAATCACAAGGTGAAGACCTTTGTGTGCAAGTCAAGGGATCCGTTGGCGGCAGCCACGGACGCCCTGGTGGCTCCATGGTTCCGGTACAGGCTTCTGTACGCCTTTCCCCCTCTCAAGCTTCTACCACGGTTACTGCGCAGGATAGAAGTGGAGGGAATCCCGACAATACTGGTGGCTTCGGATTGGCCTCGGCGTCCTTGGTACGCCGACGTGGTGCGGATGGTAACAGATGTTCCCTGGCGACTTCCGCTTCGCGAAGATCTACTGTGGCAGGGTCCCATCTTGCACCCTGCTTTACCTGCTTTGCACACTGCTGGCTTTGACGGCATGGCTATTGAGTCCCAGGTACTGAGGGACAGGGGGGTCTCTGAGTCAGTGATCCCCACCATGCTTAAGGCACGCAAGTGTTCTTCGCGCAAGATCTATCATTGCACCTGGAAAGCCTATATTGCCTGGTGTGAGGCGGGGTGTTGGAACCCCCGTTCTTTTGCGGTTTCTCGGGTGCTGGCCTTTCTTCAACAAGGCCTGGATCAAAAGTTGGCTTTGAGCACACTCAAGGGCCAGATTTCTGCTCTGGCGATTCTTTTTCAGCCTCCTTTGATCCGTACATTTGTACAGGGTGTGCGTCATGTGGCTTCTCAGGTACGGTCGCCCCTGGCACCGTGGGATCTGAACTTGGTACTTTCTATGCTGCAGAAACCACCATATGAACAGATCAGGGATATTCCCTTGCAATTGCTGTCCCAGAAGGTCGCCTTCTTGGTGGCTATTACATTTGCTAGGCGGGTGTCTGAATTGGCAGCTCTGTCGCGTAGGTCTCCTTATTTGGTCCTACATAAGGATAAGGCGGTGTCACATCCGTCTCCTTCGTTCCTTCTGAAGGTGGTTTCCTGTTTTCACATTAATGAGGACATTGTCCTTCCTTCCTTGTGTCCGCGCCCGTCTCATCCTAAGGAGATTGCTCTGCATTCCTTGGATGTGGTGAGGGCCTTGCGGGTGTATTTGGCAGCTATGGCTCCTTTTCGGAGGTCGGATGCGCTGTTTGTGCTGACGGAAGGGCCGCGCAAAGGTTTGGCGGCTTCGTCGGCTACTGTATCCCGTTGGATCAGACAGACTGTGACCCATGCGTATACTGTTCAGGGCCAAGCACCCCCTTTTCCGGCCACGGCTCATTCCACCAGGGCGATTAGCACTTCCTGGGCTTTCAGACACCAAGCGTCAGTGTCTCAGGTGTGCAAGGCAGCTACTTGGGCCTCGGTGCACACTTTTGTTAAGTTTTACAAGGTTGATGTGTCAGCATCCGCGGATGCTGCTTTTGGCCACAAAGTTTTGCAGGCGGCGGTGTAGGCGTGGCTGGCGCCTCCCAAGATCTTTCTGTTGGGTACAGTTGTTATTGTTTACCCACCCCTCTTGTTTGACACTGCTTTGGGACGTCCCCATGTGTCATGAATAGAGGCTGCGTCTGTCAATGAACGTAAGAGAAAATAGGATTTTATTACGATCTTATCGTAAAATCCTTTTCTCTGAGTTCATTGACAGACGCAGCACCCACCCCTTGGTGTTTGTATGGCTTGTTACGAACTGATATGCTATGCAGGGCTGAGGGCTTATATGCTGAGTGAGGACAGCCCCCTGGGAGGGGCCAGCTTTGCTTTTCTGCACTTTCGTTCTGCCTAGTCTACTCCTAGTAAAAGGTGCATAAACCCACATGTCATGAAGAGAGGCTGCGTCTGTCAATGAACTCAGAGAAAAAACAGCTTTTGCTGCAATAATCCCCTTCATGCTAGTCAGCTCCCCCACCAGATGGTGCTCCTCTTCTGAACTGAATGAAGTCCAGCATCATTTGACCTACTTCCTGCGAGGCTATCAAGGACACTCCAGCTTGGGAGTGATCATCATACTGACATTGCCATTTAGAGAATTACAGATGATTATATGTCACGTTGTTTGCTATGTGCTTTTCATTTAAAGCATTCCATACCTTTGCAATCATACAGACACACAGGTGTTTCTATTTTAGAGGTGGCTATGTTTCTTTGCAGGGTCTCCGTAGCCCACTGTAGCCTCCCTTGTGAGATTGCACTAAACCAGGACTACAGTTCTCACACTCACAGGCACCTCTGAAGCCCTGGACTGCAAGCTGCTCAACATTTTCAGGATTTACTGACAGTGCTGCCTCTGCAACATATACAAAGCATGGCGTTGACAAGGGATGATGTGAAATGTCCTGAAGTGGGCAGCGGTGAAAGTGCAGTTATGAGTGACCGGAAGGGTCAACCAAAGAAATAGCCCACTTCTTTGTCAACATTTTTTCAACTGGATGGAGTTCAGAAAAGATCTTTGGGGAGTGGGGAGGGATAGTAAAAATCCTTTCAGGAGTGACCCAGTTGTCAAAGACTACACATTCTATCTGTTTATGAACAGGGGATGTTTTGCAAGGCTTAGGGGGTCTCTGTTCACAGTACTAAAGCCTAACGGACATATCAGTCCTACCCTGTACTTAAAATCCCTCAACAAATTCCTTTGCATTCCAAAATTCTGTATGGAATCAGCAAGGTCTGCAATTGCCTCTTTGAGGCAAGGGGAACACTTGGCATCAGTGGACACCCAGAATGCCTATCTACATGTTCCTATTTACTCACCACATCAGTGTTTTCCACGCCTTGCAGTGGCAGACTATCATTATCAATTTGTCTCACTGCCTTTTAGCCTATCCTCTGTTCCTAGACTGTTCACAAAGATCTTAGCACCCTTGCTTGCCCTTCTCAGAGCTCAGGGCATCCAGGTGATGGGTTATCTGGATAACCTTCTCCTGAAGCATGCACCCCCCTCGTACCTCTCAGTCAATGTCTAAAACACAATCAGCTTTAAAAAATCTGCTCTCCAGCCTTCCATTCGCCTAGAGTATCTGGGTCTAATTCTAGATACAGATTCAGGCAAAGGTCTTCCACAAAAGAAAGTTCACTTTCTCTAAGAGCTCATGCTCATCAACTCATGTCCACACACAATCCCAGGGCGAGATTCGCCATGAGAATCCTGGGCCTAATGGTTGCCTTCTTTGAGGCAGGACCTTTTGTCCAATTCCATTCAAGAACTCTCTAACTAAACATTTTATCAGCATGGAAGAAGCAGGCTCTTTCCCTGGATCGACCCATACTCCTATCACTCCAAACAAGATATTGATTGTCCTGGTGGATCATCACTTCATCTTTGACAGTGGGAAAATCCTTCCACCTCTACAATTGGAAGGTTCTTACAAAAGACACACATCTGACAGGTTGGTCTCTTCATCCAAATGCATTCAATCTCATACCAAAACTGAGGGGCTCCATAATTGGATATCCTAGCCTCCAGATACAACAATAAGCTACCTCTGTATGTATCCAGAACCTTGTGTTCTCTAGCTCTGGCCTTGGATGCTCTAGTTATCCCTTGTCTCAGCTCAGGCTAGTTCATGCCTTCCATCCAATGAGCATTCTATGTTGGCTGCTCCACAAGATAGTGCAAGAGAGGAAGACAGTCAATCTTCTGGCACCAAAAGGACCCAGAAGAACCTGGAACACATACATACTCTCATATTTCTTACAGAAGACCCCTGGCCTCTTCCCAACAGACTGGACCTCCTATCTCAAGGCCTGCTATTCCACCCTGATTCACAGTCTGTCTTTTAACGGCAGGGCTGTTAAAATCCAGGTCTTAAAGGATGGAGGTGTTTGTCTGTGATTTCTATCGTGCTGAAGGCAAGAAAATTGACAACCTGAAAATGTTGTTATCGTATCTGGAAATTGCCACCCTTGCGCCCTGTTCCTAAGCAACCAAATGAAGTGTCTCTGCATTGCCTGGACATAGTCAAAGCCATTAGAGTGTACCTAAAAGCTACTGCTTCCGTTAAACATTTCTTTGTTCTCTCCTTAGATCCTTGCAAGGGAAACCCTGCTTTAAAATCATAGTTGGTAGGTGGATATGGAATTTGATTGCTAGAGCCTATATTCTAAAACATACCTACTCCTGAGCTCTATAAAGACACACTCCACCAGATCTGTTGGAGCATCCTTGGCCTTTAGGCAGAATGTCCATCCCTGTTGCCCAAAGTTTTACCAGGTGCATGTCCCATATTCTGCAGACTTCAGCCAGGGCCGGCTCTACCACTAGGCGGAGTAGGCGGCCGCCTAGGGCGCACTGATGTCCAGGGCGCCAAGCCCCTGTCCATATACTACCCCAGCCTGTCTATATACTACTCCAGCCTGTCCATATACTACTCCAGCCTGTCTATATACTACCCCAGCCTGTTCATATACTACCCCAGCCTGTCTATATACTACCCCAGCCTGTCTATATACTACCCCAGCCTGTTTATTCTCTACCCCAGCCTGTCCATATATCTGCTGACCACGGCTGGCATGAGGAAGCGAGTCGGTGCCGCCATTATTTCACTTTAGGCCGGGTCCAGAGGCACAGGTAGAGAGGCACTGCACAAATCTCCACCTCCGCCACCTCCATCGTATACATGGGCACGGCAAAGTGGGTGGAGTCAGGGGCAGAGCCAAAGGGGGCGGCAAAATGAGTTTTCGCCTAGGGTGTCAAAAATCCTTGCACCAGCCCTGACTTCAGCTGTAATTTTCTTGCAGTTGCACTCTGAATCTGGGTTGTTTTTGGGCCGTTTGGCACAGTTCTATTGTCCAGTTATTTCCCATCCTTATATTTATTGCTTTGGGACATCCCATGGTGTATGAATATGCTGCCTGCATCCTACACTGTACGATTAAGATAAGAATGTTAATCAGCATTGCTTGAAGCAAAACGGAGGACTGGGTAGGGTTTTAGGGGAGGGTGTCCTCTAAAGCTTGCCAGGGTCCAATCACCTGAAGGTACGAGTCTATAACCCATGGTGTGTGAATACTTTGCATGTCTCCTGTACTGTACTCCATGATATGGAAATTAAAGGGTAAAGCTGGCCATACATTATAAACTTCTCTTATTCAATTTCCTTTAGATTTACCTTCAACTATGTAACACAAGGGCCTGCCTGATTGCATACAAATTGAAATTGTTTAGGCTTGACCTCATATTATATGGTTTTAGTAAATCTAAAAGGAAAATTGTACAAGAAAAACTGTATAATGTATGGCCAGCCTTAGTCAAAATTCCTCTTTTTTTTTTTAAATAAATAGCATAGAGTAATAAAATATTACACATTTAATGCCTAGTGATTTGAACCTTTGGCACTTATATTTTTTCTTATTCTGTATATATGTACTGGCATGTCAGTATTTTCTGACAAATCCTAGATATGCACCGTTTGTGACGCCGGTTTGACTGAATTCTGCTGGGAGATTGAAAACCTCTCGCCGTGTGATCTGCTGTGTACCAAACTGAGAGAAGTTTCCTGTATGAAACAGAGTTGAAGAAAAACTGTTAATTACCAGGAGAAAATGTTTTATGGTTTATACATATGTTTTATAGTTTATTCTTTATATTAAGTAATACATAATTATAACTGTTAGTATTGTTGTACAAAAATAAAAGAAAGAGTCAAAAAAAGGTTTCTGAAATTATTCTACCTTGCTATAGCATAAACTATGAATTTTTTATTATTAAATTCATACCAATTTATCGCCCCTAGATGGCAACAAACTGCACCTTTTATCACCACTAGATGGTAGCATACTCCACACTATGCACAGGTATACAGTATTTGTACGTGTCCTTGCTTGATCTCACATGTGCTTTTCTTAAATCCACATTTTCAATTAGATTGCAACAATAAGGCCACATACACACGGACGTATTAACAAAATGTCGGGACCGACGTCAGAAAAAAATTGGCATCAAAAACGTGATTTCATCGGCGTTAATGAGCGTCAGCACTACGTTTCGTTTTGTTAAAAAAAAATTCCTCTGCTATTTTTGAAAATGCCAGCGATAACAACGCGGGTTAACGTCGCTACAGCATTAATGCACGTTAGTGAGCGTTTTGCCGGCTCAGCTGCAAAAACTCCAACGCCATCTACAGCTAAAAAAAAACGTCAGCGTTTGTATGGGCCACGAAAAATGGGGCTAAAAAACGCGGCGGTAAAAAACGTCCATGTGTATGAGGCCTAACAGAGTGTGCAATATCAATGAACAAAGGACACAAATATGAATAAAACTACTTTATATAATAAGTATATGGTGCATTAATCCATAACAACCAGTCTGAAATCCTCTTTCAGTGATTTGTAGCAGAACTACACTGCATCTGAGCACCACAAACCAAAAACAATATTTAAAGTACAACTAAAGGCAACATACATATTTTAGTAAATCATATAAATACCTGAAAGTTACACATGGTAATAAACGTAATAACTGAAATAATTATTTTCCTACCATTTAGCTACAAGTGTGATCTGTAATCTCCCATTCATTTCTTCTTTGCTATACACTGCTAGAGATGGTGGGAGGAGTAGAGCAGAGCAGAGGTCACATGGCATTTCCTTTCAGTGAAGTGGCTTGTCTCTCCCCCCATTCCTCTATGTTTCTATGGTGCTAAGTCTATTTTACATAACACACACACAGCTGGCAATCAACAGCTGGGTGTGTGTTATATAAGACAGTACAAGTCATTACAGGTTCATTTTCACACAGATCTGTCTATTAATCTGTGTGCTTCTCCCTGCCTACTCTCCTCTGCTAATTTGTAAACTGGCAAAACAAAATCTAGCCTAGCAGCTGGCTGTGTAGACAAGGCAGTGGGCGGGCAAAGGTGGGACATAGGTGGTAGGGGCGGAGCTTCACATGATGATTGGGGGAGGAGCCTAATAAGGACTTATATGTAGAGTGAATGGCTGAGATTTCCAGGGATATAGGAAGCCCCTCCCCCAGTGAGGTCAAAACGTTTCTACAGAGAGAGATAGACACAATGGGGACAACATGTGTGCTGTTCAACACAGGCAATTCGAAAACCAGGAAATAAAGTTGTCACCTCACAAAAGGAAGTGCACATGAGAGATGGAGACAAGGTAGAGATCTCACCATCCTTATTGCTTTTTGCAAAACAATCAGTGACATGTTTAACAGACTGTATAGGTGCCTAACATATTGATTTCTTCATTTTGACCATAGTTCTTCTTTAATTCAAACATGAATGGATGTGCAAACTCGCACATCCATTCATGTCTCCATGCTTTATTTTGCTGAGAAATCACTTTACAAAACACCCCCAGCATTTCTGACCATGGTCATTCTGAATAAGGGCAGATACTTCATATAGCATTTACTTCCTGGGATCCATCTGCCCTTAGTTCAGGCAGGAGGGTGTGTTTTAGCTGAGAACATCCTTTCCCCCCTCCTGGAGACGCCTGAGATGTATGACATAATTTGCTTAGGCCTGGAAACCAGGTAGTAACTGAAAAAATAAAAGTTTAAAACAAGTAAATATGATATGCTTTTCTATATATTTACAACTGGTGTCAGCATAAGAATTAAAAATAAATGGGGCAAAAAGAAGTTTGGGACTTTAAATGAAGCAGTGCCCAAAGGGGGTCACTGCCTTCATCCCTGTCAATAAAAATAAAGGCAAGAGTGGGACTTTAAATGAAATGTGCGCTTGCAAAGTATGTGCAATAAAAAAAAATATTTATTCATGCATGTAATCATGTTTAGTATCTGGATTTATAGTAATAAATACAAAGCATATTAACCATTGAAAATTCATATTTGTACATAACAGTAAAATTCATGAGTACATACATACATACATGCATACATGTGTGGAAATTGATATCTATAGGCCAAGGACTTGTAGTTCCTATCTTAATTAAAACATTTTTTTTTTAGATAATTGAGATAGAAACTTGGCCTATAGATATCAATTTCCACACATGTATGCATGTATGTATATATTCATGAATTGTACTGTTATCTACAAATATTTTTTTATTGAACATACATTTCATTTAAACCACTTGCTGACCACGCTTTAGCCAAATAATGGCTACAGCATGGCCAGGTAGTTCTGGGAGGCCGTCATATGACAGCATCCCATGATCGTGCCTGTTGCTTGGCACGGGCACCACGCTCTGTGATGATCACAGATTGAGGTAAAGAGCCAAATCAGCTGCTCTTTACCATGTAATCAGCTGTGTCCAATCACATCTAATCATTGATGTTACCCAAAACCGGTGATCGGCACTCCTTTCCTCACGCTGACAGCATGAGGAGAGGAGAAGAGAGCCAATAGTCAGCTTGTGTAAAAGGGATATGTACTCTGATAATCAGGGCACTGATTATCAATGTCCTGATTATCAGTGCAGTCCCCTTAGTGCCACCAACCCGTGCCACCTATTAGTTCAGCCTCATCAGTTCCCTCATCAGTTCCCATTCCAGGCTTTATTCGTTTATTTAGCAAAATATAAAAAACCTCCAGAAGATTTACCCTCCCATTTTGTGCGATGCGGCACTGCGTTACTTTAACTGACAATTGCGCGGTCATGCGATGTTGTACCCAAATAAAATTGATGTCCTTTTTTCCCACAAACAGAGCTTTCTTTTGGTTCTAGTTGATCACCTCTGTGGTTTTTATTATTTGCGCTGTAAACAAAAAACGACTGTCAATTTTGAAAAGAAAAAAAATATTTTTTACTTTCTGCTATAAGGCCTCATACACACAGGCGTATGAGAAAAAATATGCGAAACGTCGGGTCCGACGTTTTGGAAAAATCTGTGTTTTTTTTGGCGCTTTGCATCGGAGTTAGTGAGCGTCGGCGTCAATCAGTGTTTTTTTTAAAAAAAAATATTCCTCTGCTATTTTTTAACCTAAAAACGTTGGTTAACGCCGGTACGGCGTTAGTGAGCGTTTTGCCGAATTAGCGTCAAAAAGGCCAAAAAGCTACAGCCTCAGAACGCGCTGGTCCCGCGTTCTAAATGCAGCTCACTAACGCCGAAGCCCTCTACATCTCAACAACGTCTGCGTTTTTATGGGCCCATTGAATAACATGGAGAGCTGTAAAAAACACCCAAAAACGTGGCGTCAAAAAACACCCGTGTGTATGAGGCCTAAAACATATCCAGTAAAAAATCTAATTTCTTCATCAATTTAGGCCAATATGTATTCTGTTACATGTTTTTGGTAAAAAAAAATCCCAATAAGTGTATATTGATTGGTTTGCACAAAGGTTATTGCATCTACAAACTATGGTATATATTTATAGTGACTTATAGCAGGACTGTGATATTGCAGTGGAAAAATCAGACATTAACTGACACTTTTGACACTTTTTGTGGACCAGTGACACTAATACAGTGATCATTGCTAAACAAAATATGCACTGTCACTGTACTAATGACACTGGCTGTGAAAGTTTGTTTGATTAGTATGGCGGCACTATATGCAATTTGCACCTCATCCCGTGAAGACAATATGTAATTGGGACAATTAGGAAGGGGGAGGGAGAGGGTAAGGGGAAATGGAAATGGGGAGTTGGAAGGGAGATGGGATTATACTGGTGCTGGATAGAAATAGAGCGACTAAGATTAACTAAAAAACATCTTTTATTTTGTACTCAAGGGTAAAATGGTGGAGGGGTTAGCATCAGGGAAGATCAAAAGGTTAACTGTGCCTAGCCTGTGCTTGTGTACTGTGGGGGAGGTGCTTTTACTAGGGAAAGGGATTGATCCATGTTCCTGCCTTGCAGAGACACAGGATTCATGCCTAGCCCTACTGACAGAACAGTACAGAACAGTGATCTGCCTTGTTTCTGGCTCTCTGCCTAATCGACAGGTGCACAGTATCCGCAGATCGTAATCCTGCATAGCAGAGCCGTCTTGCCGCCATATATGTAAGTTATACGGTCATCAAGCAATTAAATACCACCAAAAGAAAGCTCTATTTGTGCCAAGAAAATAATATAAACATTTCATATGGTTACAGTGTAGCATGACCGCGCAAATGTCATTCAAAGTGTGACAGCACTGAAAGAAACAGCCAAACATTCATATTCACCTGTATGCTGCAGCATTGCTGTGATCCCCTGCCAGCTCTAAGCCCAAGAACTGACCGGTCACATATCTCCAGCTCGCTCAACTCGCAATCAGTTGCTCTGCCCCTCCAGCACTCACTGGGCTAGAGAGAAGATGGGCACAGATGACTTTCCATTAAATAAAGCTGAATTCCCTGCAGATATACACCATGTTCCAAATTATTATGCAAATTCTATTTCAGTGTCACAAAGATTAAATATTTTGTTTTTCAGTTTAACTCATGGATGGCATTGTTTCTCAGGGCTCTTTTGATCACTGAAAACAATCTCGGACAGCTGTGATAATTAGATTGCCAGGTGAGCCCAATTAACGGAAAAACTACTAAAGGAGGGTGTTCCACATTATGAAGCAGAGCACCATTTTCATGCAATATGGGGAAGAAAAAGGATCTCTCTGCTGCCGAAAAGAGTGAAATAGTTCAATGCCTTGGACGAGGTATGAAAACATTAGATATTTCATGAAAACTTAAGCGTGATCATCGCACTATTAAGAGATTTGTGTCTGATTCAGAGCACAGACGGGTTTGTGCAGATAAAGGCACAATGAGGAAGATTTCTTACAGATCCATGCATCGGATCAAAAGAGCAGCTGCTAAAACACCATTACATAGCAAAAAACAGATATTTGAAGCTGCTGGTGCCTCTGGAGTCCCACGGACATCAAGGTGTAGAGTCCTCCAGAGTCTTGCAACTGTGCATAAACCTTCCATTCAGCCACCACTAACCAATGCTCACAAGCAGAAACTGCTGCATTGGGCAGAAAAATACATGAAGACTAATTTTCAAACAGTCCTGTTCACTGATGAGTGCCGTGCAACCCTGAATGGTCCAGATGGATGGAGTAGTGGATGGCCACCCTGTTCCAACAAGGCTGCGACAACAGCAAGGCCATTGTGGAGTCATGTTTTGGGCCAGAATCATGGGAAGAGAGCTGGTTGGCCCCTTTAGGGTCCCCGAAGGTGTAAAGATGACCTCTGCAAAGTATGTGGAGTTCCTGACTGACCACTTCCTTCCCTGGTACAGAAGGAAGAACTATGCTTTCCGTAATAAAATCATCTTCACACATGACAATGCATGCTGCAAAGAATACCTGTGGCCTCCATCCTCCCCTGACCTCAATCCTATTGAGAACCTTTGGAGCATCCTCAAACAAAAGATCTATGAGGGTGGGAGGCAGTTTACATCCAAACAGCAGCTCTGGGAGGCTATTCTGATATCTTGCAAACAAATTCAAGCAGAAACTGTCCAAAAACTCACAAGTTCAATGGATGCAAGACTTGTGAAGCTGCTATCAAATAAGGGGTCCTATGTTAAAATGTAATGTGACCTGTTAAAATATTGTTCAAAGTTTGATTGAAATAGCTTTTGATTTCAGTAAATATGCTGCAAACACAACAAATGACAATTTTCAGTTCTTTACAACCCATAAAGTGTTTTGAAACCTTACTGTGTGTAATAATTTGAAACAGTGCATTGTACGCTTTTTATTTTGAAAAAAAATACTGCTATCACTAGGAGGTTTCTTCAAATTAAATTTGAATTGTGCTCTTTAATAGTTGATAACATGAGAATTATGCTGATTGTTGTTTACATCAATTATTTAGGTAAATGAGAAAAATATCATTGGCATAATAATTTGGAACAGGGTGTAAAAATACATTTTTTAATGCAATCTGTATGAGGATCTGAATCACTTGTAATCCCCTGTAAAGCAGCACTCACCCCAGACTAGGAATGGGTTGGGCAGGACTGGGAGGCAATCAAGTGTGTTGTATGCAAATGTACTAACAAAAAACATGCTAATAGTAGGAGTAAGCAGAGGGATGACCTCACCAAATGGCTGCTGCTCATTTACTGCCCAGTAAGCAGGCTGGGGGTGAAGAGAGGATATCACTATACAGTATTCTTAACTATAACAGAGGAAGTAGTGTCATCTGCCTGGCTGTGTTGTTGCTGACCATCAATGGGATATATATGTGTTGTATAAAGTGAGTGTAGGCTCAGACTCCTAAAAGCCACATCCAATATTCACTGTAATTTAACCCTGTCTTTATTTTCCAGAGCATACCACAGATCCTCATCTCTCTAAGGTATTCCTCTTTCTAAAGGCGTGGTTACTCCTGCGCTAATAGGGGACAGCTGCTCACACTAATATAGTGATGTGTTACTATATGTGAAAGGTATATTATGGAGTGGTGGAGCGCTGTCTGTCATACAATAATAAAGTACAAGTATCTCATACTGTGAATAAACTAAATAACAAATTTGAGTGGTGTGATAAATATTAAATGATAAAGAATATATATAGACGTGCGAGGATGTGAATATTATATAAAATCAATCTCAAAATACTGAACAGAGTGTGTCTCACGGCTGGACACCTATATTCACATGCAGAATCAAACAAATAAAATATTCACATATAAGATCACCAAGTAAAATAAAAACATTTGTTGTCACAGTGTGTATGTGACATAAAAATATATCAATGTTCTTGAAAGTTTGCAGGCAATAGCTGTATTCCAATAACTGTGGTAACAATAATTCCCTTCACCAATGTGCAGGTGATGACAGATGTAAAATTCAGTGACTTTTCTTGTTTCTTGTGTCACCCATATAAATACTAGCCTCTCACCTGAGATGTGCTAGACTATAGCACATAAAGGTTTCTTTGTGCTGCTGGAGAAAAGCCATGATACTTTTTTATTTGCACTTTGTGCTGCTGCTATCCCGTCTGCCTCTGGGGGTCTCCTGTGTGCCTGCTCAGCCCCCTACTCCCTGCGCTGATGGCTGAGGGTTCCTTTGTCTTTTGCCAATACTTGCTTCCTTTTACTCTCTGATTGTATACATGTATATAAAAAACCAGAATGCTCTCTTGGTGCAATACCGTTAAAAAGCAATTTTATTAAAACAATGCTGGTAAAACTCACATTTTAGATATAGATAACGATCGTACATCCACAAGCGCTGAGTTCGTCTTCTTTCCCCAAACTTTTTGAACCACCTCTGCTACCGCCCTACGCGTTACGTCACGCAGCACGTGACTTCTTCATTTGTTTTGAAGGTGTCAGGGACAAGCCCAACATCGTATAGAGAGGTATCCTGTCTGTATTCGTTTAGGTTTTGTTTTTTGTGCTTTATAACCTGCAACCTTTTACCAAAATAAACCTGGCAACCAGCCAGATTTTAAGAAAGTTTGCCTACAAGCTGCATTCTTCCCAGGAAAGGTGATCCACACAAGCTAATCTCCCGCACCACTTACCCAAATCATTGCTTTGTGCTTGTTAATGCCCAATTCCTCCGCCATCAATTGTAGAGTCAGTCGCCGATCATGTGTCAGCATTTGTCGCACTTCCTCGATCATGTCTGGGGTTCTGCTTGTCGACGGCCGATCCGAACATAGCTCAGTCGTTTTCTTCTAGCCACGAAAGTATTTGAACCAGTCAAACACATTTTCTGCTCATGTGTTACCTCCCACACACTTGCACCAACATTTCATGCATCTCCATTGCCATTTCCCCCAATTTGTAGCAGAATTTGATGTTTACTCTTTGCTCTACCTCTCACACTGACTACGTTCGACCGCTCGCAGCAGGTTTACCCTGATGGTCACATGTACTCCACTTTGGTGGCGCTTCTCAACGTGTCTCTGGATAGCCATGTGCATGCGCACACACCTGGCCCATGTTTCTATTGCGATATCGGACCATTCACCAAATCTTTTAAACACACCTGGTATATTTTTCAGTTTTTTTCTCAGAACAAAAAAGGCTTTGTGGTGATATTGGTTTCCAATAATTATTTTATTTTGTATGCAATCCATAAAAAAAAAATTAAGAAAACTAAGAAAAACACTTCTTTACTTTGAACAGTGAGTTTAAAAAAAAACACATATTGTTACTTTGTATAAAAAAAAGTATTTTATTCTACAAATGGTCATTAAAATTATACTAAAATTATTATTCTGGTACAAAGCATTGCACGTTTATTTATAAATTAAATAAGTGTTTTTTTAATGCAACACTAAAAAAATAACAAATAAAAATGAAAGGTCTAAACAATAATTTAAAAAAAATAACACAATCAGGAAATAATATTTAAGGAGAGAAGTGGTTAATTAGTGCTGATTAGGGTAAACTCACAATAAGGTGTTAAAAAGGACATTTTTTTTTTTTAATTGTAAAGTTTCGTAAACTTATATGCAGATCAAAGTGGCAGCCTGGAGAAAGAAGGGCCATGTTATGTATGTCCTGTGTACTTTTTAAAGTAAGTCATTATTAAAAAAAGATATTCCCAATAGAATAGAATGCATTTTCTACTACTACTATTTATCATAATATACATGGAATTTTACAAATATTTTTAGCTGTCTTTATCAAGTTGTGGTTATCTCTGCAGTTAGCTATCTATAATGGTCAGCAGTAAGTAGAACAGATAAAATCAGACGTCATAAGACATATTTGTCAGTTTCTTACAAAAGAAGTTTTGCTTACTTGGTCACGTCACTTTTTCTTCAGCTTTCTAAAGACCCATTTATAAAGCAGCAGTATAGCTTAGCTATGGCCACCAATGCCTTTAGGGGGAGAAGGGGAATAAAACAGTACACCTGTCATAGGAGAAATTAGATCAGGGGCATAGATAAGGTGGGAGGTAGGGGTGCAAACCCTCAAAGAACGTCCACAGCATAGAGCTAGAGCTGACAGCTGAGACAGTCATCTGAAGCAGGAGCCACTCCTGCAGTCTGTCAGTTCAGAGTGAGCACCAAAAACATGTTGGTAGGTTAACTGGCTCCTGTCTAAAATGGCCCTATTACAGAGGTAGGCAACTACAAAGAGGTGGAAATCCACCTGAACAAAGTGGAAGAAATAAAAAATCAACCTGGTATAGTGACTTTTCTTTAATGAAATAACCTAGGTTGGCCTCATTAGAAAGTAAGGAAGGTCTGAAAAGTTCAGAGATCAGTAGCAAGTAACACGGAGTGCAGAGCTCAGGAGTAATGCAGAGGTAAGTACTATGTAGTAACACAAATTGCAGGGGTCAGAAGGAGGTAATGCAGATTTCAGAGGTAAGTATTATATAATGCATAGAGGTCAGTAGTAACACAAAATGCATGGGTCAGAAGGAGGTTCTCATGCCTTTTATGCACCGTGCAGCACCCAGTCTCCCATGCCTTCTGTACTGTGCATCACCCAGGCTCCCATATCTTTTGTACTGTGCATCACTCAGGCTCCAAGGCCTCCTGCCCCCCTGTACAGAACCCTGGCTCCCACACCTCCTGCCTTCTGCACTGTGCATCACCCAAGATCCCATAATTTCTGCACTGTGCATCACCCAGGCCTCCTGTTCCCCTGTACAGCACCCAGGCTCTCATACCTCCTGCTTTCTGCACTGTGCAACATCCAGGCTACCATACCTCCTGTCCCCCGGTACGGCACCCAGGCTCTCTTCCATGCCTCTGGCCTCCCTCTTGAAACAACAGAATTGCCACTGCAAATATGTACAAGTGCTTAGTGGCACTATACAGTTGCTGCATCTCACCCTACCTGCACCATGCACTCCGCTCAGGGAAGGAGGATAGGATAATGGGAAGAGTGAGGTCACATAAGTTGCAATGTGAGGTCTGAGAGGCAGCAGAGTGGGTTTGGTTGTGATCTACCCATCAACAGGTAGATCACAATTGAACATTTCCCGATGCCCGCTATAGAGTGCCACTTGAATGATAGCTGTGAGCCTGCTGGGGCTGCTGACATCACATCCAAATGGTGGCATCCAAGCAGTAGTGTTTGTACAAAGTAGGCTTGTGTAGTTACATTGCTGCTCAATGTAGTGGGAGGACCCAGTAGATTCTGACTTCCAGTCTGACACGCCCACTAAGGTAGTCTTCTTTGATGTATAGGCCAGGAAACTTGCTCTGTGAGCGTATTCAAAAGGCTATGATAGGCAGGATTTCCTTTCACAACCTGTCCACATTACAGCCCATCGCCCGGCATTTGAACCCATTTCACGACTCACCCAAGCACCTGCCCACCGTACAGCACATTGTTCCCTCATTCAAGCCCATTCCATGATTCACCCAAGCACCTGCCCACCGTACAGTACATTGTCCCCTAATCCAAGCCCGTTTCATGACTCACCCAAGCACCTTCCCACCCTACAGTACATTGTCCCCTAATCCAAGCCCATTCCATGACTCACCCAAGCACCTACCCACCGTACAGTACATTGTCCCCTAATCCAAGCCCGTTCCATGACTCATCCAAGAACCTGCCCACCGTACAGTACATTGTCCCCTAATCCAAGCCCGTTCCATGACTCACCCAAGCACTTGCCCACTGTACAGTACATTGTTTCCTAATCCAAGACCGTTCCGTGACTTACCCAAGCACCTTCACACGGTACAGTACATAGCCCCCTAATCCAAGCCCATTCCATTAATCACCCATGCTCCCTCATTCACACCCATTCTGCTACCCTCCCTCAAACCTGTCTACAGTACAACCACATTTTACATGTGTATAGGGAAAGAAATTAGGGGAGACAGTCAGCAACTAACCCAGAGTTCACCTTTAAACATATGAAGTTTAATATGAAAAATATTGGCCTATAGTGTGCAATTCCAGCTGTAGTTCAAGTTGCGTCTTATTCAGTACTTGAGTAAATGTATTTGCAGCTTAGAGTTTATGGTTATGAAAACTTGAGAACCAAAGCCAATGATCTAAAGGCCCACTGTGTTTACCACCTGTAACGATAGTATTTAGTATATGATTTTTTTCCCACATGCCTGCATTTTCCATTTTTTTCCATATTTTCACTCAGACCATACTGTCCCATGAACATGCTACCCATGATGAAAACACTGCTGTGTGATTTCACTGTAGAAGGAAAAGCGTTGTCACATGCCTCAGACATTCCACATTTAGGGCAAGACACAGGAGTGGAGGGACAAATGGCCGTCGACCTTTTTGGGGTAGTAACGACCGCTTTGGGATTTTTACCTACAGTTAAGCCTATAATAAGACTTACCTGTAAGTAAAATGAATATCTCCTAAATGTGCACTGTATTCAACCTGGATGCAGCCAGTGATGTCACCAGGGCATGCGCTCTGAAGGCATACCGTGCAGGACCTTTAGAGCTTCAAGCCGGAACTGAGGGATCCTGCGTGCATGCTCTGGAGTGACGTCATCAGAGCTCCGGCCACCCAGAACACTGCAGCCCACAAACCCGAAAGAAAGACCGGGAGAAGATGTCAGCCCTCTCAGTAGTGACACACCAAGACAAATCTTGTGCGCACAATAAGCCGAGCAGAGAGACTGTGGGGACGATGAGGGCTCTCTGTCAAGGGCAAAAAAAATAAAAGGGACAATACAGTACATGAACAATCCAAGACTGATAGGAATCCCAAGGATGGGAGGCTGATGTCGGATGGCTGCCAGCTCTGGAACGAGCTAGAAGAGACTCTGGAAAGGCAACACAATAAGAAAGCAGCGCCATCTAGGTGGAGCAATAGATATTCCTTTAATGTAAAAACTCACAATTGGCAACTTACAAGATGGCAGAGAAGTTAGCGCATGTAGTCTAATGTACAGTGGTTCATCCACTCCAGGGAGGATGAGCGCTGTCGGGGACACCGGATGGCCGCTGGTATCGGGTGTGCTGTTGGCTTCAGTGCTTCCAAACACACAGGAGGACTTGGGCGCTGCTCCTGACGCCACTTCCGGGTTAGAGGGGGGGTGGAGGGTTACACACATTTGGAGCATTCGTGCTCCCTCATCAGGCAATTTTTTTACACTAAAGGAATATCCATTGCTGCACTTTTTGTGTTGCCTCTCAGCGGTGACAACTTGCCGCTGGAGTACTTCGTTTTAAGGTAAGTATTTCATAGTGTTGTACAAATGCCTTAGAGTTGTATTTTTTTAAAACTCTGCAGGTGTTTACTACCACTTTAAGTTGAAGGAAACTATCCCTGGCAGAGTCCATGGTAGTGATGTAGGAGGAGAAACAGTCATGCCACTCATCCTCCATCAAGTCAGGAAGGTCCGTCTGCCAAGTCCTAGTGAGTTTAATGGCATAAGCTATGGAAAGGTGGAGGTATAGGGAAGATAAGAGCTTGTTTAACTTAGAAGTATCCTCTCCACTGGATCATATTCCAGAGTAAGGGTAGACGGGAACTGCTTACTAAAGGAATGGCATAATTATAAGTATCTAGAAAACATCCAATTTGGCAAGATAAAAGCAGCCTTAAGATAAGAGCATGTGCTTCAGGAATCAGGCCCACCACCCTCTTGGTCACCCAAACCTTAGGCAACTGAAGAGTAGAAAGGGCTAGACGTGGCTGTTTCACAGCCCACAAAAATGAGGAAATAATACCATTCAATTTATGGAAAAAGGAAGCTGATAGTAAAATAGGTAAATCACGAAAAAAGTATAAGGACTTCAGCAGGAACACAATTTTGATGAGATTCACTCTACCCACTAGAGTGAGAGGGAAGGACAGCCAAGCACTACATTTGTGTGAGAAAGATTTGAGTAACGGAAGCAAATTTTAGTCAAAAAAGACAGAGGACCACCAAACACTATCCCTAGATATTTAAATTCGGCTACCCAAGACAGGGGAGTATTAGTATGTGAACAGGGGCAGGAGGGGTGGAATGGAAAAATGAGGGACTTGCCCCAATTAACCCTAATGCCCGGAAACAAGCCAAAGGTATCAATGATTTGCAAGGCGGCAGGCAGGGAAGAGATGGTGTCCCCCAAAAACAGGAGAACTCATCCGCATATAGAGAAATTTTCTCTTCCACCATCCCAACTTGGACACACTTAAGGTGGAAGTAAGGCTCCACACATTACTTTTACCTATAGGTAAACCCGGAAGCAAGACGGGTGAAGATGGGAGCCCACTGCAGCTCTGAGATCTTGGCGCGGGAGGGCTTCGTTTTAAGATAAGTTTAACATAAAAAAAAAAGCCCAGTGGTTTACAACTGCTTTAATCTAGGAGGCCAACAGAATCTGGACGGCAAGATGTTCCATTGCCAGTGCAAATAGGCCCGGGGAGAGTGGGAGCCCTGCCTGGTGCCTCAACCTAGAGGGAAGGGGGAAGACAGGGAATTATTGGTTCGCACGCAAGCCCCAGGGCTAGTGTAGAGTAGGAGAAGTCAGGTGATAAATTGAAGATCCAAACCAAAATTTATGGAGAACAGCCCAGAGGTAGCGCCACTCCACTGAATCAAAGGCTTTTTCAGCATCCAAGGAGGTCACCACCCCTGAGCTATGATAATCCACCCTAGAAATGTGAGTGAGAAGCCTACGGATATTACTGTTGGTTCCCCTAACCGGCATAAATCTGTATTGATCTGCCTGTACCACAGCAGTAATCACAGTATTCAAACGACTGACCAGTACCTTAGCTAGAATTTTCGCATCCACATGCGAGGGAAATGGGGGGCTTCAGTAACCAAAACTGTAATGTTTATCCTCATGACACGTCACAGAAGGCACCCTCATGGCTAATGGGATAGAATTAGGAATAGCCTTGAAAAACTTAACATTAATAAGTCACGGGGCCAGACGGCTTGCACCAAGGGCCCTTAAGGAAGTCAAGTAATTTCCAGACCATTGATCCTAATTGTTTCGAACAGTCTACTGACTGATATGGTACCAGTTGATTGGAGAAAAGCCAATGTAGCACCAATATTTAAAAAAGGACCAAGGTATATCCCTGTGAACTACAGGCCAATTAGCCTAACGTCAATAGTATGCAAGCTCTTGGAGGGGATGATAAGGGATTATATACAAGATTTTAGTAATGAAAATGGTATTATTAGCAGTAATCAGCATGGGTTCATGAAGAATCGTTCTTGCCAAACCAATCTATTAACCTTCTATGAGGAGGTGAGCTGCTATCTAGATAAAGGAAGGCCCATAGACAGAGGCATAGCTTGAAGCTTGTGGGCCCCGATGCAAAATTTGACCTGCCCCCCCACCACCCACCACTTCCACCGTGCGTGCAGATACCCCCACCGCACACAAAGATACTCAAAGTGGCTTAAGAGTTTTGAGTTCCCAGAGTACCTTCTTACATCAGAGGACAGGGATCACCACTGGAGAATCAGAGGACATGGAATACTGCTAGAGAATCAGAGGATAGGGATCACCACTGGAGAATCAGAGGACAGGGACCCCTGGCAGATCACTGTATACAGCTCCTCCCCCCACACTACACAGGGCTGAAATAACATTCCTTTACACACGGTCTGTCAGCCTTCACAGGGTGTATCTGGCTTTTATGTTACCATTCTGATCTGTGAAATTCCCTGGTTGGAACGGCAGTGTGGTTGCAGTAGGCAGATACACCCTCGTGGCTGACTGGCTGTGTTGTAAAGGAATGTGATTTCAGCCCTGCAGAGGAGGAGCATTATAGAGTGCTGTAATGGGAAAGGAGCTCAGCAGCCAGACATAGCATCCAGGGCAGAGGGGTGGTCAGGGGGCTTTGGGGTTGGGGGGTGCAACTTAGATCTGGGGGGGGCAAAACCATGTGACTAAAATCTGACGCCTGCAGCACCTCAGGAGGGGTGTTAAGGGATTTGTTTTAGCAATTTCTGACATTTTCTCTCAGTACATTGCATTCTTTGACATACCAATACCCGCATTTTCTCTGTCAGTGTTGGCAGGTGTTGGGGGAAGGTCACCTCCCAGAGGTGTGTGTCTTTTCCCCATCGTCAGGGAAGTGGGGTAAGAGGACATCCCCGGATGGGGGGGTACAGAGAATCCCAGCTGGTGACTAGGAGACACTGAGCAGTGTCTTACCTCACCAGTGACTTTGGTCCCATCATGGCTACAGGATGGCACTCTCCTCCTCTTGCCACTCTGAGCTTGGTTACCATTCCATGTTGCCAGCGCACAGCACAGATACTTCCCTATCCTGGGCTGTTCTCATCCCATGCTCCTCTCCATTCAGGAAATGACTCACAGCTTCTCCCCAGCCAATGAGAATGGTAGGGGTGTGGACTGTGGAAGCCCAGTACTGGAGCTGGACTTTGTGGAGGATAGGATAATATAACAGGGTGGCTGCAGGGGCCCCCTTGAGCTATGGGTGGGGTTGCGATTGTGACCCCTGCAACCCCGTATGCTACGCCCATGCCTGTAAACATGGTGTATCTGGATTTTGCAAAGGCATTTTATACAGCTCCCCATACACGTTTACTGTACAATCTTAGGTCTGTCAGCATGGAACAAAGGGTGAGTACATGGATTAAAAATTGGCTACAGGGGCGAGTTCAGAGGGTGGTGATAAATGGGGAGTACTCGAAATGGTCCGGTGTGGAGAGTGGGATCCCCCAGGGTTTTGTCCTGGGACCAATCCTATTTAATTTATTCATAAACAATTTGGAGATCTCAGTATTTGCAGACAATACTAAGCTTAGCAGTGCAATAATTTCTCCATAGGTTGTGAAAACCTTGCAAGAACATCTGAACAAATGAATGAGGTGGGCAACTACATGGCAAATGAGGCTTAATGTAGAAAAATAATGCATTTGGGTGCCAAAATATGAATGCAATCCACTCACTAGGGGGAGAACCTCTGGGGGAATCTAGGATGGAAAAGGTCCTAGGGGTCTCAGTAGATGACAGGCTCAGCAATGGCATGCAATGCCAAGTTGCTGCAAGCAAAGCCAACAGAATATTGGCATGCATTAAAAAGGAGATTAACTCCAGAGATAAAACAATAACTCTCCCACTCTCAAGACTCTGGCAGCACCTGTAGATATCCCAATTCTGGTCACCAGTCCTCAGGAAGGATGTGCTGGAACTGGAGAGGCTCCAGAGACATAAAAGCACACACACATGCTCTAAATGTATCCCACCCCCAGCCCGTAGCTCAAAGTTGTCAAGAATCTTTTCTTTCACATGGTACCCAGACGCTATTACGTACCTACATATCCATCTACCATCTAAACTGTCATCATTATATATGTCATCAAATTAACCCCTTAATACAAGCCTCCTCTTCTTGAGATAAACATAACTTATCATAGTTTGGCCGAGCCGCCACAATCAAAATGACCATTTTGCCTCGATTCCTATACATGGCCCAAGCTATCCCCATTTCCCTCCCAAAAGCGTTCTTTGCCTCACTCCGCTCCCAAATGAGTGCCTTCCTTTGGAAAGAATGCACGCCTAGGCTCAGCCTCGTGAGACTCAGATTTCCTAAAAACCAGGGAGGCTTTGGATTTGTGGACTCTAAAAAATATCACAAAGCCATCCTTTTAACCAGGGTAGTAGATTGACACGTACATAAAAACTCTAAGGACTGGGTGGAGCTTGAGCATTTCTGGTCAGGGAGACCCCTAAGAGATACAATCTGGATCCCCTCGCCAGAACTGACAAAAACTCTTAAAAAACACCCCATCATCTTCCCCACATTACATTACAATTTAGCTTTCATACCTGGCCCAATGACCCCTTTAAAAAATAATCTGATGTTTCCCCCTGGCTCTGAAAGTGGCTTTGCACCTTTTGGACCGGACACCCTCCCTTGAGCATACCGGTTCTTCAAACAAGGCACATTTTGTACTCGAGCAGATCTATCATCTTCAGATCCTACTATGCCCATCCCTATGTGGTCATACCTACAGACTAGACATTTCCTAAAAAGCCCTAAATCCAGGGTGTGGGAGAACTCTGACTGCATTTGAAAAACTATGCACTTCTTCCTCACACCTAAGGCACCTCATTTTGAATATATATTCAATCCTTTCCACAACAGGACCCAGTCTTTTGTCTCCCATCACCAAACTCTGGGATTCAGACCTATCAAATCTTCTTACACAAACAGATTGGGAACTGATCTGCACGACAGCTCATAAAGGATCTTGCAATGTCACCATGCATAGCACAACTTCAAAGTCTTAACTCACTGGTACAGAACACCTTCCTTTCTCCATAAGATATCACCCCAAATCCCAGATGCTTGTTGGAAATGCAGAAATTCCGGAGGCACGATGGCCCACATATGGTGGGATTGTCCGTCAATAATACCATTTAGGAGGCGTGTCCAAGATGGCCACTAGAGCAGACGTGCAGTGAGCTCCAGTCTCTTCTCCTGCTTTCCATAGGAATCCAACCTAGTTACATAGTCAGTGAGGCTGGAAAAAGACACAAGTCCATCAAGTCCAACCCATGTGTGTGTTTTATTTTATGTCAGTAATACGTTGTATATCCCCCAATGTTGTGGTCGGAGTGACTGATACATTGATCCAACCTAAGGATACCTTTCGTCCTCTTCTCTGACCTCGAGTGACGTGCAGACGAGATCACCGGTAGAACCTGTGCGGAGGATTTACCATAATAACTGCCTGTTAGGGTGGTATACACCCGGTAGCACGGAGGCCTTAAAGACGTAAAGGTTGTTCGTAGACCCTAAACCCCACTATAGAATACCTCTTTCCTTCCACAAGACATGGTCACTCAATTCTGAAACTTCAACACGATACGTACCACTGTAACGTTCTAGGAAATACTCGACAGCACGTCTAGTCAAGGGTTAGACAAACACATTCTTCTAAACT
>BLSH010093853.1:181418-196151 GCA_018402905.1 Glandirana rugosa
GCCCCCCCGCCGGCCAATCAGGCGCAGCCCGACGGCGCACCATCACAGCTGCGCCCGCATGGCCAATCAGGGAAGGCGCCGCGGCGTGCCAGCCGGCTGGAACGCAGAACCCGGAAGCGGAGGAGGACAGAGCAGCGGACCTATCCCCCACAGCACAGACAGGCACTCTAGCAAGAAGCCCAGGATGGCTGTTCCTGTGCGACTGATGGCAGTTTATGCCAGCGCCAGCTCCGGCACCAGGAGCGTCACCATCCGAGGGCTTTGCCCCCTTCAACTGGGACCTTCCACCGCAGGGACAAACGGCAGGAAATCGGGACGTCCGGAGCAAGGACAGAATAAGAACACCGTCTCCAGGTACTGCTGTCCTTTTATGCTCTGTTAAAGGGATGTCCTATACGGGGTCAAGGGGGCGGGGTTGACCCGAGGTTGTGCTGACATGGGGCTGAGCCAGGAAAACCTGTTACAATGACCATTTTGTGAAAAAAAAAAAAAGAAAAAAAATCTTCATTTTGCAAAGAATTGTGGGAAAAAATTACAGCTTCAAAAAATTCACCATGCCTCTTACTAAATACCTTGGAATGTCTACTTTCCAAAAAGGGGTCATTTGGGAGGTATTTTTACTTTCCTGGCTTGTTAGGGTCTCAAGAAATGAGATAGGCTGTCAGTATATCAGGTGTGATCAGATCTGATCAATTTTCAATGATTGGCACCATAGCTTGTAGACTCTATAACTTTCACAAGGACCAAATAATATCCACTTATTTGGGTTATTTTTACCAAAGATAGGTAGCAGTATAAATTTCGGCCAAAATTTACAAAGAAAAATTACTAATTTGCAAAATTTTATGACCGAAACAAAGAAAAAGGCATTTTTTCAAAAAAATTTAAATCTTTTTTTATTTATAGCACAAAAAATAAACCCCCTCCTAGTGATTAAATACCACCAAAAGAAATCTCTATTTGTGTGAAAAAAAGGACGCAAATTTTATATGGGTACCGTGTTGCATGACTGAGTAATTGTCATTCAAAGTGTGATAGCGCTGAAAGCTGAAAAATGGCCTGGACAGGAAGGGGGTTTTCGTGCCAGGTACTGTTGTGGTTAAAATGAACACTTTTGATTTTTCATGTTCGGGTCCCTTAGACTTTAACGATGTTTGAATGTTCACACAGATTTTTTGTCTGTTCGCATGTTCTGGTGCAAACCGAGGGGTTGTTCGGCCCATCCCTATATGTAACTATAAAATGATGAATGAAATAAACTATGAAGATATTATACACTAGAGGGAGTGGTGGGATTAGGTAATTAATGTTGCCAAGTAGCATCAGAGATGATTATTGTAGTTTATGTTTTTATTTAAAGTCAGCAGCTACAAAAAGTGTAGCTGCTGACTTTTAATAAACATACACTCACCTGTTCTACGCTCCAGCGATGCGGCTGCCCAAACCCACGGTTTTCTACCCGGCGCCTCCATTACAAGTGTGGGCACCCGGCTGTGACAGCTTGCGGCTTCACAGCAGGGTGCGCACTGCGCCTCCTTATTGACAATCTTCTGGGACCTGTGACGTGTCACAGAAGATTGCAGGGAGGAAGGGGGAGAGGAAAACGTCTGCTTGAGTTGTCTAGGTTGCCCGAGCGGAAGTGGGAGCAGGCACCTGTGAAAACTAGGTACCCCCCCCCAAAAAAAAAAATTATATGCCAAATCTGGTATGTAAGGGGGCGAGCAGTGCTTAAAGCGGAACTATGACTTTTGGGTGGAACTCCGCTTTAAGATACTAATTTACATTATTTTTTGTCAATAACACGGTGTAGATGGATTCCTGCCAGTCACAGGTTGTGTCATGCCCCTCCAGTCTGTGTCTTAGAGCAGGAAGGTGAAGCCTCCATCAATCTACATGTAATATCTCATCCCCGTTGTGTTTAGCTGGTTAGTGGGCATGGAGGAGGTGGGAAGGAGTGAGTTGTCATTTATCACTGTGTATACACCCACATGTGTGACTCTATAGTCACATGGGCTGCTCAGATGTGATAGGGAGGAAATTCTCAGCATAGAAGCTCACTGAAAACTGAGCATGTGCACCACAGCACAGCTGCAAACTCCCTAGCTGAAATGGGGACATGAACAGAAGGGGGAGATAGAGAGCAGCAGGATCAACCAGATATTTTGCAGAATACAGGAAACAAATCTCAGGGACTCTAAGCGAGTATGAACAGCATGTAATAAAGCATTTATTGATATTTTTTTATGTGAGTTTAGTGACACTGTAAAGATACTGATTTTAGACATGCAAAAATGATTGCAAAAATAAATGTACAAAATGATGGAATAAAAGAATTGAATAAATGATAGCAAGGGTTAGAGAATGGTGCTAACAATGAGTTCTGCATTTAATCTGTTTGCAGTAAGGCCCCTTTCACACTGGGGCGTTATTACAGTGTTATAGCGGTAAAATGACCGCTCAAATAACGCTCAAAAAATAACATCAATGGATGCTTTCTCACTTGGGCGTTGCGCTAGCTCGACGTTGAAGAAAATCATGCAAGCATGATTTTTCAGGAATGGGGTATACACCGCTCCTCCACCGCCCCTGCCATTGGAATGAATGGGCAGTGCTCCTGAAGCGTCTGTAGACCGCTCCGGGAGCACCGAGCGCCGGCACTTTTAACCCCTGTGTAACCCCCCCTTTAAAAGTGCCGTGCTGCTGCCCGAATAGCGGCGCCATAGCGCTACTAATACAGCGGTAGATCATCGCTCACGATCGGGTGGTCCCAGTGTGAAAGGGGCCTCAGTGTGTTCAAGATAAAAATCCAATAAGTCTCTAGGTTGCAGAGTTTTTGGAACCTTTCACTGGAGAAATGTTATTTGGGGTATGTACAAGTTCAGATATACTGTAGACCAGCCTTTCTCAACCTTTTCAACACAGAGAAACCCTTGAAATAATTCTCCGGTCTCAGGGAACCCCTGCTAAAAATTAAAAATCTACAGCTTATGATACATTAGAGCGGGGGTCGGCAACCCGTCGGTCGCGGGCTACCCGTCGATCGCCAGCAGGTGACGGGTAGCCCGCGTCCCTGCCTTGCCAACCCCTGTCTGAACTGCTCCTCCGTGACACCCTGCAACATCTGCGCATGCGCCGGTTCCCGAGACTACAGAGAAGAGGCAGGGGAGAGCCGGGCAGAAAATGTGTGCAGAAAGTGAAAGTAACTCTGCTGGCAAAAGCACAGAGGTACACAATTTCATGGGCGGGGTGTTAACAGCAGAGCGGAGGCACAGGATTTTATGGGCAGTCTGTATGGGGCCACACACAGATTTAACCCCAGAGCTGCCAGGGAGAGAGCTAAATGTGTGGCTCACAGTTAACCACTGAATTGCCAGGCACCTCTGTCCTACAGATACCATGCTCTGCCCCACTGTCACCATGCTCTGCCCCACTGTCACCATCCTCTGCCCCACTGTCACCATCCTCATCCCTATTGTCACCATCCTCTGCCCCACTGTCACCATCCTCATTCCTGCTGTCACCATCCTCTGCCCCACTGTCACCATCCTCATTCCTGCTGTCACTATCCTCTGCCCCACTGTCACCATCCTCATTCCTGCTGTCACCATCCTCTGCCCCACTGTCATCATCCTCTGCCCGACTGTCATCATCCTCTGCCCCACTGTCACCATCCTCATCCCTACTGACACAGTCCTCTGCCCCACTGTCACCATCCTCATCTCTACTGACACCGTCCTCTGCCCCACTGTCACCATCCTCATTCCTACTGACACCGTCCTTTGCCCCACTGTCACCATCCTCATTCCTACTGTCGCCATCCTCATCCCTACTGTCACCATCCTCTGCCACACTGTCACCATCCTCATTCCTACTGTCACCATCCTCATTCCTACTGTTACCATCCTCATCCCTACTGTCACCATCCCCTGCCCCACTGTCACCATCCTCTGCCCCACTGTCACCATCTTCTGTCCCACTGTCACCATCCTCATCCCTACTGACACCGTCTTCTGCTCCACTGTCACCATCCACTGTGCTACTGACACCATCCTCTGTTCCACTGTTACCATCCACTGTGCTACTGACACCATCCTCTGCTCCACTGTGCTACTGACACCATCCTCTGCTCCACTGTGCTACTGACACCATCCTCTGACCCAAAGTCACCATCCACTGCTCTACTGACACCGTCCTCTGACCCAATGTCACCATCCACTGCTCTACTGACACCGTCCTCTGCCCTACTTACTCCTGTAATCTGCCTTGCAAACTGCTGACCCCTGTACACTACCTCACATACTACTGACCCCTGTATACTGCAATACAGCTAACCAACCTCGGCCACTGAAGCTAACTTTCAAGGTAGGCTCAGTTTTCTGCATGCTGTCCTTGCTTTTTATCAGGGCCTTGCTAGGTACATTAAGAGCCCATTCACACTGATTGCACACTAAATCAAAGCGATTTAGTGTGCGGGCATCTGTCCGTTTCAGCTGCACTGAGCTGGTGGTGGGGGGAAGTGTGATACACATTTAAGCATATCAGTTTCCTTCATTCATGTCACCGCACCGCAGCATGGTGCGTTACGTTTGCTGTGAGATGCGATATTATGCATACATGTTGCATATCACACATCTCTGGAACACAGAGAAACACAGTGTTCTGGTATGTACATGACACATAGAAAACTATTGCCTTCTGTGGGTCATTGTAGTTAACTGCATTTATCCATGAGGAAAAAACGCAGGTAACTGCACTTAGTGTACAAAAAAAAGGCACCGAATCTCTTCCATGTTGTTCAGGTAGATCTCCACCTCTCAAAGGTTGCCTACCCCTGCATTAGAGTGATGGTCAATGGGAAGAATGCTCCTTACACTTGTGGTCATTGGGAAGAATTACCCCTTACAGATAGCTAAAAAAAACAATTATGTCGGTGGGAATTTATCTGAGAGGTAGAAATTGACCATTGCCAAGGAACCCCTAGCAACATCTGGAGGAACCCTTAGCAACCTCTGGTGGAGGAGAACCCTGGTTGTGAAACCCTGCTGTAGATACTAAGTATATTCATTGAACTTAATAGAGAAATGGCGTTGTACACTGTGGTCATTGCAGCCTTCTGATGATGTTGATCGAAACGGATCCATAAGGTTTTTGTGGTTCTGCAGAACTAGAGAAGGCCACGGACATATTTGGTAGAGCAAATAACAAAGTGTCTTATAGGGTAAGACCTTTGCACAACTGTCTGAAACATTAGTGGTTCTGTGAGTAATTAACATGCAAATCTTACTTTTGAGTCTTTTTTCACATAAAAATTATGGAGTTTAGCTCATATTATTATTAGCTTTTATTTTACAAGTCACCTTTTATGGCCGTGTGGTTAAAATTGTATCTTGTAATAAAGCTAATATATATTTAGTTTTCCTGTATTGGGATAGCTATTTTTGGGGTGACCATTACAGTTTATCTCAAATGTATAACCGTTTATGTAGCTGAGCTGAGGAGCAGTTCTCTGCTTCTCTTCACCACACTAGACGTGCGGGTTGGTTTCATTCTGAGAAATGAAATGAAATTTAGATGAATCCAAAGTAATGAAACAAAATTCTCATCAATGAAACCTCACCACTGTCCATCAATGCAGCCTGTTCAGTGCCCATCAATGCAACCTGTTCAGTGCCCATCAGCTCAGTCTGTTCAGTGCCCATCAATGCAGCCTGTTCAGCGCCCATCAATGCAGCCTGTTCAGTACCCATCAGCTCAGCCTGTTCAGTGCCCACCAATGCAACCTGTTCAGTGCCCACCAATGCATCCTGTTCAGTGCCCACCAATGTGGCCTGTTCAGTGCCCAACAGCTCAGCCTGTTCAGTGCCCATCAGCTCAGCCTGTTCAGTGACCACCAGCGCAGCTTACTCAGTTTCCAGCAGCTCAACCTGTTCAGTGGCCATCAACACAGCTTATTCAGTTCCCAGCAGCCCAGCCTGTTCAGTGCCCACCAACGCAGCCTGTTCAGTGCCCACCAACGCAGCCTGTTCAGTGACCACCAACGCAGCCTGTTCAGTGCCCAGCAGCTCAGCCTGTTCAATGCCCACCAATGCAGCCTGTTCAGTGCCCACAAACACAGCATGTTCAGTGTCCAGCAGCTCAGTCTGTTCAGTGCCCACCAATGCAGCCTGCTCAGTGCCCAACAATGCAGCCTGTTCAGTGCCCACCAATGCAGTTTGTTCAGTGCCCAGCACCTTAGCTTGTTCAATGCCCAGCAGCTCAGCCTGTTCCATGCCCACCAATGCAGCCTGGTCAGTGCCCACCAACGCAGCCTGTTCAGTGCCCACCAATGCAGCTTTTTCAGTGCCCATCAACACAGCCTGTTCAGTTCTCACCAATGCAGCCTGTTTAGTGCCCACCAACACAGCCTGTTTAGTGCCCACCAGGCCTGTACTGGCCATCTGGACTCCCGGGAGTTTTCCAGTGGGCCGATGGCTCAGTGGGCCGGCCTCGTCCTCACAGGGGTCCCCGCGATCTACCTGTCAATCACCGCCATTCAGCTGACGCCTGACAGGTAGATCGGGGATTCAACTGCAGAGAAGCGCAGGGAGCGGCTGTGTATGAAGTTCTTATTCACGTGTCACGCTGCTCCCTGGCGGCCCCCTCCCCTCCTCTCTCCTCGTCCATCCCAGGTGATGTCACAAGCCAATTGGAATGGACAAGGAGGGGGCGGGGCCGCCAGGGAGCAGCGTGACACATGAATGAGAACTTTATACACAGCCGCTCCCTGCGCTTCTCTGCAAGAAAAAGGAAAGACTGGTAACACTTAACTGATGTACCCCCATGTGCCCTGATGTACCCCCATGTGCCCTGATGTACCCCCATGTGCCCTGATGTACCCCCATGTGCCCTGATGTACCCCCATGTGCCCTGATGTGTCCCGTGCCCTGATGTACCCCGATGTGCCCTGATGTACCCCCATGTGCCCTGATGTGCCCTAATGTGTCCTATGTGCCCTAATGTGCCCTGATGTGTCCCATGAGCCCTGATGTACCCCCATGTGCCCTGATGTGCCCCCATGTGCCCTAATGTGCTCTGATGTGCTCCATGTGCCATGATATGCACTGATGTGCCCTGATGTGCCATGATGTGCCCTACTGTGCCTGATGTGCTCCATGTGCCCTAATGTGCCATGATGTTCCCCTTATGTGCCATGATGTGCCATGATGTACCATGATGTGCCCTAATGTGGCCTGATGTGCCCTAATGTGTCCAATGTGCCATGATGTGCCCTGATGTGGCCTGACGTGCCCTAATGTGCCCTGACGTGCCCTAATGGGCCCTAATGTACCCTGATTTGCCCTGATGTGCCCTAATATACTCTGATGTGCCCTGACATACCCTAATGTGCCTGATGTGCCCTAATGTGTCCTGGTGTGCCCCCATGTGCCCTAATGTCCTCCATGTGCCCTGATGGGCCCTGATGTACTGTACCGTGATGTGCTGTGCCCTGTAATCTGATGTGCTGTACCCTGGCGTGCGCTGTACCCCGATGTGCGCTGTGCTCTGTACCCTGATGTGCTGTGCCCTGATGTGTCCTCTGCCCTTTGCCCTGATGTGCACTGTACCGTAATGTGCCCTGGGCCGGTCTGCATGAAGTCCAGGGCCAAATTTTTGTCCCAGTCCAGCCCTGGATGTACTGTACCTTGATGTGCTGTGCCCTGATGTGCTGTGCCCTGTAATCTGATGTGCTGTACCCTGATGTGTGCTGTACCCCGATGTGCGCTGTGCTCTGTACCCTGATGTGCTGTGCCCTGTTGTGCTGTGCCCTGATGTGTCCTCTGCCCTTTGCCCTGATGTGCACTGTACCCTGATGTGCCCTGGGCCGGTCTGCATGAAGTCCAGGGCCAAATTTTTGTCCCAGTCCTGCCCTGGTGCCCACCAACGCAGCCTGTTCAGTGCCCACCAACGCAGCCTGTTCAGTGACCACCAATGCAGCTTGTTCAGTGCCACCCAATGCAGCCTGTTCAGTGCCCAGCAGCCTGTTCAGTGCCTAGCAATCTGTTCAGTGCCCAGCAGCCTGTTCAGTGCTCAGCTGCATGTTCAGTGCCCGGCAGCCTGTTCAGTGCCCAGCAGCCCAGCCTTACCTTGTGATCAGTGTATAGCAAGGAGTGGAGTCGGATTATTCAGAGCGGGGATCTTCTGTTTAGCCCGCACGGCCGCTGTCCTCAAACGAAGTCCCGCCTCCTATGATAGACATTACTAGTGTGTTGCCTATGATAGAAACCTGCCTAGGAGGCGGGACTTCGTCTGACAGCCGAGTAAGCGGGAGATCCCCGATATGTGTAATCCGGCGGCGCTCGCCCCCCACCCTCCCCGTCAGAGACAGCCCAGCATGACCCATGGTAGCGCCGGCCTTAGTGCCCCCCCCCCCCTGCTCCAGCTCGAGGTGCACTCGCCCAGAATCGGACAGCCAAACCGGGGACAATACCAGGGACAGACCTCTTCCGGGGACAGCCTCCTAAAAACGGGCACATCTGGTCACCCTACCCCCCATACACACACACATACTTTTCCAGCTTTTCTCTCTGCTAAACTACCCCCACACACACACACACACTTTTCCAGCTCTTCTGTCTGCACTTTTCCAGCTCTTCTGTCTGCTAACCCCCCCCCCCCACACACACACACACACACACACACACACACACACCCCGAGGCACTGACCAGGGCTTGAGGGCAGAAGCCCTGGGTGCCCATCACTAGTGCACAGGAGGCGGTTGAGGAAGTGAGCACTTCCTCCCCTGGCTTCTGTGTTAAATGAAAGGTTAGAGAGGAGAGGGCTGTCAGAGGTGGCGGAACAGAGTTCTGGCTGACAAAAAAGTCCTGCCCTGCAGTATCCCGAGTCCCGGCCTGCCCACACAGTAAACTAACAGGCCAGGACAGTGGGACTGACACTATAATACTCAGGAAACTGTGACTGAGCGGCTCCTGTTCCCTGATCCAGCAGCTGAAATAGCCTAGCTGCTGCACCATTGACAGAGGCTCTGGGGGTTTTCAACCCCCCTCCCTTATCTACGCCCCTGCTAATGAGGAGGCACTGTAGGAACTGCACTGATAATCAGTGCCCCAATTATCAGTGTAGATGTCCCTTTAACAAAAGCCGATTATCGGCTCTCTTCTCCCTTCCTCACACTGTCAACATGAGGAAAGGAAAGCCAATAACTGGATTGTGTTGCCATCCATGATCAGCTGTCATTGCACACAGCTGATCACATGGTAAAGGGCTGCTGTGATTTGCTCTTTACGCCGATCAGTGTTGAGCTGAGGCCGCAGGGGGCTCACGGGCAGCACAATCACAGGAGTACATCCATGGACGCCCTTCTGGCAAAGTTAGCGTGCGCTGTAGCGGTCTTTCAGCTATATCACATGTGGGAAGGGGTTAAAAACAGAATGCTATGATTTTCAAATCTCATAAATATTTTATTAGCAATAGAAAACATATCAAATATTTAAATTGAGAAAATGAACAATTTTAAGAAAAAATAAGGTCATTTTGAAATTGATGGCAGCAACACATTTCAAAAAAGTTGGGACAGGGCAAGAAAAAGCTGGTAAAGTAAGAACTCCTTCACACTGAGGCACTAGAAAACTGCCTAAAATGCAGGGTGCTTTTGAGGCGCTTCCCATTCATTTCAATGGAGAGGGGCGCTTTTGAGGCACTTTTTTTAGCACTCCAAAGATGCAGCTTGCAGGAGTTTTTTCACCTCCCCACCAGCGCACCGCCCCAGTGTGAAAGCATTCATTGATTTTAATGGAAATAGGTTTTCGCAAGCTTTTCAGGCGTTTTTTTTAGCATCAAAGCACTTGAAAAGTGCCTCAGTGTAAAAGGGTTCTAAGTGGCACTAACAAGGAAGAGCAGGAAGAAAATGTTGAAATTAATTAGGCCAATTGGTAACAAGTCTGTAACATGACTGAGTATAAAAGAGCATCTCAGAAGTAAAGATGGGCAGAGGTTCACCAATCTGTGGAAAGCTGCATCCATAGGTGGTAAAAGTTAATCGTGCCATCCAAAAATGCAAAGTAAAGCTCTATCGTGTAAAGAAGAAGCCATGATGCAGAAACACAGCCATCTTTTTGGGGCCTAAGCTCATTTAAAATAGTCTGTTGCAAAAGTGGAAAATTGTTCTGTGGTCAGACAAATCAAAATTTGACATCCTTTTGGCAACTATGAGCACTGCATCCTCCGAACCAAAAGAGGAGAGGGACCTTTCCGGCTTTTTATCAGCACTCAGTTCAAAAGCCTGCATCTCTGATGGTATGGGGTGCATTAGTGTGTATGGAAGCTTGCACATCTGGATAGGCACCATCAATGCCTGTAGGCGCAACTTTAAATGAAAAATACAACAAAGAAGACCCAGGAATATGGAGCAGTTAGAATCCTATATCAGGCAAGAATGGGACAAAATTTCTCTCCAAAAACTCTAGCAACTGATCTCCTCAATTCCCAGACATTTACAGAGTGTTGATAAAAGAAGAGGGGATCCTACACCGTGCTAAACATGGCCCGGTCCCAACTTTTTTGAGACGTGTTGCTGCTACCAATTTTCAAAATTACCTGATTTTTTTTCTTAAAATGGTACATTTTATAAGTTTCAACAGTTGATGTGTTTTCTATTGTGAATAAAACCTCTGCGGTTTTTATTTTTTGCGATATAAACGAAAAAAGACAGAAAATTTTGAAAACAAATTATATTTTCTACCTTTTGTTATAAAAAAATACAATAAACTCAATTTTAGTCATACATTTAGGCCAAAATGCATTCAGTTACATGTCTCTGGTAAAAAAAAAGTAAATAAGCGTACATTTATTGGTGTGCGCAAAAGTTATAGCTCCCACAAACTAGGGTACATCTTCTGGAATTTATGTAGCTTTTAGTTTTCGACTACCTATCTCATTTCCTGAGGTGCTATAACGGAAGGGCAGTACAACCACCACCCCCCCCCCCCAAGTGACCCCATTTTGAATCTTTGAAAAGTACACACCCCAAGGAATTAGCTGAGAGGCATGTTGAGCCCATTGAATATTTTATTTTTGTGTAACAAGTGATTGAAAATGACAAAAAAAAACTACAATTTTACACAAAGTTTTCATTGAAATGATATATTGCTCACCCATGCCATGGGTATATGTGGAATTGCACCCCAAAATACATTCTGCTGCTTCTCCTGAGTACAGGGATACCCCATGTGTGAGACTTTTTGGGACCCTATCCATGTACAGAACTCCCAAAAACGAATCACTTTTGATTTCACTCCTCACTATCACTGTTTCGGAGGCCATGAAATGCCCAGATACCACAACCCCCCCAAATGACCCCATTTTGGAAAGTAGACACCCCAAGCTATTTGTTGAGAGGCATGTTGGGTCCATAAAATACATGGTTCAATCAGCGCAATCAAACTTTAGCTCAATAACTAAAAGCAGCTGAACACCAAGGGTCAAAATATCAAATCCCACAGTTAGCAATCAATCAATCAGAGTGCAGCACTTATTTAAATATATAATAAATAGGAATAAATATAATGTTCATATAATTGGCCATGTATTAAAAGTAAACACTGCTACAGTGTCTATAAGGTGAAAAACACTGATTCTTGAAAGTGCATCTGTGCAGATCCTCCACCATTAGCAGTGCTAGCAGCTCACCTCCACAGGTGGACCCCCATAACAAGAATCAAACTCACTTTTACCCTTTAAAAGGGAAATGGATCATACCTGCATCCCATAGATCACAAATGCCAGGTAGATCAATTGACCCCCAATATCTCCGCACCACATTAATAGCTGGTATCCAAGAAAAGCATTGTCACCCAGTGCTCAGTATGTAGGCACCTTACCAACCGCTCAGTGTCTGCCACCCCTCTCCACCAATCCCTACATTGGCTCCCGATTGCCCAGCGAATAAAATTCAAAATACTAACCACAACATACAAAGCCATCCACAACTCTGCCCCGAGCTACATCACCAATCTTGTCTCCAAATATCACCCAAACCGTCCTCTCCAGACCTCCTATTCTCAAGCTTCCTTGTCACCTCCTCCAATGCTCGTCTCCAGGACTTCTCCAGAGCCTTTCCCATCCTCTGGAACTCTCTACCTCAACCTGTCCGGCTATCTCCTACTCTGGCTGCCTTCAGGTGATCCCTGAAAACACATCTCTTCAGGGAAGCCTATCACGCCTCCAACTAATCTTTTACCACTTCCATCAGCTCACTCCCCACAGTTACAACCTTTTGTACCACCTGCCCCCCCCCCCCTTATTAGATTATAAGCTTTTCTGAGCAGGGCCCATTAATCCTTTTGTTTTCTATTGTATTGTACCTGTATTTTCCCCCTTTTATATTGTAAAGCGCTGCGTAAACTGTTGGCGCTATATAAATCCTGTATAATAAGAATGTAGGCTCATAACAGACGATAAAATTGTGACATTTGTCAATACTCCAGAGCAGTGTTGGCCGCGCGTAACGTCACGCCACTCCCCTCCGTACGCGTTGCATTCCAAGGACCGGAACTTCATCAGCGGATACGGAAGTGATGCGATACACCCGCTTTAAACAGTGAGAGCGTATCGACACAGGAAACCAAGCCCACTGATGCCAGAAGTTACCCTAGCAACCTCTCAAGGTCCTGGAAGCCAGCCAGGATAGTGACTACAAGTCACAAAATACCTTGAAATTCAGTAGCAATACTGTTTAATTTATTAAAAACAATTAAAATCAATTTAATCATTATAATACATAAAAAAGATTTAATAATTCATATATAAAAAATTAATGTAACACATTAAAAAGCTTCTAACCACGGCCATCGCTACTCCAATATACAAACATTAATCTAACAATCAGAAATAAAACAATTGATGTTAAAGTCCACGTTTAAGCCCGTAGGCAATAAAACTTTCATTTTATAAATCCAATAGGATTCTCTACGGCTAAGTTGACAAATAAAATTGACCCCCCCCCCCCTCCAATGTGTAGTGACCATGGAATGTTTTATTTCTCCTATCGTTCACTGACAGACGCAGCTCTCCATTACGTGTGGGGTTTATGCTGGTCTCACTAGGAGTTAACTAGGCAGGGAAAAGAAACAGCTGGCCCCTCCCATGGGGGCCGTCCTCTCTTCCCACATAAAAACCCCCTCATAGCATAGCTCTTCAGTTTCAATGCCTAGTTTGCAAGGAGTTGACCTGGCTTCCCTTCAGTGGCCACGTTACCGCTTTCTGTACGCTTTCCCTCCGATAAAACTGCTTCCGCGATTGATACGCAGCATAGTGGCGGAGGGGACACCAATAATCCTGGTGGCTCCAGATTGGCCTCGGCGCACTTGATACGCCGATGTGGTGCAAGTGGTGGCAGATGCCCCTTGGCGGCTCCCGCTGCGAGATGATTTTCTGTCGCAGGGACCCATCTTGCACCCTGCTTTACCCGCTTTGACGGCTTGGCTATTGAGTCCCAGGTGCTTAGTGATAGGGGAGTCGCTGACTCCGTGATCCCTACTTTGTTAAAAGCTCGCAAGTGTACTTCTCGCAAGATTTATCTCCGCACCTGGAAGGCTTGTATAGCTTGGTGCGAGGTGGAGGGTCATAACCCTCGCTCTTATGTTGTGTCCAGGGTCCTGACTTTTTTGCAGCAGGGCCTGAACAAAAAACTGGCTTTGAGTACCCTCAAGAGCCAGATATCGGCTCTGGCGATTCTCTTTCAGAGACCTTTGGCTTCGCACTCGTTTATTTGTACCCTTGTACAGGGTGTGCGACACGTGGCGCATCGGGTGAAGGCTCCGATGGCTCCGTGGTAACTGCATTTGGTGCTTTCTGTTCTTCAGAAACCGCCATATGAGAATATCAGGGAGATTTCCTTACAATTGCTTTCGCAGAAGGTGGCCTTTTTAGTTGCCATCACTTCCTCCAGAAGGGTGTCTGAATTAGCAGCACTATCGTGCAAGTCTCCCTACTTAGTCATGCATAAGGATAAGGCGGTCTTGCGACCCTCTCCTTCCTTCCTTCCGAAGGTGTTCTCTTCCTTTCACTTTAATGAAGATGTTGTTCTTCCTTCATTGTGCCCTCGTCCATCGCACGCAAAGGAGTTTGAGTTTCATGCTTTGGACGTAGTGAGGGCCTTACGAGGGTACTTGGCTGCTACAGCTTTTTTTTTCGAAAAGCTGATGCTTTGTTTGTGCTGCCAGAGGGTCCGCGCAAGGGTTGGCGGCCTTGTCGGCTAAGATTTCTCGTTGGATTAGAAAAACCGTGACCCATGCGTATTCTGTTCGGGGCGAGGTCCCCCCTTTTCCGGTCACGGCTCATTCTACCCGGGCTGTTAGCCCTTCCTGGGCTTTCAGACACCAGGCCTCTGTGTCACAGGTGTGCAAGGCGGCCACTTGGGCCTCGGTTCACACTTTCACTCAAAAAGATTAGGTTGCTCTTTAGAATCGGCTGTTCCGGCGGTTGGGAACGCGCCTGGGAGACCGTCGTGTTTGTTTCGTAGTCGAAAAGCTTTTTTTTTCGACATCGTCGGTTCATGGGAGCATTCCGGGAGTGATGCAGGTTTCGTACTTTGAGTTTGAGGAAACGCACGCTACCTGCTCCCGTGTTACTTCCTTCTTGTTGTAGAAGTAATTTCACTTTCCTTCTCTTGTGGAAGCCTTCCTTCCTTCCTCTCCCAGCGTTCTGGCGGAATAGGAATACGTACTGATTCATCC
>BLSH010093853.1:196418-211756 GCA_018402905.1 Glandirana rugosa
TAGAACCATAGCAAGAAAAGTCGGCCGCCAGCCGAAAGTACATTTTCGTTAGGATCACCGATTAATCGGTGATCCAGATCAGATGAAAGGTTTTACCCCAGTAAACCCCCCCTCCCCAAACACGTTAGACCCGTAAAGTACCGGAGGACACTATCCATCACTCCTCACTTTAGTCGTTAGATCCTAGAAATCTTGCGGAAATCCGCCACTAACCAAAAACCCCAGGGCATGCGCCGATCTGACGGTTTTCTGAGACTTTTGGCAGTCTAGCCGCGTACGGGACCCCAAAAACCAATCACCGCCTAAAGGCGTTCTAAAGATCCTAGATTGCTGATTTCACTCCTCACTACCTATCACAGGAGGCCATGAAATGCCCAGATTGCACAAACCCCTCCCCCCCAAATGACCCCATTTTGGAAAGTAGACTAGACCTAGTGGCTAATTAGCCACTAGGATTGCTTTTACATGAAAGCCGACCGCCGGCTGAAAAGAACGATACCAAGATGATATCTAAACCTGCAGGCATTATTCCAGTATAACCACTCAAAATCCAGCAACATACCAGTACGTCACTGGTCCTTGTTGGGCATATATTGTAATGTTCTTTTTTTTCATGCAGCCTGTGAATGAAAAAAGAGAATCAATCAATCGGTGGTATGCCCACCATTAGAATACCTCCCTGCATCCACCCACTTCTAATGATGGGCATACATGCACCGTTCTAATAATATATGCTGAAGCATAGGGGCAATCCTCCCCTATATCCATCCCTGCCCCTATGCTTCGGCATATATGCTCTTTTCTTTTTACTGTGGTGGTGAAATCACCTCCTACAGTGATTGAGTCACTGATTTACACATCGTGGGAGCAAACGCTGTTGCTATCAAGATAAATAAATTAGTGCTGCAGCTGAATCGCGTACCTGCAAAGCAAATAATGGTTAACAATAAAACACAGTAAACAGTAAAGTATAACCTGCAAAGCAAACATGATAAAACACAGTAAACAGTAAAATATAGAAGAATTACATTAACTGCAAAGAAAACATGATAAAACACGGTAACAATAAAACATTACAGTTAAGCATAAAAAACAGAGCAGAACAATAGAGAGACAACAATAGAGAGAGAAGAACAAGAAAATGACAAATATAACAATAGAGAGCGAAGAACAAGAAAATGACAACTATTTTTGGATTTTTAATTAATTTATTTTGCACTTTTATTTTAACCGTAAACTTTCCAGATTAGGGTCTCTCAAAATGCGATGGTGGCCATCTCATCTTTCAAGACCCTGTATTAGTGTGCCCTAGAACTGTGGAGTGGTGTACCCTACGCTAATACTCCACTAGTGTGTGGTAGCGACGAAAACATTCACCGTTGCAGAGACCAGGCTGGTCAGGACAGGAGGGACAAAAAAAGCGGGTGTCACACCTATATCCGCGTCTTCTACAGACACAACATCTTTTTTGGGGTGTTCTTGTCCAGGTGTCTGGCTCACTGCATTTGCGTTGGGAAGTTGGGGCACAGCAAAGTCTGGAAACAGAAGGGCTGTGACAATCTCTTTCTGGAATTTAAGGAAGAATCCAGTTCGCCCTGAAGCTTTGTATAGCACATAAGCGTTCAGTAGAGCCAATTGAAAAAGAGACACTTTTTTGTACCAGCATCTGGCCTTACGGGCAGTTAAGTACGGCGCCAACATCTGGTTATTGAAGCCCACCCCTCCCATTGTATTCGTGGACACAGAGGGGCTTCTCAACAACACCAGTCGCCGTTGGAATTTGGACTGTCGTATCTGCGTGAAGAGAGGACAGAAACATTCCGGTTGTCCCTCCACTTCACTGCAAGCAAATTATTACTTCTCAGGCTCTCTCCCCCCGTCTAAAGCGGGACTCTACAAGCCGTTGGGGGAAGCCCCGTTGATTAGATCGCACGGTGCCACATGCGCCAATTCCATACTCAAACAAGTGACTAAAAAGTGGCACGCTCAATTAATTGTCCAAGTACAAGTGGTACCCCTTTCCGAATAAGGGTGCCACCAAGTCCCAATCAATCTTGCCAGCGCTCCCTATGTAGTCTGGGCAGTTGGGGGGCTCCACACTATATGTATAGCCTGTGGCCTTGTCAGAGCCTATACATCTTGATCCCATATCTGGCACGCTTGCTGGGGAGGTACTGTTTGAAAGCAAAACGGCCAGAAAATGTAATCAGGGACTTGTCTACGCAGACAACTTAATCGGGAATAAACAAGGCTGCGAATTGTTGGTTGAAATGGTTTACGAGGGACCGAATTTTGTGGAGCCGATCGTATTCAGGGTCACCCCGAGGATGACAGAGTTCATTGTTGCTGTGGTGCGTAAACCGCAAGATCTGCTCGTGTCGCGTCTTGATCATGGAAGCAGAGAACACGGGCATATGGTGAATTAGGTCAGTGGACCAATATGATCGCAAGTCACTTTTTTTAGTTATACCTATGAGGAGGGATAGGCCTGGAAAGGTCTTCAATTTGGAAGCGGTAATAGGTTTCCATTCTCTAGCAAGGGTCAAATGGGGATTAGCTGCGATAAATTGATCAACATACAACTTGCTTTGGTACACAGTAGATCTATAGAGATCTAACGGTAAGCTAACGGAGCTATCTAGTGTGTGTGTGCGTGTTACAGTACCTGGCACTAATTGGACGTTGCCTGAGATTTACGCTGACCCTAACTCACGCTAGAACATAACTGATGTCACCCGTCGGGGGATCAGGGGGTTAAAACCTTTATTAGGTAATATACGGCGGGTACCCTGATGCTAAAACCTAACTGATGTCACCCGTGACACTAATACGGTGATCAGTAAAAAATATCTGTACATTATACTAGTGACACTGTGACAGGGGTGAAAGGGTTAACTGGAGGGCGATCAGGGGATTAAAACCTTTATTATGGGGGTACCCTGACAATATAAAAGACTAACGGTGACACTAACTGGCTAACAAGCGTCACTCTGACGCTAAAATCTAACTGATGTCACCCGTGACTATAATACGGTGATCAGAAAATAGATCTGTACACTATACTAGTGTCACTGGTGTTAACTGGGGGGCGATCAAGGGGTTAAACCCTTATTAGGGGGTTAATGGGGGGTACCCTAAACCTACCTGGACCTACCAATAACTACCCTAACACTGTTTAGTGTCACACGTGCAGGGTCGGCGCTACCACTAGGCAGCCGCCTAGGGCACACTGCTGCCTAGGGGCGCCCGGCCGCTGGCTTCCCTCAGCATCTGCATGCTCTGCAGGCTGCAGTATCTGACTCAGTCTCAAGCAGCTGCTCCATCCGACCGGTAGTGTAATTAGAGGCAAAATGAGGTTTCGCCCGGGGTGTCAAAAATCCTTGCACCAGCCCTGCACAAGTGACACCAATACAGTGATCAGTGAAAAATTTGAAAACTGCAATTGGTGACACAGTGACAGGGAGTGAAATGTTTAACTGGAGGGGGGCGATAAGGGGGTGGTCAAGGAGTTAATTGTGGGCCTATGTGTACTGGTGTTAGTGTAGTGCGTGGAGATTACATCACTTTCTCTGCCTGTGTTTACATTTCACAGGCAGAGGAGGCATTTCAATCGCCAGAACCGATCAGCAGGTCCAGGCCAGAAATCATTGGTCTGGATCTATAGATTGATCGGTTCTGTATCTAATTCGATCACCGCAGGGCCATACAGTTACGTCAATTTGCGCAGGAGAGCCGACCTGCTGCCGTCAAACTATGGCGGCTGGTTGGCAAGTGGTTAAAGGAGTCCGTTGTGGTTTCATTCACCAGTTTAGGTGCAAATTTTTAGTGTATGACAGTTGAATTTGCACCTGAACCAGACTGAAAAACGTACAGAACACTTTTTAAAAACTGACTATGGCCGGTCCAGACATATGTGAACCAGCGTCATAGAAAGCCGGTTTGGTTCACATGTCACGTGAATGCGGTTCAAAAGGAATCCAATTCGCACATATGTGAACTGACCCTTAACAAGAAAGATAAAGGGAAAACAAACGTCAGTTATTGCATCCGTGACATTTTAAAACTGTCATTTACTATTGGGCTTGAGAAGTCTTTTGTTTTGATAGGATCCGAAGGCTCATTCACATCAGCATACACACGTTTTGCACTGTATAACATGTTTGTGCTATTGTGCAGTATGAAGGATGGTGCAATGCTTTGTTACAACACATCTCATTGTTTATTTTTTTGTTTTAACTTTAGTGAAACGTCACAATGATCATTCAACTCAATGCATTGCAGCGTACTGCCACTTACTGTGAAGCAGTGTTGTGCATTGTACTGCAGCATAATGGTGTGGGAAAAAAAAGTTTTGCCCTTAGTTCTACTTTAACCCTTGCCATATAGACGTAGCCCCACTACAAGAGAAAAGTTTCAGGTTTCCTTGAGTTGGGCTGTAAAGTGTATGTAAATTTAACATTAAATTGCTCTTATTTGCTACCTTTTTGTCTGGTATATACAGTATATCATTGAAAGTGTTATATCTGTTCAACAAGGGCAGAGAAAAGTAACTGTTCTTCCAGCCAGAAAAAGTGAGCTGATAGCTTCCTGTATTGCCTCTGAGCAGTTATCATTTAACCACTTGCCAAACGAGTCATGTAAAAACACGACCACAAGGTGGACTCATTATTCTGGGAGGGCGTACTATAATGTCCTCCCAGAATTCCGCTCCCATGCACCCCGAGGGGCACGCACCCGGGAGGGTCTGTGACCGACGGGTCCGGGAGACCCGGCACATCACGGATCACGGTAAACGGCCGCTTGCAGCCATGTGATCGCTGCAGTGTGAGAGGAGAGGGGAAGAGATCAATGCTGCAGCGCTGTGGGCAGGATCTGTAGAGCCCACAGCGCTATGTGCCAGGCTGCACATCCATCCATCCATGCACTCTCATCCATCCTCATCTGTGCTCACCCACCCATCCCCATCCATGCTCACCCACCCATCCATGCTCACCCACCCATCCTCATCCATGCTCAGCCATGCATCCCTGCTCAGCCATCCCCATCTGTGCTCAGCTATCCCCATCCGTGCCCAGTCATCCCTATCCATGGCTCATCCACCCCCATCCGTGCCACTACAGTGCCCATCCATGCCACTACAGTGCCTCACAATAGTGTAATAGGTAGTCAAATTAGATTTGAAATGTATGCCCCTAGAACGCCTGATGGTGCTCCCTGAATGTTGGGCCCCTGTATGTGGCCAGGCTGTGTAAAAGTGTCACACATGTGGTATTGTCAGACTCAGGAGGAGTAGCAGAATGTATTTTGGGGTGTAATTTTTGCTAGGTACATGCTGTTTGTTAGAAATATCTTATAAATGGACAACTTTGTGTAAAAAAAAATGGGTTTTCATTTTCTTTCCACATTTTCCAAAAACCTGTGGAAAAAATGACATGTTCAAAAGACTCATGCCTCCTAGAATATACATTGCTTTGCAAAATGGGGTCATTTTTTTGGGCATTTCCATTGTCCTGGTGTGCTGCAGGACCTTTAAAAGTGCAAGAGGTAGTCAAGAAATGATATGTGTAATTTATGCTCCTAGATCACCTGATGGTGCTCACTGCATGTGTGGCCCTCTGTATGTCGCCAGGCTATGTAAAAGTCTCACACATATGGTATTGCCATACTTAGGGAGGAGTAGCAGAATGGGTTTTGGGGTGTAATTTGTGGTATGCATATGCTGGGTGTGAGAAATAACCTGTTAATATGACAATTTTCTGAAAAAAAAATCTTCATTTTGCAAATAATTGTGGGAAAAAAATACAACTTCAAAAAAAATCATCATGTCTCTTACAAAATACTTTGGAATGTCTACTTTCTAAAAAGGGGTCATTTGGGGGGTATTTGTACTTTCCAGGCATGTCATGGTCTCAAGATATGAGATAGGCCGTCAGTACATTAGGTGTGATCAATTTTCAGTGATTGGCACCATAGTTTGTAGACTCTATAACTTTCACAAAGACCAAATAATATCCACTGATTTGGGTTATTTTAACAAAGATATGTAGCAGTATAAATTTTGGCCATAATTTATGAAGAAAAATTACTAATTTGCAAAAGCAAGAGCACTGAAAGCTGAAAATTGGTCCGGTTAGGAAGGGCGTTTGAGTGCCCAGTGGTCAAGCTGGATACACACTATCCAATTTTCTGTAGAATTACCAAAACCATATACAGGGTTACAAACAAGATCGGGTCTGTTGGATTGTTCTCAAGTTGAATTTGTTTGTAAGGCCCCTTTCACACGGGCGGATCGTTCGGGTCCGCCTGTCAGTTTTTCAGGCGGACCCGAACGGACGCCCCATTGTTCTCTATGGAGTGACGGATGTCAGCGGTGACATGTCCGCTGACACCCGATCCGCCAAAAACAGATGGATGGAAACCCTATTTTCCATCTGTCTTGCGAATCTGATGAACACGGACAGACGTTGCGTGTCCATCCGATCCTCCATAGAGTAGAATGGAGCTGTGACAGAACAGTCTCTGCACTCTACAATAGTAGCCAATAGTTACCATTTAGATGGAGAGATCCAGGGTCCAGCTCCTCCACACAGAGACGGCGGCTGCATAATACTCCCCGTCTCTAGTCCTTTTATGGGGAAGATGGGCGCCAAAAACCATGTGCATCGCTGTCTGCGCACAGTGGTGAAGTCATCGCACGGTCATGTTGCACGTACGTCACCGCTGAGCTCAGTAAAAAACGAAGGAAGTAGGAGGCCGCACCGCTCCACATGTTGCCAAGGCAACCGAACGCCAACAACAGACAGAGGAACGGCGCAACCCACGATCACCCAAAACCACCCCCATCAGGCCAAAGGCCCAGCTAGCACAGGGTCCCAGAACGAGTCCCCAGGGATCCCCCTGCAGGGCACCACCCCATGGATAACCAAGGGGTTATCTTCTGCATGACACCCCCCCATGGTTTTGCGTGAGTTATACAATATATGACCTTGTGCCCTAACTTTGGTCTGTGTACCATCGATTTTTTGGAGACTGTTACCGTATATAATTATGAATAATGTGTCTACTCATTATGGGGAGTGTATACTTCTAGATTGACATACATATACACCCACCACTCCTGGTTAGTGCCAGTTGTAGTGTATAGGTATGTTTTCATATAGGTATAATATATATGGGTGTACATCGTGGTTGTGTGCACCTAATAAGTTTGGGTTTCCTTTCTCCCCCTTTTTCTGCCTCTTCCCTATCTTGTTATACAGGCGCTTTTTTCATATGTAAGATTGACTCCTGTTTTTTGCATAGACTCATATGTATACATGGTTTATTTTGTTTTAGGTGGTCGTATATGACCCTCTCCCCATCTGAGGTCGTAACCTGTAGCACATTGTGCCCTCCCGTTTACGGCTTTGCCGTGTTGGGGGGTCCTTGCGGTGGCTTTGTCAGCCTTCCCACCCCAAGTGTAACCACCGGCCTCCTCGTTCCACTTTGTTCCACCTGATTGGACCCTGTTTACTGCAAGGGGTTCTCTTGCCTTCTCTTTTCTCTCCCCTTTTGGTTCCCTTCTGTGGATCTCATCTTGGTGGCTCTTTTGGTGTGGTATATACGTCCGTCTCTACAGTGCTCGGTAAGTAGCCCTCCCATTGTACTTTCCTGTTCTAATGCCATGTATGTTGTGAACATATATGTTTTATATGTTTTCTAGAGAATTTATCTTGGAGATACATGACCGCCCCTGAAGAAGGGTAACTGTCCTAAAAAACGTTGGGCACATGTCCAAGATAGGACCTGGATAGGATAAGAACCTGTGTAATTAATGTGCCCTGGATAAAAGGGAGAACCTGTGTAATTAATGTGCCCTGGATTAAAGGAATGATGCAGCAACCCTAGTCCAAGAAGATACCAGTTTTGCACTATGTCATTGTGTTGTTAACATAGTTGACTATGTCTTGTATTGTATGTACCCCGTTGCTTTTAAATATCTGTATGTGACTTTGATCTTTTTATCATATATTTTGTAAAACAATAAACTGGAATACATTTTCATAATTGGTGTTCTGCTATATGTACTGCCGTAAAAAGTCCCGTAAATGTATTGGGGAAGTACTTTTTCAAAATGCTCTGAATGGGATGTTGGCAGACCATTTTTGATATGATTGGTGGTTTAAGTAAAGTGGCATAGGCATTTTTAAGCTCTAAAAAACCCCACGACCAGCATGTTCTGAGGCTCCAGCACTAGAGCTGTAAAAATGCAGAAGCCGGTAGAAGCTAAAAAACGCAACTTAACGTTGTATACGCAGCGTTAAGCCTCATCAGACATTTCTCTATTCAAAATCAATGGTTCCCTATGGGAGCCCATTGATTTAAATAGAAGTTGCACCAGAAGTCGGATCATGATGATCCGACTTGTGGTGAGACTTGTGTGCTGAGGATCTTGAAGGGTAACCCATGCCAAAATGGAAAAGAAAAATTTGAGTGGGGTTCCCCCCCAAGGGATACCAGACCTCTCGGTCTGGTATGGATTTTAAGGGGAACCCCACGCCAAAAAAAATATGGTGTGGGGTCCCCCCTAAAATCCAAACCAGATCCTTATCCGAGCATGCAGGTCACCACAAGCAACACTTTCTGAGAGGACGTCATACGATGTCCACTCAGATCCGTAAAGCCACTTCCCAGCCATTATTCTGCTATAGGCCAGGCAGAAAGGAGTTGATCACCCTATGACAGAAAGTCTGTTAACCACTTACTGCCCCATAGCCAAAAGACAGCTACAGCACAGGCTTACAATGCCAGGAGGGTGTCCCTGGACGTGCTCGCACTGCCCGTGCACCCACTGTGGCACGCTCTGTGATGGCCGAGTCCTTTACCACGTGATCAGCTGTCAGCCAATTGTAAACAGAAGCCGTTTATCAGCTTTTTTTTTTTTAGACGAACCGATAACCGGCTTCTGTTAAAGCAGTGTTTCTCAACTCTTGCCCTCAGGACCCACCAATAGGCCAGATTTTAATATTACCTTGGGGAGATGCAGACTAGACTACTGTAATCACTGAGCAGCAAATGATATCACCTGTGATGTATTTCAGTCATCCTGCAAAGCTGGCCTGTTAGTGGGTCCCGAGGACCGGAGTTGGGAACCACTGGGACATAGGCCCCAACATTGCGGGCCTGTGCTGCTAATCAGTGCCCACCAGTGCTACCTATCATAGCCTCATCATCAGTGCTGCCTCATCAGTGCCCACCAGTGCAGCCTCATCAGCGAAGGAGAAAAATTACCTGTTTGCAAAATTTTGTAACAAACTATAAAACATACTTTTTGTTTTTTTTGCATTTCAGTCTTTTTTTTTGTTTGTTTAGCAAAAAATAAAAAGCCCAGTGGTGATTAAATACCACCAAAGAAAGCTCTATTTGTGTGACAACAATTTCATATGGGTACAGTGTTGCATAACGACACAATTGTCATTCAAAGTGTGACAGCACTGAAAGCTGGAAATTGGCCTGGGCAGGAAGGGGGTAAAAGTGCCCAGTAGGCAAGTGGTTAATAGCATTATTACCAGATTAAAAATAAAAGATAAATAGTGTGAAAAAAATGAATGCAGCCACCACACCGAAGGACCACTAACCTACACTACTATCTTGATGGAGTAGGCAAAATGTTCTTTGTGGGTGGTTGTCTGCACCACTCTGCCCGACATCTTGTGATTAAAAAAAAAAATCAAAGGAACCGGGTAAAAAATTGTTAGATAAAAAGTGGCTGCATCCAATCAATCCTTGTAGGCTGAATGAAAAAAATATCAGTGTATAGCCAGCTTAAATCAGAAGTTTAGATATGGATTGTATTGCAGTTTCATTGGTTGAGCTTGGACCAATATAAGTATGTAGGTGTCATATCTGAACGATCGCTGGAGAAGCTGCAAATCCTTGTAATACTGGCCACTACTACACTGATGGGTGCAGTCCAGTGCTGAGCGGCTTCCCTTCTAGATATACTAATCCCTCTATATGTTAGATGCCCTTCTGCATAGTAACATCCATTTATTTTACACTTGGCACTGCCACCATTCACAGAATGCTTTCTAATATTTTTTTAAAAATATAAGGCTCTTTGATTGGATGAGGTGGATATTCTGATGTCACCACCCTATGTCATAAAATCAGAGAAATCTTTGCATTCATTGAAAAATGAATGGTGGCAGTTCTGAGTGTGTGACCCCCTGTGGTTACTATTTAGTAGAGCAGCTGCCTGGCACATGACGCAAAAGACTGCTCCCATCACTGTTGATAGTGGCGACTGCTATAGTGATTTATAACTTCCACAGGGATGGGTCAGGCATGAGATATGCACAGTTACATTGGTCCAAGCTGAAACAATGTAACTATTCAATAAAATCCATACATAAACTTTAGGCTCAGTTCACACCACTGCGACTTGCACTGAGAATTTAACAGGAGACTTCCTGATAACTTGAGTACTACTTTGAGGCACAAGTCGGGTAGAAGTCACCTTGAAGTAGTACAGGAACCTTTTCTAGATTTGGAGTGACTTCAGTAGTGCTAATTAGACAACTCTCATTAACCAATATGGGATTTCTCATGTCATACGACTTGGGGTTTCACAAGTTGGATCCCAAGTCACAGCAGTGTGAACCGAGCGTAATGGGAGATAGTTTCAAATTAAAAAACTGAACAGACAGGCTCTTTATTACTGAAGAGACATGCAAAGTCTCTTCTGCAATAAAATAAACCTACTTGCTTGCAGTTTTCTTTAACCCCTTAGGGCTGGTTCACACCACAAAAACACTCCAGATCCATTCCGGATTCATTTCTGCATGTGCGTTTTTGGCACGTTTTTAATGCATTTCTAGATGCATTCCAGGTGTTTTTTTTTTCCACTGTACTGGGGTCCAGAGCATTATTGATGTTTTCCACTGCATTCCGGTGAGTTTTTGATGCATTTTACCACATTGCAATGCAGGAAAAATGCAGCATGTTCTACTTTTTTTTCTGGAACTGGAAAGCCCTGAACAGACAGCCCTGAACAGACAGCACTGGTGTGAACTATGCCTTTGGAAACCATATAACCTACTTTCCATGCATTTTAATACAGAAAAAAAAAAAACGCATGTAAATGCATGTGGTGTGAACTGGCCCTTAGTGATAGAGTGTTAAACAAATGTTAACGCCTAAACACAATTTTGTAACCTTGATATGCATTAGTAAAACTGTACATATCGCAACTACTTTGTGCATCCAGGTGAATTATACTGCCCTTTTTTTTTTTGGATTTCTTTTGGTGGTAAATGGTAACAGATATCTCCCGACTTTGTTTTATTATTGTTATTATAAGAAAACTGGGCAAATATAGTAGAAAAAAAAAAAAAATTATATTATATGTATTTATAGTATCACTGTGATTGCCAATCAGAGGCTATCACAGTGATCAGGCGGCCCGTAATCATGAGTCTTGGGCCCTGATCATTAGTACAGGACACGGGGTTCCCAGCACAAAGACGGATACACATATATATACTATATTACCAAAAGTATTGGGACGCCTGCCTTTACAAGCACATGAGCTTTAACCACTTCAGCCCCAGAAGGATTTCCCCCCTTTAGGACCATAGCACTTTTTGCAATTCTGCACTGCGTCATTTCAACTGACAATTGCGCGGTCGTGCGACATTGCACCCAAACAAAATTGTTGTCTTTTTTTCCCACAAGTAGAGCTGTTTTGGTGGTATTTTATCACCTCTGCGATTTTTATTTTTTGCGCTATAAACAAAAAAAGCTACAATTCTGCAAAAAAAAATTTCTTACTTTTTGCTAAAATACAAATCCAAAAAATTATATATATATATATATATATATATAAACAAATTTATTCACCAGTTTTGTCCGATATATATTCCTCATATTTTTTGCGTATATTGATTGGTTTGTGCAAAAGTTGCCGCGTTTACGAACGATGAGAGTTCATTTATGGGGTGTTTATTTTTTTACTTGTAATGGCGGTGATCTGCAATTTTTAGCGGGACTACGACATTGTGGCGGACATGTTGGACAATTGACACATTTTTGGGGCAACTGGCATTTGTACAGCGATCAGTGCTATGAAAATGCACTGATTACTATGTAAATGTCACTGGAAAAAGAAGGGGTTAACTTTCCCTGTGTGTGTTGCTAACTGTGTGGGGACTGGGTGGGGTGGGGGAGAAAAGTGATCGTGGCTCCCATACACAGCCTACAATCACACTCCTTCTCCCCTGGCAGAACAGAGATCCGTTTTTCACATACAAGTACCTCCGTTCTGTCACTGCAGGGGAGCGATCGCGGGTAGCCAGCGGACATCGAGTCCTCCCTACCCGCTCCCTGGCCCCCCCCGTAACACAGTGAGCACGCCTTAGGCGGCGCACGCTCACTAATTCGCAGCCGCAGGCAGGTGACGGTGGTTTGCGATATCAAGCCAAGTTGCCGCCATCAGGCCACGATGGGCGGTCGGCAACTGGTTAATGGCCTCCCAGTCTTAGTCCACAAGGGTCAATATTGAGTTGACTCACCCTTTGCAGTTATAAGAGCTTCAATTCTTCTGGGAAGGCTGTCCACAAGGTTTAGGAGTGTGTCTATGGGAATGTTTGAGCATTCTTCCAGAAGCGCTTTTGTGAGACTAGGCACTGATGTTGGATGAGAAGGCCTGGCTCACAGTCTCCACCACAAAGGTGTACTATCAGGCTGAGGTCAGGACTCTGTGCAGGCCAGTCAAGCTCCTCCAACCAAAACTCGCTCATCCATGTCTTTATGGACCTTGCTTTGTGCAGTCATGTTGGAACAGGAAGGGGTCATCCCCAGACTGTTCCCACAAAGTTGGGAGCATGAAATTGTCCAAAATGTCTAGGCATGTTGACGCCTTAAGAGTTCCCTTCACTGGAACTAAAGGGCCAAGCCCAACACCTGAGAAACAACCACACACCATAATCCCCATCCACCAAATGATTTGGACCAGTGCCCAAAGCAAGGTCCATAAAGACACGGATGAGCGAGTTTGGGGTGTAGGAACTTTACTGTCCTGACCTCAACCTGATAGAACACCTCTGGGATGAATTAGAGCAGAGACTGCAAGCCAGGCCTTCTCTCCTCCAACATCAGTGCCTGACGTCACGAATGCAATTCTGGAAGAATGGTCAAACATTCCTATAGACACTCTCCTAAACCTTGCGGACAGCCTTCCCAGAAGAGTTGAAGCTGTTATAGCTGCAAAGGGTGGGCCAACTCAATATTGAACCTTATGGACTAAGACTGGGATGTCATTACAATTCATATGTGTAAAGGCAGTCATACTTTTGGTAATATTAGGCTCCAGGATAAATGCCCACTTCAGTGAGGGCGTATATATGAGTATGGTCATTGGGAAGGGGTTAAAATGTACACTAAGCTGTGCATGCACAACTCAGCAAACATTTTTACTCCATGTCTGTGTGCTGGGAAGGCTGAATTGCACAGGAGTAAGGTCACTCTGCACCAGCTGATCAAGATGGCTAAAGACTGGCATCTTGAAAAAGCTTGTAGAAGATCTCAGTGTCAGTGAGGGACCTCTTGGGTGTCAGACTGTTGAAATTAAGGTAAGTACTGTGGAACTTAGTTCTGCTTTAAGGGGCTTATAAAAAGTTGCATGCTTTATTCTTTTTATTTCATTTTTTGCACAGACATCATTTGAGCAGAATTATTTAAAGCCAGCCAACATTTAGGTGAAGGTCAGGACAGGCGTATGTCGGTAGGCGATCAGACAACTATGGGCTAGAAGTCCCATCTCTGTACTATTGTTCTCAGGTAACCATGATGTCCAGCCTCAGTAATGACAGCTTTAACCTGTGGTGATGGATCTCTGGGGTGTCAGATTATTGAAGGTAAGGTATTATGGACGTTACTTCTGTTTCAAGGGGTATATGAAGCTTCATGCTTTTTTTTTTTTTTGGCGTCTAAATGGATTTCAGCAGACTATGTAATAACAAGTCCCCTTATTTCTTGATTCAAAGCCAGCCATTTAGGTGAAGGCCAGGACAGACGTATGTTGGTAAGCAGTTAGAACTAGTGGTCAGACCACTATGGACCAGAAGTCCCATCTCTGCACTATTGTCCTCAGGTAACCATGGCGTCCAGCCTCAGCAGTGACAGCTCTGGCCTGTAGTGAGGAACCTCAGGGATTTCAGGACTGATGAAGGTAAAGTATTGTGGACTTTACTTCTGTTTTAAGGGGTATATGAAGCCTCGTGATTTTTCTTTGTGTGGCCCCACCATGATTTTAGCACACTAGGCAGTAACAATCTGGAGAAAGTCCCCTTATTTCTTGATTCAAAGCCAATGTGTAGGTGAAGGTGAGGACAGCCATATGTTGGTAGATGGACAGTCCTAGTTCCAGGGTGCCATGGACTAAAAGTCCCATCTGTGTCGTGTTGTCCTCCTCAGGCAATCATGGCATCCAGCCAGTCCTCCAGATCCTCAGCAGTGACATCCTTGGCCTCCTCCTCCACGTCCTCTGTTATGGTGGGTGTCTTGGGTCCCTCAGGTTCCGGGTCCAGGACAGGGGGCTCAGCCTTTCCCTCCAAGACAGGGGCCTCCAGACCCAGCAGGAAGTCCAGCTCCTGGTCCAGGGTCTGGTGGGGAGGTGTGGCCCCTGAGGGGGGAGGCTGAGAGGAAGGTGTGGCCCCTGAGGGGGGAGGCTGAGAGGAAGGTGTGGCCCCAGGGGGTGGAGGCTGAGAGGAAGGTGTGGCCCCAGAGGGAGGAGGCTGAGAGGAAGGTGTGGCCCCTGGGGGAGGAGGCTGGACCCCCATGGTGGGGGTGAAGTGAGGCAGCTCCTGGGGCAGGCCCTCCTGTACAAGCTCCTCCTCTATATTGAGGGTGAGGTGGAGGGGCAGGGCCTGCAGAGTTGTGAGGAGAAGCGTGTAGTCCGCACACCCCGGGGCCTCCCCGCTCCCCCATTCCTTCTCCTCAGAGAGCCGGAACTGAGAGTACGAGTCCCCGGCGGAGCTCAGCAGTACGTTAACCCTCGCGATACTCCGCCGCCTCTTCGTCCTCCGCCGCCCCTCACTCCACCACTTCTCCCCCCTCCTCATGAGGCATGACGACTCGAGGCGGCCCCTGAGCATGAGAGTCAAGGCCGAGAGACTCCTCTTCCTTACCCCCTCGCCCCTCCGGGGCCCCACACGCCTGATGTGCGAAGAGGAGTGTTGAGACGTCCGGGACGGGGAGGTGGAGTGGGAGTTATATCTCCTCCTCGAACATGTCCTCCCGGACGGGGTCCTCGACGGAGTGAAGTGGGGGTGGTACCCCCAGGTCGGAGGAGGGGGTCC
>BLSH010093853.1:239050-250881 GCA_018402905.1 Glandirana rugosa
CCTTCAAGTGGTTGGACGACTGGTCCTTTATCGTTACCCTAATCTGTGGATGCCTGACGTCCTGGGTGCCCGTGATTGAACCCGACCTACATGCCTGTAAACCAGCCTGGCCCCTTCAAGTGGTTGGACGACTGGTCCTTTATCGTTACCCTAATCTGTGGATGCCTGACGTCCTGGGTGCCCGTGATTGAACCCGACCTACATGCGTGTAAACCAGGTATATCTGGTAAGAGTACCCTATTCATACATGGTGGTGTTTTTATCCTGCATAGTTGAAGATTTACTTCACGGTTCATTCACCTTTCAGTCGTTCTGGAGAGATAAATTTCTTCACTGGTGGACTAATTTAATTTAACTCTACCTCACCATATTACAGTGTGGTTGCATTAACACTTTGCTGTTTTTTTTTTTTTTGCACATTTATGTTTATTATTTATGAATTTTTCCTAATTCGCACTCAGTGCTTTGATTAGGGGGTTTACTACCACATATGTACATATGCGCTGCACATTTTTCGATATCCATTTCATATCCAGTATTTTGTTAAAGTTGCTTGTGCTGGCTGCTCACATTCTTACTGATTAGCGCAGTATTCTTCTTTATTTTTCAAGATCAAGGGTAACTAGCAACAGAGTCTGGCAGCAACACAGCGAACAAGGCAGGAGCAGCCAAAACACTGAGGCAAGGAGCCATAGCGGAAGTGAAACTTAGGTACCCTCCCTGCAGATGTGGCCAAGTGGAGCTGATTGCTGGAATTTGCTGGCTGCTGGGAGACACCTGCTGGTGGATAATAAAACTGCAACTTTCTGCCCAGAGCACCACAGTGCCACCAGCAGGCAAACTTGGTCCTAACATACACACTATAGAGGGATATGCTTTGTTTTCGTGTCTGAAGTTCACAACCACTTTAAGAGGAGAAAACTCCTGTATGCAGCTCCCCCCAACCACACATTATACTTACCTGTGCCCAATCTCGATCCAGCTCTGTGCCCAAGTGCAGCAGTTCTTTCAGATCTCTCTCTTCTCACTGGACAGAGAGGCAGTATTGGGAGCTATTGGCTTCTACAGCTGTCAATCACAGCCTGTGAGCAGAGAGCCTCATTCTGTATTTCAATGGAGACACAATAGAGGAGAAGCTCAGTTCAGAAAGAGGTAAAATGCAGGTCAGAAGAATGTAAAATCAAAGTCAGAAGAAGGTGAAATGCAGGTCAGAAGGAGGTGAAAGGAGTTGTGAAGGCAGAAGGTTTTTTTTTATCTTAATGCATTCTATGCATTAAGATAAAAAGCACTCCCCTAATTACTAACCTGAGACCCTTCTCTCTGCAGCAATGTCCAGGGTGTCTTAGCTGTCCCAGACACTCCTCCTGATTGGCTGAGACATACAGTGATGCCATTGGCTCCCACGGCTCCCATGGCTTTCAATCAAAATAAGTCAGCCAATCAGGCTAGAGAGGGGGTGGAGCTGGGTCGGGGCTCCGTGTCTGAATGGATACACGGAGCTCTGACTCGGCTCGGATTCCCCCATAGCAAGCTGCTAGGTGAGGGGGCAGTCACCAGAGGGAGGGGCCAGAAGAGCAGAAGAGGGACCCGAGAAGAGGAGGATCTGCGCTGCTCTGTGCAAAACCAACTGCACAGAGGAGGAAAGTATAACATGTTTGTTATTTTTTTTAAAAAAACAAGCCTTTACAATCACTTGAAGTTCAGGTAATAAAAAGGAGAAGTTCACCTCAGAAGGAGGTAAAATACAGATTAGAAAGAGGTGAACTTCTAGTGAAAAGGAGGCATAAAGCAGTTAAAGCGGAGTTCCGCCTAGAACGGAAAAAAATTAGGAGCCAGCAGCTACACATATTGTAGCTGCTGACTTTTAATAATAGGACACTTACCTGTCCTGAAGTCCAGCGATTTCGGCACCGCAGCTGATGTTTCCATCAGCCTTTGGGTGCTGCCGCCGCCATTGTGGCTAAGGAAACCCGGCAGTGTAGCAGTACTTCACCCAGGGAGCGCTACTGTGCATGCGCAAGGCTCCGCTGCACTCTGCTATTGGCCCGGTGGCCAGTAGCAGAACGAGGAGGGAAGAGGGAGCCGCGCTGCTGACTTCAGCGGCTGCGGCCAATGGCCCGGGCTCCCGGATTTTGGGGAAAAGACAGGTATCCTCTTCCCCCCCCCCAAAAGTGCCAAATGTGACACCTGAGGGGGGATCCGATCACTTTTGGGTGGAACTCTGCTTTAAGGAGAAAAAATGCAGGTCAGAATAAAGTGACATTCAGGTCAGAGGGAGGAGAAGGTAAGGTCAGAAGAAGGGGAAATGCAGGTCAGAAGGATGAAAAGTTTAGGTCAAAAGTAGCTGAAAGTCAGGTCAGAATAAAATGCAGGTAAGAGTGAGGTAATACAGATCAGAAGTTAAGATCAGAAGAAGTTGAAATACATGTCAGAAGGACGCAAAGTTCAGGTCAGATGGCAGAATGAAGTAAAATACAGATCAGAGTGAAGTAAAATACAGGTTAGAAGGAGGTGAAATGCAGTTCAGAAGGAGGAGACAGTCCCCAAACTGTGGACACTGTCCCTGGACCAAGTCCCGGTTTTGTCCCCGGCAGGGGCGGCGCCAGGTGGGTGCTTGGGTGTGCTTAAGCACCCCCAAAAATTCTTTAAGCACCCTCATTGCACCTCCAAATTTCAGATGCCAATACTTGCATATGTCACATTTTTTGTTGTACCTGCACATCCTCTATTAATGCCAGAGACCTGGGGACTCTTTTTTTCCTGTTGGGGCATACAGCTGCTCCGGCCGCATAAGCCAATAATCTTTAGTTAGACCCAGCAGCCTGATTATAGAGGAAGCATTGTACCTACCCCCTTCCTCAGCAGGCCTGGTTTGACTTCTAAACTAAGCTGTATCAAGAGGAGGTGCCAGAAGATTGATAGGAGAGGGGCGGGAGAGGAGTGGATAGAACACAGCCTGCTTTTGAGGATTGATTAAAAGAGGCAGACAAGACAGATCATTTCTGCAGTGAGCCTGTGAGTCTAAAGAAACAGCTTCTGCCAGCAATTAGAGAGCAGAGGCTGTTTTCACAGTTTGTGATACAGAAAGTTAGAAGAGCAGCATTAGGACAGGATGCCTGTGTGTTCTATCGCCCCCTCCTCCCTCCCTCCATCCATCCCTCCCTCCATCCATTCCTCTCTCCATTAATGCCTCCCTCCTTCCCTCTATCCATCCATCCATCACTCCCTCCATCCCTTTATCAATCCCTCCCTCCACCCATCCCCCCATCGATCCCTCCTTCCATCCATCCCTCTGTCCCTCCTTCCATCCATCCCTCCCTCTATCCATCCTTCTATTTAACCATCCCTCCCTCCATCCATCCATCCCTCCCTCTATCCATCTAGCCCTCCCTCTATTTAACCATCCCTTCCTCTATGCAACCATCCCTCCCTCCATCCATCCAACCATCCTTTCCTCCATCCATTTCTCCAACCATCCCTCCCTCATCCATCACTCCATCCATCCATTCAACCATCCCTCCCTCCATCCTCCAACGATCCCTTCTTCCAGCCATCCCTCCCTCATCCATCCATCCATCCTTCCCTCCAACCATCCCTTGCTCCATCCATCCATCTATCCTTCCCCCCATCCATCCATCCCTCCCTCCCTCCATCCAGGCCATCAGGCTTTGCACACAGGTGGCTGAGCCCATTCAGTGTAATTGCAGCCCAGCTGTGTTCAGCTAGAGCCGGGGGATAGTGAGCAGACAATTTCTTCTTTTTCGGCTTTAGGCAGAGTAATCCGCTGCAGAGCTCCTGGCTTGCTTCAGTGTAATGATATAGCACAGGCCAGCTTTCACTGTATAGCGCGCTGTGGCAGATTATTCTGCCTAAAGCCAAAAAAGAAGAAATAGTCCGCTTACTGTCCCCCGGCGCCAGCTGAACAATGGAGACCTGGAAAAGTTTTTTTTTCTAAAGGGTTGCACAGTGGGTGATTAGCTTATTAGTGAACAGGATTTGTGAGTCCCCACCCACTCTACCTCACCCCTCCTACAGCCCTAGTTGCCCAGCTGGTGGTGCCCAGTGACACATCTGAGGGGGCTCCCCTGCTGTCCCCCCCATTGATGGGCACTGGTGAGGCTGCAGATGAGCATTGGTGAGGCTGAGCTGATGGGCACTGGTGAGGCTGCATTTGATGGGCACTGATCAGGCTGCATTGATGGGCACTGGTGAGGCTGAGCTGATGGTTACAGGTGAGGCTGAGCTGATGGTTACAGGTGAGGCTGCATTGATGGGCACTGATTAGGCTGTATTGATGGGCACTGGTGAGGCTGAGCTGATGGGCACTGACCAGGCTGCACTGATGGGCACTGGTGAGGCTCAGCTGATGGGCACTGATAAGGCTGCATTGATGGGCATTGGTGAGGCTGAGCTGATGGGCACTGATAAGGCTGCATTGATGGGCACTGGTGAGGCTGAGCTGATGGGCACTGGTGAGGCTGCATTGATGGGCACTGATCAGGCTGCATTGATGGGCACTGGTCAGGCTGCATTGATGGGCACTGATTAGGCTGCATTGATGGGCACTGATAAGGCTGCATTGATGGGCATTGGTGAGGCTGAGCTGATGGGCACTGATAAGGCTGCATCGATGGATACTGGTGAGGCTGAGCTGATGGGCACTGGTGAGGCTGCATTGATGGGCACTGATCAGGCTGCATTGATGGGCACTGGTCAGGCTGCATTGATGGGCACAGGTAAGGCTGAGCTGATGGGCACTGGTGAGGCTGCTTTGATAGGCACAGGTGAGGCTGCATTGATGGGCACTGGTAAAGCTGTATTGATGGGCACTGGTAAGGCTAAGCTTATGGGCTTTGATCAGGCAGCATTGATGGGCACTGGTCAAGCTGCATAGATGGGCACTGACCAGGCTGCATTAATGGGCACTGGTCAGGCTGCATAGATGGGCAATGACCAGGTTGCATTGATGGGAACTGATCAGGCTGCATAGATGGAAACTGATGAGGCTGCATTGATGGGCACTGGTAAGGCTGCATTGATGGGCACTGTTGCGGCTGAGCTGATGGGCACTGGTGAGGCTGCACTGATGGGCACAGGTGAGGCTGCATTGATGGGCACTGATTAGGCTGCATAGATGGGCACTGATAAGGCTGTACTGATGGGCACTGGTGAGGCTGAGTTGATGGGCACTGATCAGGCTGCATTGATGGGCACTGACCAGGCTGCATTAATGGGCACTGACCAGGCTGCATTGATGGGCACTGATCAGGCTGCATTGATGGGCACTGTTGAAGCTGAGCCGATGGGCACTGGTGAGGCTGCATTGATGGGCACAGATGAGGCTGCATTGATGGGCACTGGTGAGGCTGCATTGATGGGCACTGATTAGGCTATATAGATGGGCACTGGTGAGACTGAGCTGCTGGGCACTGATCAGGCTGCATTGATGGGCACTGACCAGGCTGCATTGATGGGCACTGATCAGTCTGCATAGATGGGCACTGATGAGACTGTATTGATGTGCACTGGTAAGGCTGCATTAATGGGCAATGTTGAGGCTGAGCGGATTGGCACTGGTGAGGCTGCATTTGATGGGCACTGATAAGGCTGTATTGATGGGCACTGGTGAGGCTGAGCTGATGGGCACTGGTGAGGCTCCATTTGATGGGCGCTGATAAGGCTGTATTGATGGGCACTAATGAGGCTGAACTGATGAGCACTAGTGAGGCTGCATTGATGGGCACTGATTAGGTTGCATAGATGGGCACTGATAAGGCTGTGCTGATGGACACTGATCAGGCTGCATTGATGGGCACTGGTGAGGCTGAGCTGATGGGCACTGATCAGGCTGCATTTGATGGGCACTGTTCAGGCTGCATTGATGGACACTGGTGAGGCTGAGCTGATGAGCACTGGTGAGGCTGCATTTGATGGGCACTGATCAGGCTGCATTGATGAGCACTAGTGAGGCTGAGCTGATGGGTACTGGTGAGGCTGCATTGATGGGCACTGGTGAGGCTGCGCTGATGGGCACTGGTGGGGCTGCATTGATGGGCACTGGTGAGGCTGCATTGATGGACACTGTTGGGGCTTCATTATTGGGCACTGGTGAGGCTGAGCTGATGGGCACTGGTGAGGCTGCACTGATGGGCACTGGTGAGGCTGTGCTGATGGGCACTGATGAGTCTACATTGATTGGCCCTGTGAGGGGCATTGCTGTGGATTAGGGCACACTAGTGTTGCCCTCTGGAGAGTGAACCACAGTGGATCACTTTTCAGAGGGTGTTTGACAGGTGGCAAGGAAGCATTATATTGCCTCCTCACCATCTGATTTAAACCGTAAAAACCTGCACCAATTTGCTGCAACTGCGTTTGTTTTTGGGGGTGCCAGATATAGGATCTGCGCCTGATCTATGATACAAGTCCTGATAATCTAAACGCCACCATACAGTGTATCTCACGACCGCTCATTAGAGATGGAACGTCACTTCTGGTTGGGCTTGATGCACAATGTGGTAGTAGTAGTGGAGGTTGTGGGGATCTTGGATGAGTTCCCAAACTTTTTTTCCCAGGACTTGACCCCTAGGGCCGTGCATATTTTCAATGCTTGGATTCCTCTTATGTTTGTAAGTGATGTTCTATTATAATAACCCTATCATACTGGTGGATTTACATTATTTGCCGTCCTCTCTTTTTCCAACCTGTGAATATCTGAGGAGCTTGTCATGAATCCTTTGGGGGACTGAGGCAGAGGCTGTTTGTTACCATACATACAGTGATCTATCCTGTCACACAAGTGCAGATGACCTCATTTCATTAAGGGTCATATTTATTTGGTAAGAGCCTTCATTTTACGGTGATGGGAAAAAGTCACTGTTTTGGAACCCGCATGAAGATTACCAGCGCTTGTTTATGGCTCATTTGGATTTGGACTCTCACTACTTTTTAGTCTGTTATATGTTGTCCTATGTTGATTACTTTTGCACTGGAATAATAGCATTATGTTAAGATAATTAGTTTCACTGAATTTGATTATTAACCATTTAAAGGGATAGCACAGTATTTTGATTTGGGTTTTTGGAAATTTTGCATGCAGCTGCCTTTTGTATGATTTGAATAAGATTTATTTTTTAGTCTAACACAATACTGAAAGCAGCGTTAATACTGAGAACAGCGTTCATACTGAGAGCAGCATTGATACTGAGAGCAGCGTTCATACTGAGAGCAGCATTGTGGTGATCAGGGACACTGTAACTTGTGTGGCGGTGATCAGGGACACTGTACAGGGGGACCTCACTGGGGTCCCTAGCTGGTTGACGTGTTTCAAAGGCAGCACCTTCTTCCTCAGAGCTGACACCTCTGGTGTCTGCCTTCGAAACGCGTCAGCCAGTTAGGGACCCCACTGAGGTCCCCCTGTTTTCTGGAGGTTGCTGTTTCTGGAACTACAGGGCTACTGATGAGTAGCTCGATGAGTGAGTTTAATTCATATGTTTGTGAGTATAATCTATGATGACTTTCTTATTAAAACAACGTGGGATATGCACTAGGCTAGTGCGCCTCAGGGGCGTTGCTAGGTGGGAAAAAGACCAGGGGCTTAAGTCCGAGAAAATGTGGCATATGAAAATGGGCGTGGTTTAAGCTAATTAGTGGGTGTGGCTTAAAGGGGGCGTGTCTCAAAGGGGTGTGGTTCGAGTCTGAGATGAATGAGGGATGGAGGAAGAAAGAAAGAAATAGGGAGGGAAGGAAAGAAAGAGGGATGGAGAGACAGCAGACCCAGATCCTGTACCACAATAGCAATATGTGTATTCCAGAGTCTAACAATCAGCAGATAAAGATACTCCAAACACCTGGTGTTATCGCTTCAGTCATCCCGGCTGTCAGGACCTGGGATTGAATCTGGGACCTCTTCTGTGTCTGACATTGATCCTTCTCACTGAGCTATCTGGGATGCTGGACAGCTCCCTGCCTGATCTGTTGGATATTCTGCCTGATCCATTAGACAACCCTGCCTTATGTCTTGATTGCTGTTGAACCTTGAACTCATTGCTCCTCCCATGAACTTCTTATATAAGCCTTGTCTCTGCACTTCCTCTTTGCCAGGTCATTGTGCTTTCTCAGCCAGTGCCTTGTCTTCCCTGCTGCTGTCCGTATTTTGCTACCATTCGTTATCGACCCTTGGCCTGTTCCTTGACTACTCTACTGCCTGATCCCAACCTGCAACTACTCGTTACCGACCTTTTGGCTTGTTTACTGACCACGCTCCTGTTTGATCCTTATCTGATCATCCGCTACTGGACCCCGGCTTGCTAACACCCTGGTGGGGCAATCCTGAGGACCGCAACCTGGTACTAACACGCAGCTAAATCCATCTCCACCATCAGGAGCTCTGGTGAACACCGGTTAGTACTTAGACTCCGCACCTCAGGTGACCCTGTGTCATCTGCCAGGGTGACTACCTGTGTACCTGTCCTGCTGGTCAGTGATAGTCCTGCAACTGCTATAGCAACTGGTCTCCGAGCCGGACGCCTGATCGTGACACCGGCACTATGGTTGGTATGGTGTCAGATGTTTGATACGCATTATTTCTATTATTTCATTGTAATATAAAATTAAATAGTTAAACTCACCACAATGCAGAATCAGTGGGAGCCCCGAGTGTGTCACTTGCCACGTCGCCTGCCACCAGATGTCATCAGGTGTCCCCAGCAGTGTGCCTCCTTCCATCAGGTGTCCCCAGCAGAGTGCTCCCTTACATGAGGTGTCCCCAGTGGAGTGCTCCCTTACATCAGGGTGTCCCCAGTGGTCAGAGTGCCTCCTTCCATCAGGTGTCCCCAGCAGAGTGCTCCCTTACATGAGGTGTCCCCAGCGGAGTGCTCCCTTACATCAGGGTGTCCCCAGTGGTCAGAGTGCCTCCTTACATCAGGTGTCCCCAGCGGTCAGAGTGCCTCCTTACATCACAGGTGTCCCCAGCGGTCAGAGTGCCTCCTTACATCACAAGTGTCTCCAGCAGTCAGAGTGCCTCCTTACATCACAGGTGTCCCCAGCGGTCAGAGTGCCTCCTTCCATCAGGTGTCCCCAGCGGTCAGAGATTGCTTATACTGTGATGACCACTGTATAAGCAATGTGTCTTTAACTGTGTTTGGCATCCATTTAGAATGCCATTGTTTACTACTGTAATCACTGTGATTGGCCACAGTTATCACATGTTGCAGGGCCAATGTGATAGGCCCTGTACCATGTGATTCCTGTGAACAATCACAGAGGAAGCAATGGCATGAATGACAGCCATTGTTTATTACTGTACATGTGATTGCTGTGACTGGTCACATGGTACCAGGACCGATCACAGTGATCCTATATCCTTTGGTGATTTACTGTGTCTGGTGGACACAGCAGTCACAGATTGCTCCCCTACCTGCTTCTGAGAGCACACATGAGCAGCTAATGTTGGAGGACGTGCGGTTACATCCACCTGCCTTGGCACTTCTCCTGTCTGGCCACTTATATACATTGGTGAGATCGGAGGTGGTTAAAGCCTGCCCTCTTCATCATCACACATATGCATTATGTAGGCAGCATTAAGTTAAATTGTGCTGGTATGTGTGTGTATACATGTGAGATAAGGATGTTAGATTGTATGTTCCTTGAGGGCACAGACGGCTATGAATGTATAGTATAAAAAGTGCTATGCACATTGTTGGAGCTATACAGTTTATCGGCGGTCCCCAACCTTTTTGGCACCGGGAACTGGCTGCATTGAAGAAAATTATGCCAAGGCCGGGGGGAGGTCGATGCGGTTTTTCGCTGGCAATTTGTTGGGGCAATGGTGTTACAGCTTCAATCATCATGGCACCATAGTTGATATGGTGTCAGGATGATTGAAGAGCATTGTTTCTATTATCACATTGTAATATAAAATGAAATAGTTCAACTCACCATAATGCAGAATCAGTGGGAGCCCTGAGCGTGTCACTTACCACCGTCGCCTGCCACCAGTTGTAGCTTGTCACTTGTCACGTCACCTGCCTTCAGATGCAGCTTGTAACCAGATGCGGATTGTCACTTGTCACGTCACCTTCCTTCATATGCAGCTCGTCACTTGTCACCAGATGTGGATTGTCACTTGTCACGTCACCTGCCACCAGATGCAGCTTGTCACGTCACCTGCCACCAGATGCAGCTTGCCACGTCACCTGCCACCAGATGCAGCTTGTCACTTGCCATGTCACCTGCCATCAGATGCAACTTGTCACGTCACCTGTCACCAGTTGCAGCTTGTCACTTGCCACATCACCTGCGACCAGATGCAGCTTGTCACTTGTCACATCACCTGCCTTCAGATGCGGATTGTCACTTGCCATGCCACCTGCCACCAGATGCGTATTGTCACTTGCCACATCACCTGCCACCAGATGCGGATTGTCACTTGCCATGTTGCCCTGCCATCAGATGTAGCTTGTCATTTGCCATGTCACCTGCCACCAAATGCAACTTGCCACGTCGCCTGCCACCAGTTGCAGCTTGTCACTTGCCACATCACCTGCTACCAGATGCAGTTTGTCACTTGTTATGTCACCCTGCCTTCAGATGCGGATTGTCACTTGCCACCAAATGCGGATTGGCACTTGTAACGCTGCCTGCCACCAGATGCGGATTGTCATTTGCCAAGTCACCCTGCCACTAGATGTGGATTGTCGCCTGCCACCAGATGCAGATTGTTACTTGCCACGTTGCTGAAGCTTCCCACGGTGGCCTGCCACCAAAAAAAAACAGATGCAGCTTGTCACTTTTTAAATATAAAAGCGATTTGATGGCAGGCAACAGTGACAGCACAGAAGGCGGCTTCTCTCCCCAGCTTTCCAGTGAGTGAGTGAGGGCCTGCAAAGTGTGAGGACGGAACTTCGATGATGCAGGGAGGTGGTGAGGGATAATGTCATCTCTCTGCTCCCTCGTCCGCTCGCCCGTTGTCTGTGTCATGCCGACCGCCCGTCCGCTGTCTGTATCATACCGCCAGCATACCACACTCACAGCCCAGCTTGAGAGAGGCCCGGCCCGTGTATTGGGCTGCAGCCCGGTGGTTGGGGTCCCCTGCAGTATATAAACCGTTCAGCCATAACATTATGACCACCCACCTAATATTGCGTATGGCCCTCTTTTGCTAAAACGGCCCTGACCCTTTGAGGTATGGACACCAAATTAACATCCATATGAATGGCAGGACCCAAGGTTTTCTAGCAGAACATTGCCCAAAGCATCACATTGCCTCTGCCAGCTTTTCTTCCTCTGGTAAGTGACGCACCCGTCCATCCACATGATGTAAAAGAAAACGTGATTCATCAGGCCAGGCCACCTTCTTCCATTGCTCCGTAGTCCAGTTCTGATGTTCATGTGACCGTTGTAAAAGTTTTTGGCAGTGGACACGGGTCAGCATGGGTGCCCTGATCAGTCTGCGGCTACACAGCCCCATACACAACAAACTGCGCTGCTTATTTTTTCTGCTTTAAGAAATCAACTTCAGGGAAAACATGATCACTTGCTGCCTAATATATCCCACCAATTTTCAGACGCCGTAGTAACGAGATATTCACTTTACCCACATGTGTCAAACACAAGGCCCGCAGGCTATTTTATGTGGCCCTTGCACCTCTCCTGCAGCTGCGGAACCCCACCTAGTCTCAGCAGTGGCGTCACTAGGGTTGGTAACAACACATACCCCGACACATCGGCGTCTGACTAGTCCCGTGGGTACGACTGGGCACAGGTGACGGTTTTTGAAAATGTTGCCAGTGTACTTGTAGTCTTGACCTGATGCCTCGTTACCTTCTTCCACC
>BLSH010093853.1:257142-290560 GCA_018402905.1 Glandirana rugosa
TTTTTCCCCACAAAATTAGCTTTCTTTTGGTGATATGTGATCACCTCTGTAGTTTTTATTTATTGTGCTATAAACAAAAAACAATCAAGAATTTAAAAAATTGCATATATATTCTTTTCACTATAAAACATATCCAATAAAAAAATGTAAAAAATCAAATTTCTTCATAAATTTAGACCAATATGTATTCTGCTACAAAATTTTGGTGAAAAAAATCCCAATAAGCATATATTGATTTGTGCAAAATTTACAGTGTCTACAAACTATAGGATATCTGTTTTTACTAGCAATGGAGGTAAATAGCGCCTGTTTTCCGGAATTGGGGTGGGACGCGCTTGTCATCATTTCTAATGGCACCCCAATCGCAGTGCATTCACCCAAAAGAAGCTCCTGCTCTTTTTTGAGTGACAAGGTTTGTGTGTTGCAATTTTGCCTCGATTGCAGCGTGATTTATCGTGGCAAAGGTGCCATTAGAAGTAATGGCATCGCAAATGCGTCCCCTTTTTTTTGCTGCGATTCAGGAAGGCCCAGGTGTGAATGGAGCCTTTGTGTACTGTGATAGGTGCTTTTACTAGGGGAAGACATGGATCCGTGTTCCTGCTTTGCATGGAACGTCATTCTGTCTCTGTACTGGATGATCAACGGGTGCCAGTGGACATTGAGTCTACGGTACCCACAGATCAGCTCCTGCTGTGTATTATCGGGAGCTGGCCAGCAGCCTACCCGGAAGTGTTGGATCACATACTAGGTACAGGATCTGACGTAGCAGTGCCACCCTGCCTCCGTATATTTAAGTTATACGGTCAGCAAGTGCTTAATCTATTTCACTTTTATTTACTATAAAATCTTTGCCATTTTTTTTAGTTTGATACAGTAAAATAAAGACGACTCAGTAAACTATTGTTAAAATGATTAGCCCAACACTTGCTGTTTACAGCTTTCAGTGCTGCTGGCTCCTGCTCTCAGCGCTGCTTCCCTGAACTTCTAGTCTTCATAAGAAAGAGACAGTGAAGTCTGGAGTCAGTCTGTTATCTTGTAAGGGACGGAACACAGGAATGCCTTGCTATCCTGGGCTATGGGGCTGTGTGTTTCTATTTATGTACACAGTGTAGGGAGACACAACTCTAGTCCCTGCTTACAAGGGTGGCTCCATAGGCTGTTGCAAGAGAAATGAGCCACCCTGAAACAGGAAACTTGGGGCAGGTGCAATTGATACCAGCTTAACCACTTGCCTCCTGGGCACTTTCACCCCCTTCCTGCCCAGGACAATTTTCATCTCCCAGTGCTGTCACACTTTGATTGACAATTGCGCAGTCATGCAATACTGTACCCATATAACATTTTTATCATTTTTTTTAGACAAATAGACCTTTTTTTTGGTGGTATTTAATCACCAGTGAGGTATTTATTTTTTGCTAAACAGAAAAAGAATGAAGGTTTAGAAAAAATAATAGTAATAAAAAATAGTAATTTTTCTCCTTTACTGACTGGCGCTGATGAGACTGCACTGATGGGCATTGATAGGTGGCAATGATGGGCATTGATAGGTGGCAATGATGGATGGGCAATGATAGGTGGCACTGATGAGGCTACACTGATGGGCAATGATAGGTGGCACCGATGAGGCTGCACTGATGGGCAATGATAGGTGGCACTGATGAGGCTACTCTGATGGGCAATGATAGGTGGCACTGATGGGCAATAAGTGACACTGATGAGGCTTCACTGATGGGCAATGATAGGTGGCACTGATGAGGCTACATGAATGGGCAATGATAGGTGGCACTGATGAGGCTACACTTATTGGCAATGATAGGTGGCACTGATGGGGCATCACTGGTGGGCACTGATATGCTCCCTTGATGATCAGGGTGAATGTGTGGTGTCACAGGAAAGCAGATTATCGGTGACAGCGCTGAGGAGAGGAATGCTGAAAATAACCGACATTTGTTTACATGTAATCAGCTATGATTGACCGTTTACTGTGATCAGCTGTGTCTGAAGGACACGGTGATCACAGAGCGTGTCCCAGGGTTCTGGGATAACATCCATGGACAACCATGCTGTAGCCATTATTTGCCTTAAGCGTGGTTGGCAAATGGTTAAACTGGAACATAGGCACAGAATAAAAGATAAAGAAGTGGTATGCTCAATAAGTGATTGGATCAGCTGCTGAAAGTACTTAAAAACTGAGTGATTATTATCCCTGTAAGCATGTGTGGAAGGATGCTGATTGCTGTGATTATTACCTGCCAGTAATGGCATTGTGATGTAGGCTTGCTTTTGTAGGCCGATGACGGTATGCCACTGCACAGCATCCATGTAGTCAGAGCAGAGTGACTTTTTTTCTAGCCACACCTTCTGCACCACCCTGACACATTTGATTGGTGGTGGTGACAATGAAAATGAGCCATGTACCCACGTCTGTGATGTGTGGACACAGTGAGGGAGTGACATTTGCTGCACATGCTGTTGTGGCAATAAAGAAGCTTTTAAATGGCATTGAGCATCCAAAGACCCAACAAGCATGTATGGTAAAGGATTAGGTTTTTATTTTGGGTGTAAGGGGTTTATTCAAAAGCAGCAGATGATGGTGATCTTTCTGAAAGGTTTACCAGGACCCCTTTCACAGCAAACTGTTTTTCAGGCGCTTTTGCGCTAAAAATAGCAATGGAACCCCCCCCCCCCCCATACACCCCAGTGTGAAAGCCAGAGTGCTTTCACACTGGGGCGGTGTGCTTGCGGGACAGTAACAAAAGTCCTGCAAGCCACATCTTTGCAGAGGTGTGGGAGTGGTGTATTCACTGCTCCTGTAGAAAACAATGGGGCAGCGCTCCCGAATCGCTGAACACCGCTTTGGGAGTGCCGCTAACCGGCACTTTTAACCCTTGTTTAACTACTTGGGGGGGTTAAAAGCGCCCCGCCCAAATAGCGGCACCATATCGCCGCTATAACGACCGGTAAAGCAACGCAAATTAGCGGTATTTTACCACTAACGCTCGGGCGGCCCTGGTGTGAAAGGAATCTAATTGAAAGTGTTGGACAGATAGGACTGACAGCGGAAACTTGCCATAAACACCCAAGCAGCAATTACTTAATCTCCCTTAAATGGTATTTGTCTCTCAGGCATGTCGATCCGACAGCATCAATAGTTTGCAAAGCTGACTTTCCAGATCTGTCTACTTGTTTTAGATCCATAGCTTAGACAGTATTTAAAGGAGAAGTACAGCCAAAGCTCGTTTGCATGTACTTCTGTGGATCATGGGAGTGCAATTTGTTTTCAGCACATAGCAGGCTGAAGTCCACTCTCTTCTGACTTCACAGAGCCAGTCTAGGCTCTAGTGTCATTACGACTATAGAGTCGGGATCCGCCCAGATTCCTGGACCGTTGTTCTGTCAAAATAGCCAGTTAATTGAGATCTCCAATCACGTCTTTTCCGGTTAATGTAAACCATCAGTAATTGGAGATTTAGACTAGTTGCTGTTTTGACGCAACACCAGCAAGTGTGTACACTCTGGTACACAAAGACTGCTGTTTTGACAGAACAGTGGCAAAGGAGGAAAAAGTTGTCACCGCCTTGGAGGCGGCCATGTTGTTGGTTAGTATCGGGGGACTAACAATGTCCGCTCATAATATCGTGTACCAGAGTACACTTGTGCCGGTGTTGTATAAAAACAGCAACTTGTCTAAATATCCAATTACTGATGGTTTACAGTAACCGGAAGTGACGTGATTGGAGATCTCGAGGAATGTGCTATTTTGACAGAACACTGGCACCCGGCTCAGGTTCTCAGCGAGCCGCTGAGAGCCTGAGCCGGCCGCTCCTGCCCCTGCACAGCCCAGTGCTCCATTGAGCAAGGAGGGGCAGAACAGAGAGCCAGTGACTGGCAGTCTACAGCTCTCTGATCACGGAGCTGTGAGAACCGAGCAAGCGGTGGTGTTCGATCGCTCGGTTCTCAGTATAGAGGCGCCAGGGGACAGATGCAGCATCGGACCGATGCTGCATCCACCTAGGTAGGTATGAATCCAAAAGAAAACAAAAAATTCAGGTGAAAGTACAGCTAGATGGGGTATTTAAATTGTTTTATTTTTTTTTTTAACTTGTATTGTGCCTCTGAATGTGTTAGAAAGTTTGATTACTCCAGGAGGAGTCAATTCCTGCCATGTCATAGCCGCCTCCTCTTCTGGCAGTGTCTAATTATGGTCTGCGCTGGCCTAGCTCCTTTGCCCCTCCCCTCTTCTTCCTAAGTTAGCTTTTATTGTAGCAGATGGGGAGAGAAGTAGAGAAAGGCAATATAGAGCATCACCAACGTGAGAGCTCTGAGCCTGCTGGTGCTGCTGACATCACATCCAAGATGATGGCATGCAGTAGCAGTCTCAGGGCTTATGGATGTCTATACAGGTAAATAATATGTGTAAAATACATTCCATGCACATATGATATGGAAAGATTTTGTTTTTTATGTTTTTTTTTTTTGATTGGTTGAACTAGATGGACTTGTGTCTTTTTTTAACCTGGCTAACTATGTAACTGTGTATTTTTTTGTTATATGGTCTGGTAACAGGGCCCCAGTTTAAGTCGCCAGGCCAATAGCATGTATGCTAGTTCTTGAGCAATGACCGCTAATAAATACCTCTCTCTGTCTCCCGGTGGGGCAAGGATCAAGAAGCAGCAGAAGAGGTCCAGATCCATGGGATGAATGAAGCAGGGAGATGCATACAGTTCACATCCTCAGCTACAGCTTCCTATCCAGCAGAACAGTGCTGACATCACCAAATCTCACTCTAAATATGGTGATATTAGCTTTCCAATGAGCCCACACTGCATGTATACAATCATTTGTACAGGAGTGCCTAGACACAATTACATACTGGAATGTGTACTGCTATTGTTCAGGAGGCATACAAGATAGAAGGTAGATTTTACAGGGTAATGTCAAGAGGAAAAAAAAAAGTTGTATCAATAATATCAACTATGATATTATTGATAGTATTGTTCTTTTCAGCAGCCGACCGTCTAGAAGATATCAGATCTTCAGATTTTGAGTACTCTATATGTTCACTTTAATCATTGGGGGAATTAACAGGCAGGCATAAAACCTTGCACCACCACTCTTCTGAACTGAAAAATGGAGGAGATCCTGCTTCATAGAAACAAAAGGGAAACAAGCGCCTTTAACCATGTCTAGTCAGTAGGCCTTAAAGTAGTTAGATCAGGATCATGGTTGCAGCTACAACCATGGTATCACTGATAATATTTTTCTTTTCAGCAGCCAACCGTCTTTTTGGTAAAAGTGATCCGAGCGGCTATGCAGCCACCCAATCGCTTTCACAGGTGGTGGAAGGGGGTCCTCCCACCGCTGCCTTTATTGGGTTTTCCCATCCTATCAGGGAGCCAAAGTACTGGTGAGACCACTCAGATCGCATTTACTCTGAGGGGAAAGGACTGTAAGTTCCTGTTTCTCTTCTGTGCCATAAGAAACCAGAAGCGACAAGGATTTTGTCAGTTCATATTTCAGTTTATTAACAAGCCATTACTGGCTTGTACAGCATCTGATCAAATTGATCTTGGTTTGATCAGGTGGTTTGAAGGGCAGAGGAGAGTTCTGGGATCTTAAAAAGAGGACCTGTCGTGGACCATGCTATCACAAGGGATGTCCCCACATGCATATGTAAACCATAATCGCACCACACACGTGGAGTATTGCCACAGATGTCAGAGCGAGAGCAATAATTCTAGCACCAGACCTCCTGTGTAACTCTAAAGCACTGCCTATGGATAATTTAATGTACTGTAGTTCAGGGCCCGAAAAATCTTTTATCAGCCAATTCATTGTCGGCGACAGGCATTTTTGCATTTCTGGGTGGGGGGCGCATGCATGCCCACACAGCTGCAGTTTCACTGGCTCCCTTACATGCCGGGGACCCACCGATCATCGGAGCGAGTGAAAGTAAACAACATAGATCTTTCTACTGACAACGGGGATGAACCGGTACATCCCTTAGGCTCCATTCACACATGATCGTGGACAGAATCGCGGTGATTCTGCCATGCGTTTTCGAATGGCTGCAAAACGCGGGGCGCGTTTGCGATGCCATTACTTTTAATGGTACCCCAATCGCGCCGCAAATCGTGGAAGCAAAATCTCAGGACTTGTGTCGCTCAAAAGATTTTCCTGGAACTTCTTTTGGGCGACGTGTCCCACGATTTTGTTTGCACGACAATTGTGGCAAAAACACGGAGCAATTGGGTTGCTATTAGAAGTAATGGCATTGCAAGCGCGTCGCATGTTTTGCAGCCACTATAAATCGTGGGGCGGAATCGCAGCTATCGTGTGCATGGAATCTTACATGTACATAGTGCAGTTACATTACACTCATTGGGCACACGGTTAACCCTTTGACTACCCCAGATATTAAACCCTTACTACCCTGTGTTAGTACAGCGGCAGTGCATTTTATTAGCACTGATCACTGTATTAGACCCCTTTCACACTGGGGCCATGGCCGCGCTGTTTAAGCGCCGCTTTTCAGCTGCTAGCAGGGAGCTTTTAACCCCCCCCATTCATTTCAACGGGCAGGGCGTTTTGGGAGCGCTAAATACAGCGCTCCCAAACCGCCCCCAAAGATGCTGCTTGCAGTACTTTTCCTAACATCCTGCAAGCGCACCGCCCTAGTGTGAAAGCATTCGGGCTTGCACACTCGGGCGGCATGGGAGGCAGTTTTCAGGCGCTTTACAGGCACTATTTCTAGCGCTGATAACTGCCTCAGTGTGAAAGGGGTCTTTGTGTCAGCATCAGAATGCCTGCCGTATTATCACTATCCCGCTATAAGTTGCTGATTGCCGCCATTACTAGTACATATATATGTATATATATATATATATTTATTATGCAATGTTTTAACAAATTCAAGTATATATACCGTCATTTGTAGATGCTACAATTTTTTCATGCAAACCAATCAATTTTGTTTTAGCAAAGACATATAGCACAATACATTTTGGACAAAATTTATGAGGATTTTTTTTTTAATGGGATATGTTTTATAGCAAAAAGTAAAAAATATTCCCACATTTTCTGTCTTTTTGCATTTATCGTGCAAAAAACCTAATGGTTGTCAAATACCACCAAAAGAAGACTCTATTTGTGTGAAAAATATGATATAAATTTAACTTGCGTACAGTGTTGCATGACTACACAATTGCCAGTTAAAGTAACACAGCGTATAGCAAAACAACTTTGTTAAAATACTGGCTCCCAACTTATAGCTGACTCCTAGATTCAAAGCAAATTTGTCAAGTACTGCTGTAGTTTGTCGCAATTCCATGGGCATGCACAAGTTTAAAACATGACACGTTTGGTATCTATCTACTCTACCTAACATCAACTTTTATATTTTACAAAAAAAGATTAAAAAAAAAATTAAGTATTATATTGTGTTTGTGTTCACTAAAATTCATGAAAGTGTATCTTTTTATAAACCATTTTCATTTGAAAATCTGTTGGGCAAATATCGTGTGGCAAAAAAAATTTCAGCAACCAGCATTTTATTCTCTAGGGCCTCTGCTTAAAAAATATACAATGTTTGGGGGTTCAAAGTAATTTTGTAGGAGAAAAAAATGCAGATTTTTACATGTATAAGAGAAATGTCAGAATTGGCGTGGGGATCAAGGGGTTAATTGGGAGTGATTTGCTTCATTTTCTATGCCATGTCTGCGGCTTTACCTGTGTAGTGTAGTGACATCCCATAAGCTAGACCAGTCTAGTGGGGATCTGCGGCCATTTTCTGTATTAAAAACTACCGCAACCTCATTAATTAGACACAAAACCTGTGCCAGTTTCTTTTTCACTCTGAATTAGAAACTGGCATAAGTAGTATGCGACAGTACACTGCAGACATTGGAAGGTTTTTTTTTTTACCTTAATGTGGAGAATGCATTAAGGAAAAAAAAAAAAAAAAAAAAAACTTTTGCCTTTAGAACCACTTTAACGTGTTACTAAACCCACAACAGTAAAATAAGTCTGTATATGCAGTAAAGCACACTTATTATACTCACTGTGGACCCTAAGGGGTTAATCCTGCGTATTGTGTAAAAAGGCTGTTTGATCCTGTCTTCTCTGATCTTCCCCTTCTTCTGCCTTAACCTATCTGCTGACATGCTCAGTTTTGGGTGTATTGCTACAGAGTTTTATTTTCTTGGGAGAGTGCATGTGATCAGCACAGAGCCAATCAGCACTGTCCAGACAGAGGGTCAGGGGTCCTACAGCCTCATAGAACAGTCAGAGGAGAATGAAAACTCCTCCTACATGCTTTAACCAGGAACTGATAGAAGTCACAAGACTGATATATACTGATGATGAGAAAATGTATTTAGCGGATTATATTTACTAAAATAATTGCATTTCCATGTTCTGTGGGAGACCAGATATAGTGAATGCAGGGTCCTGGGTTTAGTAACACTTTAATGATTAATTGACCTGGGTTTACACCTGTGACTTTTAATAACCGGACACTTGCCTGTCCGGGAGTCCAGCGAGGTCAGCACTGCAGCTGATGTTTCCATCAGCTGTCGGATGCTGCCGCCGCCATTGCCAGTAAGGAAACCCAGTAGTGTAGCCTTTTGGCTTTACGGCCGGGTCCCTATTGCGCATGCGTGAAGTGTGCTGCGCTCTCTCACTTGCTGGCAGAATGGGAGTGAGTAGGAGGGGAACCGAGCTGCTGACGTACTTCGCCACGGCCTGGTCAACCAGAAGTGGGAACAGGATACCTGTGGCACCGGAGGGGGGGGATCCGATAAGCGGAAGTTCTATGTGAATTCGGCCTTACATGGATTTAAATTTGGGACCAGCCGATATTCAATCCATCGATGGGCAGGCTGGTCTTGCCCAAGTTGATCCATCGATCGGCTTGGGTACAACCAGCCTGTCAAATTTTTTACATGTGATTACTGCGCCAGCGGTAACCATTGTGTTCTGCCGGCTTGGAAGGCCTGCCTGTTTTAACCCTGTAAGTGCCACCCCACAGCACCACCACAACGTGCTTTGCATGCGGCATCTTATTCACTTGGATGGGTCATGTTGGGTGGTGGTACTGCCTGCTGAACCCAACAGGAGGTTTATTTTTTTGGGGCATATGTGGTACTGCCTGCTGAACCCAACAGGAAGTTTATTTTTTGGGGCATATGTACAGCCCCCTTGGCTGCCTTTGCGGCTTAAGAGGGGGCATTTGGGAGGAGGTAAAAACACTGCTCAACCACCTGTTTTTACAACCCCTTCCACAAGTGTAAGCAAGCCCTTATTAATTCAAACTCTTTGAAGCTTGAGGGCCAGCATAACATCCATGTAATTAAAGGAGAAGTTTGGGATTAAAAAACAACATGCTCCATGCTGCAGCATTTATCCCATGTCTGCTGTAGGATGGAGAACTGAGCAATCGCATGAACACCCCAATATTTTCAGGATGCTTCCAGAGCCTGGAGCGGTTCTGCCCCATCCTATTGCCTGCTATCAGCTGAATCTGGGTCACAGGAGGATGAACCTAAGTGCACTCCTGTGACCCGCAAGAGAAGTATGGGCAAAACTGCTTTGGCCATACTTCTCTTTTCATATTTGCAGCATGCGATGTCAGCAAGGGCAGCTTCTGTTTCTTGTAGGAAATATTTCCTGTACCAGCAGTCTACCACACATTTCCAGCGCTCAAGGAATTTCACCTAGCCAGTTTATCTGAATGACTTCTCTTCATGTCCTGCTCTTTCTGATACCCATGGCTTGTGCTGCAAATATTGGTAGTATCCTCAGTGAGGAACTGGACATTCTTGGCATTCCACACATTACAAAATAGAAATTAATTATGTATTTTGTCTGTGTCCTCCATTAGAGATTTCGCCTCACTTTCTGTTATGAAGTGCACCTGTGCCCAGATTATGGACACCAATGTATTGACCATTTCTGAACAAGCGGTAAAACCAAATAAAATAAAATAGGCTATCATTACCTCTGTAACCATGATGCCTCATACACATTGGGGTTATTAACGCCACGTTTTTGAGCTGTTTTTACAGCTTAACCGGTTCCCGGCCGGCTACCACATATTTACTGCGGCGGTGTGGTGCTGTCTCGCGAATAGCCGTATATAAGCGGCGATTCGCGCGCAGCTAGGTGGCGAGAGCGCACCGGCTCGCTCTCGTGCCTGCCGCATTCTGCAGGAGTGTATCCGCGGTTCGAGGGGACCCGATGTCCGCCGGCGAGCCGCGATGACCTGCCAGAGGGAAAGAACAGGGAACCGCCAATGTAAACATGGCGGTTCCCCGCTCTGTCAGTGGGCATGTGAGAGATCTACTGATCCCTGTCACTGGGATCAGTTGGATCTCTTATGCCCATGGCAGCCCAGCCCCCCCACAGTTAGAATACGCCTAGTGAACACAGTTAACCCCTTCCCTGCCCCCTGCAGGTTAACCCCTTCCCTGCCAATGATATTTATACAGTAATCAGTGGATATTTACATTTCTGATCGCTGTATAAATGTCATTGGTCCCAAAAAAGTGTCAAAAATGTCCAACATGTCCGCTGCAATATCAGTCCTGATAAAAATCACAGATCGCCGCTATTACTAGTAAAAAAAAAAATGTAAAAACGCCAGAAATTAATTCTCATGGTTTGTAAACGCGGCAACTTTTGCGCAAACCAATCCATAAACGCCGATTTGCGGTTCTTTTTCCCCAAAAATATGAGGAAGAATATAAATCGGCCAAAACCGATAGATTTTTTTTTTTATATTTTTTTTTTTTTTTTTTTTTTTTTTTTTTGGATTTGTATTTTAGCAAAAAGTAAGAAATATTATTATTATTATTATATATATATTTTTTTTTTTTTTTTTGCAAAATTGTCACTCTTTTTTGTTTATAGCGGTGATCAGAAATGATGTAGAGGAGATCAAATACCACCGAAAGAAAGCTGTATTTGTGGGAAAAAAAGGACGCAAATTTTGTTTGGGTACAACATCGTACGACCGCGCAAGTGTCAGTTAAAGCGACGCAGTGCCGAATCGCAAAAAGTGCTCTGGTCCTACAGTGGGAAATCCTTCCGGGGGGTGAAGTGGTTAAGAACGCCACACCATGTTATTCAATGGCATCATACACACACTGACGTTTTTGAGCTGCAAGTGGCGTCGGCGTTCTTAAGCTTTTTTTCCCGGCGTCGGTGCCGACGTTGCAACTCGTTTTTTCATAACGCCCGTGTATATGAGGCTTAAGGAGAAAATATTTAGGTTTGCAGCATAGGCAATGAAATTTGAAGCTGGAGTCACACCTTTGCGTTTTTGCTTGATGCTTTTCCCATTGAAATCAATTGAAACATGTCAAACACATCTCACCATGCGCGTTATGACCTTAATGCACATTGATGCATGTTGATATTAATTACAAAGTACATTGAAAATGCACATCAACCCATGCTAATGCTTTTCTATTGATTTCATTGGGAAAAACGCATAGGTGTGAACCCAGCCTTAGGTCTGCCATAGACAGTGCAAATTTCTTCCCTGCAACCACAGGTTGAAAAAAAAAAAATGAGATCGGATGAGACTGAGAGATCATTAGGAAAAAAACAGCCCACTTTATACACATTACACATAATTAGGCACGCATGTAATCCCTTGATCACCCTAGATGTTAAAGTGATTCTAAAGTCTCTCTTTTTTTATTTATTTTTTTAAAATAACAAACCTGTTATACCAGGGCTCTACAAATCCCAGGCGCCAGGTTGCAATTGTGACTAGAAATTGCGGCCTGGTGGCTGTGCTTATGTCAGTCCATTCACCGCTGGCACCAGCTGTGAGCCTTGCGTGGCAGAGCACAGGAGCCAAACGATTGGCCGCAACGCATGCCAGACCCCCAGAATCTTTCAAGTTCCTCCTCTTTCGATCCTATTGGCCCGTCTCCTTAGACGGAGTGGCATTGAGGAGTGAATCCACGGTGACAGCATGGGATGCCCGCCTGGAGATCGGACTGAAGCTGCAGTCTGCCCACACTCCGCACATCACGGCACATTTATAGATAGGAGCCGGAAGTTACTGAAGAGGGCTGGGGACGCCACACACTACAACACCCAGCATGCTGTGTGTGTGCGCTTTTGACATGGAAGCACTGCACACCTGGGCACAGTCAGTGGAGTCTCCTACACACATAATGAACGCTGAAATTCAGACTTCAGGGAGCCGTATTAATGGGCACATTGTATGTGTGTGGGGAGATGTGTTTATATTGTCATTTGTAGGCAGACATGGACAGAGATTGCTACAACATACAGGAAGTATGACTACATGTACAATCAGGTACATTGGTGGTCATACATGCATTGATTTTATTATGCGATCAGAACGATTGAATCTCCAGATGACTGAATAGGCATAACCTCCCTTCTCATAGATTTAGGCCTCTTTCACAATACAGTAAACCTGTGCAGGGCCGTGTTTACATGTACAGGTGTCCTATGTATCCCCATGCCATTGATGTCTATTGGGGCACAGCCACTTTGTCCCATCGTCCCGCCTCCACCTTGCTGCATTGTCTCTCCCTAGCAAGCCACCGTCAGTCGCATGCATATGGTGGCCAGGTGACAGACAGGCTGTGATGCTGCCTTGTGCCTGTGTTCCACGGGGGATGGTCCGCGTGCTTTCCGCTGCATTTGATTTGGGGCTGGAAGTGTTGTGCCTGCCATTGCTTTCACAGGGACGTGCAAACTATATAACATAACGCCCAGTACATGCAGTTCCACGCGCCAGGCCCTGCTGCGGGCAAGCAGCGATCTGGCACTTCCGATAAGAGGGCACGCCTGCAGCCCTGGGTGTGCTGTCATTAAAAATAAAGCTTTGTGAAAAACTTGCTCCTAACTTTAACTGGCTCCTAGATCCAAAGCAAATTTGTCAAGCCCTGTTTTATACTTGCCTGCTCTGTTACAGTTGATTTTGCACAGAGCAGCTTGGATCCTCCTCTTCTTGGGTCCCTCTTCTGTGCTCCTGGCCCCTCCCTCCTGTGGAGTGCCCCAACAGCAAGCAGCTTGCTACAGGGGGCACCCAGGCCAAGCTGCAGGTCCGTGTGTCCGTTCAGACAGAGCTGCCGTTTGGCCCCACCCTCTCTCTTCTGATTGGCTAACTGACTTTGATGGACAGCCGTGGGAGCCTCTGGCGCCGCTGCTGTGTCTCAGCCAATCAGGAAAGTTTGGGACGGCGGAGGGACTCATGGGCATCGCTGGATAGAGATGGGGCTCAGGTATATATTAGGGGTGCTGGGGAGGATGCTACACACCTAAAGTTTTTATTTTATCTTAATGCATAAACATAAAAAAAAAAAAAATACTTCTGCCTATACTACTCCTTTAACCCTTTGCCAGCCAGTGTCATTAGTACAGTGCCATTGTATATTTTTATCACTGATCACTGTATGATGTCAGTGACAGTTCCCCCCCAGTGTCAGATTACTGGCCACACTATCGCAGTCCCATTATAAGTCACCGTTCGCCACCATTAGTAGCATTAAAAAAAAAAAAAAAAATTCCTGTATGTGTGTGTGTGTATGTATCGTATGTGTGTATGTGTGTGTGTATATATATATATATATATTTTTAATATTAGAGCTGCACGATTAATCGTAATAAAATTGCAACCTCGAATCAACCCCCCCTCCCGCCATCTCTATCACACATTTTTCAGTGCAGCAGTTAATGTAGTCCGACTTGCGGGAAGACTCAGCGCGACTTGACTGTAATAGAAGTCAATGCAAGTTGCCTGAGGTCTCCCCAGGAACCTTTTTCTAAGTCGCAGGGACTTGAGTCTCTCTTATCTGGGCAGACTTCCAAGTCTGAGAACATTGCTGATAAAAGAAGCAAAGAGATACTGTTTCTACTTATCAAAGGAATGTTCTCAGGTGTATAGAAGAGTTCAGTTTAACCATTTAAATCTTTACTGACATTTGTTGCTTACAAGTAAAAATCCAGTATTTTCTGCTAGAAAATTACATTGAACCCCCAAACATTTTTATATATATATTTATATATTTTTAGCAGAGACCCTAGAGAATAAAATGACGGTTATTGCAATATTTTGTCACACAATGTTTGCGCAGCGGTCTTTCAAATTACTTTTTTTTTTGGAAAATGACACTTTCCAAAAAACTAAACAGTGCTGTTAGCCCAATTTTTTTGTATATGTAAGATGTTACGCCGCGAGAATCGAGAGAGAATCGTGATCTTTATTCTTAGCAAAAAAATAGTGATTCTCATTTTGGCCAGAATCGTGCAGCTAGTTTGTAGGCGCTATAGCTTTCACGCCAACCAATCAATATACACTTATTAGGATTTTTTTTTTATTAAAAACATGTAGCAGAATACATTCTGGCCATAACTTCTGAGCAAAAAAGAAAATCTTTTGTTTTTATCGTTTATATCGCAAAAATTAAAAAACCCAGTGGTGATCAAGTGCCACCAAAAGAAAGCTCCATTTGTGTGAAAATAATTTATATAAATTTTGCTTGGGTACAGTGTTGTATGACTGCACATTTGTCAGTTAAAAAAGCGCAGTGCCAAATAGCAAAAATGCCCTGGTCATGAAGGGGGTAACATTTTCTGTAGCTGAACTGGTTAAAGAGGAATATTTTTGCAGGAAGAGTATTGTTATCTCTGTTTAGAGGTAGTATTTAGCTGTAAGTGCCCCTTTCACACCGGGTCTCTAGACCCTGTGCAAACAATCCTGGCATTTTAGTGAGCTCTGGAGGCAAGGCAGCATCCAACCCCACTGCCTGCAGGCTGAAAGCTGTACTGAATGGGTGGTCTTGTTTGGGGCCCTGTGTGTTCAAGGATGTATGCCCAGAATGCAGGTATTCTGCAAGGGGCCCTAACTGTATACATTGCTTAGCCTGACCTGCACATAGTAGGAACTATCAGATCTGATAGGTTTGTTTAAAACATTTTATCTGGTTGGTGACTGCAAAACGTGGACACAAACCGTGTCAGCCAGGTTAGGGCCCCTTTCACACGGACTTTCCATGTAAAGGGTCAGTTTTTGCTCAGCGGGGATCAATCCGCCGATCCCCGCTGAGCCGGCGGATGGCAGTTCCATCTCTGCTCACTGAGCGGAGATGGAATGGTCAGAGCCCCGCTCTGCTCTATGGGGATCGGATGACAATGGACCGCCTATCTGTTATCCGCTACGCTCCGATCCGATTCTACAGACGGATGTAAAATAGGGTATTCATCCGTCTGTATTTCACAGACAGGATTGGATCGGAGAACGACAGGTGTCAGCGGACATGTGTACACTGACATCCGCCGCTCCATAGGGCTGCATTGAGTGTCGGTTCAGGTCCGCCTGAACAACAGACAGGCAGACCTGAACGGAATGCCTGTGTGAAAGGGCCCTAAGAATGTGGATGAGTGCCAGAAGTTTGATTTGAGCGATATACTGTAGAACCTGATGTTTGAACAATAGGATATCATTGCTGACCACCCTTTGAAAATGCTAGTTGCTTGTTTGTTAAAGCTGAACCTTCATACTCTCACTGTCCTGATATGTATGCAGTCAGTAAAGTCCTAACCCAGGGACCCTGCATTCATTATATCTGGTCTCCGACAGTACACAGAACATGGAAATGGAATTATTGTAGATAAGTTGAGTGATATACTGAAGAACAGGGATAAGCAATTAGCGGACCTCCAGTTGTTGCAAAACTACAAGTCCCATCATGCCTCTGCCTCTGGGTGTCATGCTTGTGGCTGTCAGCATCTTGCTACGCCTCATGGGACTTGTAGTTCTGCAACATCTGGAGGTCCGCTAATTGCATATCCCTGCTGTAGAAGCTTGTAGCTTCTATCTGGCCGAGCAATGGTTAAAGCTTGTAGGAGGAGTTTTCGTTCTCTTCTGACTGTCCTATGAGGCTGCAGTAACCCCTGACCCTCTGTCTGGACAGTGCTGATCACATGCACCCTCCCAAGAAAAAATACACACCAAACTGAGCATGTGCAGAGTGGCTCCAAGGTTCTGTTCTATCAGGAGATGGTTTGGGGACTGTGGAAGAAGGGGAGGATCAGAAAAGTCAGGGTCAAACAGCCTTTTTACAGAATGCACAAGATTAACCCCTTAGGTTCCACAGTGAGTATAACAAGCATGTCTTACTGCATATACAGACTGATTTGACTGTTGCGGGTTTAGTAACACTTTAATGACTCAGAATATGACAGCTAGCATTGTCAGAAGGTCAGCAATAGCGAAGTATCTTAGGCAGGGAAATGGCGACCAATTTGTGACACTTTTCCAAAATAAAGAGGAAACCTGACTGGTTTTTAAAACACTTTTTAAAAAAAAGAAATAAAAGTATGTTTAAATCTCATATTTCTTTCTAATTTTTATAGTATCATGTATACATTTCAAAACTATCGACCAGGAGTAGTCCTCATCTATGAATTACTTGGTGATTACTTGGATATATTTTACATATCCCTTGCTAGTACATGCATGCCCAATGTCACAACATGCTCATCAAGAACACAATGTAATAAATTGCAGCTTAGTCCCTAGATGTGGAGACTGCATTTGTTTCCTTTATTTTTCAGGCTTGGAATTGTTGTTAGCAAATAGAGAATAATACCTGTTGATCCAGAAATGTTATCTCTTATGTAAGCTACGATGTAGTAAAGATGAACAAAGGCAAACATACAGTTTTAGGCTCGGTCCACACTACAGCGACCTGGCCAGGTGACTTCCTGGTGACTTGAGTATTACTTTGATGCAGCTTTGAAGCGTCTTTGTCTTGTGCAGGTATGCAGCAATAACAGCGTATAGAAAGATCCATGCACTGCCTGGGTAATCTTCCTGTAATGTCGTTGGATCCAAATCACATCACTATAGATGAGGATCTGACTTGAAGGCAACTTCCATTACAGTCTATGGGTACAAGTCGGATGGAAGTCGGCTTGAAGTAGTACAGGAACCTTTTCTAAAGTCGTAGCGACTTCATTACTGCTAATTAAGATAACACTCTTTGACTAACCTGGGATTTCACATGTCACGCGACTTGGGGTCTCGGATCCCAAGTCACGGCAGTGTGAAGCAAGCCTTTGTAGTCAAACCTAGGTGTCAGCCATGGCTCTCTCAGTACATATTGGAGGCATAAATGTAGTCATCCAGGGACAAGCAAGCATTTTATTCACAAGACTACCAGGTGGAAATAAATGGAACAACACCTGAAAAACTTGAAAACCTATTCCACTATCAAATCTAAGGACTGGTAGGCTGCAATGTATTACCTTTTTGAGTTTAGATGTGCTTTTAGGCTCCATGCACACTGGGCTTAAAGCGTTACTAAACCCACAGCAGTAAAATCAGTCTGTATATGCAGTAAAACGTGCTTGTTATACTCGCTGTGGGTTAATCCTCCACATTGTGGAAAAAGGCGGTTTGATCCTGTCTTCTCTGATCCTCCCTTTCTTCCACTGTCCCCATTCAATCTCCCGATACTACAGAGCCTTTGGAGTCTGCACATGCTCAGTTTGTCGGTATTGCTAAAGTTTTAAATTTCTTGGGAAGGTGCAAGTGATCAGCACAGTGCCAATCAGTACTCTGCAGGAGGGCTGGGCTGGGGGGCAGGGTGTCAATTGCCCTCCAGGCCACCCTAACTTACATTCAAAATGGCCGTCGGCTGTTGTCCGCTCACACTTTTTTCTTCTTGTGGAGGAAGAAAGTAGGGGCCAGGGGCACAGCCACCAACTAACTGCAGGCAAAGGGGGGGCGCCCAGTGCCGGCCCTACCATGGATCCCGCTGGGCCCATTGGGCTGCCTGGGGGGGGACCGCCGGATTTCACAATGCGGGGAACTCCCGCTTATAAAGTCCTACCTCCTGGACCAGCTTCTATAATAGATAGCACACTGGTGATGTCTATCATAGGAGCCGGTCCAGGAGGCGGGACTGCATATGACAGCGGCTGCGCCAGGTAAGCGGGAGATCCCAGCTCTTTGTAATCCGGCGGCACTCCTCTCTGCATTGCAGGCTGCATTGGATGGGCACTGGTGTGGCTGCATTGATGGGCACTGATCAGGCTGTGCTGATGGGCACTGACGAGGCCGCATTTGATGGGCACTGATGAGCTTTGTTAATTTGTTAATTTTCCTTTGTTGCTATTAAAGCGGAGTTCCACTAGTTTTTTGGTTTATTAAAAGTCAGCAGCTATAAAAAGTGTAGCTGCTGACTTTTAATAAACAGTAACTTACCTGTCTCCCGGTCCAGCGACGGCTGCGTCTGAAGCCTCGCTCGTCTCCCCCTCCTCCCTGCGGCGCCGGCATTTCAGGTGTGGGCGCCGGCCGTGGCTTCACGGCCGGGCACACACTGCGCATGCGCGAGTCGTGCTGCGCGTTGCCAGTGGCCAGGCAATCTTCTGGGACCTGTGACGTGTCCCAGAAGATTGCCAGGAGGGAGGGGCCGCCTAGGAGGAGAGCGGAAGGTGGAAGAGGGGCAGGAAGTCCCTCTGAAACCTGGGGACACACTTCCCCCCCCCCCCCAAAAAAAATGACATGCCAAATGTGGCATGTAAGGGGGTGAGGAGTGCTTAAAGCGGTAGTTCCATTTTTGGGTGGAACTCCGCTTTAACATTAAATTATGTTACCACATTGTATCATATTTGTCTTGCTTCATAACATCAATATCCGTTCTGAAACCAGGTGGGCATGGATGGTGAGCTGATTCGGTGGTTCAATGGGCTACTTGACTGGACTTGCCCACCAGGCCTAAGGCTGCCAGCCCTCCCCTGCTCTCCGGACAGAGGACCAGGGGTCCTACAGCCTCGTAGGACAATCAGAGGAGAATAAAAACTCCTACAAGCTTTAACCAGACACTGATCAAAGTCACAAGACTATATACTGCTGATAAGAATAGGTTTGTATATAGCAGTTTATATTTACTAAAATAACTACATTCCCATGTTCCGTGTACTGTTGGAGACCAGATATAGTGACTGCAGGGTCCTGGGTTTAGTAACAGTTCCCTTGGCAGTAAAAACTCATAGAGCATTTTTTGTACACAGTTAAGACGAATTTAGGAGAGTGTTTTTTTTTTTTTTTCTGCCACAAAGCTCCAATCAGGAACGCAAACCAGAAAGGTTTTTTTTTTTCCTGCCTAAATGTTGAGCTTAAAATATGCCTGTAAACGTCCTAATGTGCATGGGCACCTAGGATAACATTGAGCTGTTTCTAACAACAGAACTCAAAACTCCTGTAGGAGCAGCAATTTTTAAGCAAGCCCTGGTTCACAATTGTGCAATGCAGGAACTGGCGCGATTCCGGAGCCGGTTCCTGCATCGCACCTCTCCGGCAGGCAGTTCACACTTCTGCAAACCACTGCGAATGTCCTTAAAAAGTTAATGACACCCCCAGATTTGTTCGCAGATCGCAGTGCGAACTGTGAAAACTCGCACAGTAATCGGATCGCATAGGTGAGAACACCCATGCGATCCAATTCCAGTGCATGAGAAAAAAGGCTCCTGCACTTTTTTTGGTGCGCATCTATTGCGAGTTCAGCCATACAACTGTATGGCTGAACTCGCATTGCTCAGAGATCGCATGTGATCGGCGCCTGCGGAGCAGGTGCGAATCACATGCGATCTCTGAGATCGCAGTAGTGTGAACTCGGGCTAAAAGGAAAAAAAATAATTTGCTTTGGAAGGGTTTATTATCTTCCCAACTGTTCTTCATTGTGGGTATTGAGATATGTAGACTATGCAGCTGTACAGTTATGAAGAGCGTATTTATCTAGTGAAAAATATTTAGAGAGCCAGATTTTTGGAGGATATGTTAACAATCCTGATAGATAGTACAGAAATAATTCTCAGCTGTCAACTGGATATGGTTTGCCATAGTGATATTTCAGAGAAAATGGACACTCTGTAGCACAGTAACATCATACTGAATGTCCCTAGTCACCGACATCAGTGGCTGTCAACTTATGAGCTATAGGGGGCTTGAACTGCAGCCCCTGACAGCACCACATAGTGTCCAATATATGTAATGCTCAAAAGGACTGTCAGAGACTGCAGACCTAATAGAGGAAATGAGGGTCAGAGATTGTGGACACATTTTTGGTTGGGGATCTGCTGCAGGAGACAATACGGAACCGGGAACACCTTACATGCGGCTAATAGAGATTAATGCTATTTCCCTTATAAATGTTCCCACTACAGACTGCTGAAGTCTGAGGGCCGCACATCATGTATGAAAAGGCTGCAGGTTGGGAAGCAGGAACCTACATGCATTGCAGCCAAGTGGTTAGGACGTTTGGATTTTTTGGTGAGGAGACACACATCCTGATTTGCCATAATTTGCCATAATTATGTGAGAGTAACCTGTAACCAAATCGTATCCACCAATAACATCACAAAATGTGAGAGTAGGCTTAGATTAACCACTTTCCACCCGCGCTATAGCCGAATAACGGCTACAGGGCAGGCCTTAATTGCCGAGAGGGCATCAATAGAAGTCCCCCCATGCATGAGCTGCCTGCACGCCGCCCTGCGGGGTGCGTGCGGCCCGCTCTGTGATGACAGAGTCAATGAGACTCGGCTGATCACAGATCGGAGTAAGGGCCCAATCCTGGCCCCTTACCACGTGATCAGCTGTCAACCAATGACCACTGATCACGAGGTAAAAAAGAGATCAGTAATCTGATTTTATTTTTTTGCGTGACTCCAGTGCTATCTACCAGTGCCACCTACAGGTGCACATCAGTGTTGCCTACCAGTGCCACCTATTAATGCCCACCAGTGCCACCTATCAGTGCTGCCTCACCAGCGCACATCAGTGAAGGAGAAAAATTACCTGTTCTCAAAATGTTATAACAATCTATGAAACTGTTTTGTTTTTTAAAATTTTCGGTCTTTTTTTAATTTTTTTTTTTTAGCAAAAAAAAAAACACCAAGCAGTAATTAAATACCACCAAAAGAAAGCTTTATTTGTGTGAAAAAAATGATAAAACATTTCATTTGGGTACAGTAATTGCATGACCACACAATCATCATCCAAAGTGTGACATTGCTGAATGCTGAAAATTGGCCTGGGCAGGAGGGGAGTTTAAGCACCCAGTAAGTAAGTTGTTAAAGAGACATTGGTAGAGAAATCCTAGTCCATCTGGTTGTCAAATACATGAATTTAGTTTACAGTGATGTGACATACACTTTTCCTCTATTCATCACCGTTGCAGATATTTAGCCCCCTTTGACCTCAAATCGCAGCCTATTGCCAGCAATTGGAGCATCCAAACCAGTGTGACGTTGACTTTGCATCGGCGCGACAATTTCCAAAAGTAGTTCATGCATTACTTTTGGCAACTTGGGGATGATTTCAATAGACATCTTGCATGAACCCGCACAGATGTCTTTCAACGAAATGCGGCTTTGAAATCTGAACTCGCACGATTTCAAAGCCATGTTGATGTAAACGAGGAGGGCAAAATGTCCCACGTCTGTCCCTGCTCATTTTAGCTGGCAGGACGCCTGATCTCCTAGTGTGTTATCTAAAGCTGATTGCATCGCCTAAGTAATAATTTATGAAGATGACTTTTGTGCATGTGGCTTGATACTGTCACATCTTTATTGAACTTGTATATAAAAAAAGGAAAACTTCTGTGTATTACCTCTAGCCACCAGATTTGCCATTTCCTTTTTGTTCTTGCGATAATTTCTTTTATTGAATTTTCAAATAACAGATACAGAAATGGGCACATTAGTATGGGCCTCTAGCAACTTTAACTGTAACTTTATTGCTTTTTACAGCTTCAAGTAGATGTGGAAAAGCTTGGATGGCTGAATCACTTCCATTAGATAGCTAACAGTTGTCTCAAGAAATGTAAACCAACTCCTGGCTGCTGTATTTGTAGTTCAATCATTCATGGAACTCTGTGAATGAATGATGTGGCCGTGCAAGGCTCCGCGCATTTCAAAATGTGACAGCTTGTACGTGGAATTTCTCCCTGTACTGATGTCACAGAGAGAGGGGATCGGCGAGAGGCAGCAAAAGTGGGAATATGTTACACGTTCCACCCTAAAAATGGTTGGAACACGTAACGTGTTCCTAAAGCTGAACTTATTCTTAAAACAAATGTAAACATTTACTTTAAAGTTGGTAGAAATGGCATTTTGGTGCCTTCCCTTGAGTATATTTAGTTTCTATAGCAGCTTTAGTCAAGGGAGATGAAATAGAAACTGTTAATTTAACGGTCCTGCAGACTTTCTCTCCACCAGTTTCGGTATTGGTGACTGGTCCCTGGAAGGCACAACTTGGGTTGCCCATCTCATGGACTTCGTCAGCTTCTATGCAGGACCACTAGTCACTTTTAGACCTGCATTGTACATGGTAATGTTGAGGTCCCACCCACATTTTAGAGCAGGACTGAAGAAGTTTGCAGGCTGCCTGGGACAGAGGTAAGTAGTCTCTGTATATCCTCTTAGATCAGTGATTTTCAACCTTAGTGAGACAAATATGGTATTGTTTCTCCAAAACCTTCCATGGTTCCAACAGTCTGCCCCAACCAAGCTTCACTTGCACATGTTTCACCCAAATGGGGCTTAATCAAAGAGGACCTTTTGATTAAGCCCCTTTTGAGTAAAACATGTCAGAGTGTGGCTTGGTCTGGGCAGACTCTTCTGTGATGAAGGCCTGGATTAATAAAGCTTTGTGATGGTTGATGTCCTTGGAGTGCAGATGACTTGTTTGTTCATTTTGTGTTTACATGTGCCAGGATTTCAGACTCCTGTTCTTCACCCACCACTCGGTTTTAACTTCAATCTTCCAGTGAGTGTCTTCTGTGCTAGAACAACCATGCTGCCACTTGGTCCAGAGGCAGCTGAAAGGGGAGGTGTTCCCTCAAACTATGTGGTATGCTGGGAACTGTAGTTCTCTTCCCCCTATGTTCCTTCACACAGTGTCGTTCCATTGGTGATTGGGAAGCGCTGTCCTAGACTAAGCTTCAGATCTTGAATATATGACATTTTTTGTAAGCTTATCAGAGTTCAGCTTTAAGGTTAAAAAACGCAATTAATGGTCAAAATATGTGCTCGCTGTTTATATGCTATACGTTGGCTTTTAACCTCAGGACTAGAGAGAGAGGATATTTATAATATCATTTCAGGTAAAACCATGCTATTAATCAACCCAGACCAGGTTTTGAGAAAGCACTGTGAGAGCGAAACGCTTCAAGCATCCATCTCTCCCCTGCTATTGCATATGTGGTGCTTTTATATACTGTTGGCTATACAGTAAAGCTTTTGTGCAAATTTCCATGGGTGTGCAGCCATCCGGAAATGTTTATGTGGAGTTACATGGTGGCGAACTGGTCTTGGGCCCCGTGTTGCACCGGAGAGGAGTCTGATGTGCCGACTTACCTGGAGCAGCGGCAATATACACAAGGCTAATAAATAGAAATATCAAGTAGTAGTAATGTCAATTTTTACAGGATAGACCTGTAGACTCTAATGATAGTCACTTTAAAAAAAGAACATGGTAACTATTACGCAAGTTACCATTAGTATAAAGCTAAGCGCATGCTGATGGTGTCACCCAGTAAGTCTTTATTCAGCAAGTTGGCTTCCCCCGCCTGTTGTTCACGCCCCTCTGACGGGTTTCGCCCTGATTGCCTTTATTTCTAGAGGTTCTATGAATATTTATTTCATGTGAGGACTGGCTCTTTTTCGACTGGCGCATAAACATCAGAGCTTTAAGCAACGCTGATTTTTTCAAGCTTCCTAGTACACAGGCTACTCTTTGTATCAGCTTTCATTCTGTGCGGTCGACTTGGACACCGTATTGGCTTTCAAATTCATATCAAAAGCTGATTAGACAGCAAATGGCAATTGAAAATTGCTGAGCTGATATTTCCTTTCGATCTTAAGTACTCAAATTATTGATAGATGTAAATGGACTGTTTTTTTTTTTTTGCTTTCTAGTGCTGGGATAATTTATTACAAGTGCAGTTATTCATATTCTAAAAAGCCCTAAGTGCGGCTGCTGCTTATGGAAATGAAATAACTTTTGCTTTTAGTGCTAACATTGGAGACCTAAAAACACAGAGGAACTGATGATATATTAGGGATGGGGGCCACTGTGCCAAGGAAAAAATGTAATCTATGATGCAGCCTGGCAATCATAACTTAGTCAATAGTAAAGTAGTGAACGTTATTTGATATCAAAATTGAAAAAATGTTGAACACTCGCACCAAGGGGCTGTGGATTTTACTTATATGGGCCGGCTGCTGTGTAGATTGTTCCCAAAGAGGGGGCAAAATGAGTAATTTCATAGTGAACAGCGCTTGCTGAACCCAAAACATTGCTAATTTAAACTTATTATAATTTACCTGTGACACTTGTAGTGATATTCAAGTACTATAAGCGAATATTAAATCATATGCTTATGACTATAAAGTGCTTCCAGTGTTAAAGTGCTTATTGTGACAATTGTGCAAAATATATATATCTTGTGCAATATAAAGTGCTTTGTGCTATAGGTGCTTCTTAATATGGTGACATCCGTGCATCCGCTCCGTACGAAACTGACAATATTGTAATTTGTTTTCAATTAAGTTGTACAGTATCTTTTATATATCATTTTTTCAGATCATGGAAGTGCACCATTAGGCTGCATTCACACAGGGGCAACCCAACTTTAGCGCGACTTTGCTAGCTGACTTACAGCGGCTTACAACAGGACTTATGCCAGGCGACTTTGCCTGTGGCCAATCAGAGAAGGGAGGGAGGGGGCTGCCCCAAATAAATTCTATTCTTTTCACTGATAAAATCGCTTGCATTTAGATGGGGGATCCGACTTGGCGACTTCTATTGAATTGTATGGGCACAAGTCGGATAGAAGTCGCCTCCACGTAGTACAGGAACCTTTTCTGAAGTTGGAGGGACTTCAGTAGTGTACATTAAAGCGGAGTTCCACCCACATACATTTTTTTTTTCTGGCATCCTCCTAGTTAGTATTCATTACACAAATGAAGTAATTGATCGCTTTAAATCCGGGTAGTCTTCCTATTTATTTTGCACTTGCATTGCTGATTTTTTCTTTACTGGGAGTTCCCATCTTAGCTGTGGGCATGTGAAGCCCACTCGCACCCTCCTCGAGTCTCTTCCTGGATAAGGTGCATGCTGGGTAACCAGCATGCACCTCTTGATCTCTAGTGCATGTCTTGTTGCCATAACAATAGGCAGTGACGGAGGAAGGTCCCGCCCCGTTGTTAAGGCAACATAGATAACTTGTCTCTCCCCCACAAAATCACGTCATTTCCTGTCTGGAAATAATGCGATTTCTCCTTACGTTCACTGACAGACGCAGCTCTTCATGACTTTGTGGGGTTTTATGTTCGTCCTACTAGGAGTTAACTAGGCAGGGAAAAGAATCAGCTGGCCCCTCCCTTGGGGGCCGTCCTCTTTTCCTACATCAAACCCCCTCACAGAATAGCTCTTCAGTTTCAATGCCTAGTTCGCAAGGAGTTGACCTGGCTTCCCTATAGGGAACTGCGGTCCTATTGTGACCATTTTTCTTTTTTATTTTCTTTTCTTTTTTTGCAAGTCCTTGTTCTTGAACGCGGGCGCCGCAGTGCGACCTGCTTTGGCAGCGGCCATGGCAGCGCAGTACCTCTCTGAGTGCATGGAGGAACTTAAGTCGGACCTGGTGGGCGGTCGCCTGATGGAGGCGCCACAGAAGGCTGAGTTTTTACTCCAGGGGATTAATTACCTCTGTGATGCGGCGGTGGATGTTCTGCCCTTGCTGTCTAGAATATCGATATCGGCCATTAGACTTCGCAGAACTCTTTGGCTGCGATCCTGGTCGGGTGACCATGCTTCCAAACTAGGTTTGGCTGATCTTCCTTTTCAGGGTGGGCGCCTATTGGGCTCGCACCATTGATGGAATCATTAAGGATTTCACAGGAGGCAAGAGTACTTTCCTTCTGGAGCCCCGCAGGCGTGAGTTCCGCCGTAGACAGGTGCCTGCTATGTCGGGTCAGAAGAAGCTTTTTCGTGCATCTGGCACGGCAAGCAAGGGAACCCGTTCCAGTAAGGTTGCTGCAGGGGCCGGACGCCGGCAGTGGCAGCGCAAACCAGGAAAGACGGAAGAAAATTCTTCCATCAGCCTGATGGGGCGCCCCCACCCGAGTGTCGGGTGGGGGGACGTCTTCGGGGGTTCGCAGATCGGTGGCTGGCTCGCTTTTCCGACCGCTGGGTCTGCGAGGTGGTGTCCACCGGGGGATAGAGTTCATCACTCTACCCCCAGACAGGTTCTTCCCATCAAATTTAAACCTCCCGCTGGAGCGCAGGCTGGCCCTTTCCAGGGCAGTACAGGCTCTTTCTCAGAACAGGGAGTGATTGTACCGGTTCCCTCAGAAGAGAGATTTCGAGGCTTTTACTCGAATCTCTTTGTGGTACCCAAAAAAGGGGACGGCTTTCGGCCCATCCTTGACTTGAAGGCCCTAAACAGGTTTGTCAGGGCGCAAAAATTCCGGATGGAATCTGTTTCATCGGTCGTGGCCGCCCTGCACCAGGGGGGATTCCTAGCGTCCCTCCATGTACCCATCCATCCGCGACATCAGCGTTTTCTGCGGTTCGCGGTTGGGGATCGCCATTTTCAATTTGTAGCTCTTCCCTTCGGCCTGACCTCCGCGCCCCGGGTGTTCACGAAGTTACTGGCCCCGGTGTTGGCGTTGCTGCTTCAGAGGGGCATTGCCATAGTGGCGTACCTGGACGATCTGCTCCTGCGAGCGGACTCTGTCTCTGCCCTGGAGGAGAATGTGAACATCGCAATGGTCTCATTGCGGGACTCCGGCTGGTTACTCAACCTGCAGAAGTCGTCGGTGTCTCCTTCCTTGCGGTTCTGTATGAGGGTGCTGGGGCTCATGGTCTCGTCGTTCGAGGCGATACCTTTTGCCCAGAGTCACACTCGTATGCTCCAGCGAGCAATTCTGGTTCAATGGGACAAGTCCCACTGGTCATTGGATCTTCCGATCCGGCTGGGCCCTCAGACCAGGGCGTCCCAAGGGCCGCAAGGCTCTGCAGGCGGTAGTGTAGGCGCGTCTGGCGCCTTCTCAGAGGTTCAGTTGGGTACAGTTGTTTGCGTTTACCCACCCCTCTTTTATTGACACAGCTTGGGGACGTCCCCACAAAGTCATGAAGAGCTGCATCTGTCAGTGAACGTAAGGAGAAAACCGTAAAATCCTTTTCTCCGAGTTCACTGACAGACGCAGCACCCACCCCTCTGGGCTCTGTTTTGGTATGGCTTGTGTACGAACTGAAGAGCTATTCTGTGAGGGGGTTTGATGTAGGAAGAGAGGACGGCCCCCAAGGGAGGGGCCAGCTGATTCTTTTCCCTGCCTAGTTAACTCCTAGTAGGACGAACATAAAACCCCACAAAGTCATGAAGAGCTGCGTCTGTCAGTGAACTCGGAGAAAAGGATTTTACGGTAAGTTTTAATAAAATCCCTTTTTTACAGCTCAGGGGTGCCCACTGACTCATGGGAGATGATGACTCACATCTCCCATGAGCCCAGGCAAGGTAGAAAGTGATGTGGAGCAGGAAGTGAAAGATTACAGGGACCACATAGCAATGGGGCACTTAGGGTGAGTATAAAATTATTATTTTTTTTCCAAAGGTGATTCATCATGCATAGAGGATGTGAAATATATAAAGATGTATTTGTGGGTGGAACTCTGCTTTAAGACGGCTCTCATTCACTAACAAGGGATTTGTTCTGTCAAGCGACTTGGGGCGACACAAGGCGCCTCCCAAAGTCGCTGTAGTGTGAGTGGGCACTTACAGCAGCATAATCTGGGTTCTAGACCTTGACAAAGATAGAGAGGCATCCAGTCCATAGATAAAGATAGAGAGGCATAGGTTACTCGATTATCTTTCCTTCCACCGTGGGTTGAGTCGGTGTTGATGAGCGAATGCCTCCAGCAGCTCTAGCACCTATAGCACAAAGCACTTTATATTGCAAAAAGAGACTATATTGCACAAGATATATATATTTTGCACAATTGTCACAATAAGCACCTTTTTTAACACTGAAAGCACTTTATAGTCATAAGCATATGATTTATTATTTGGTTATAGTACTTGAATATCACTACAAGTGTCACAGATAATTATAAGAAGTTTAAATTGGCAATTATTTGGGTTTAGCAAGCGCTGTTCACTATTCAATTATTTGATATCAGAGCCTCATAAGATCGTTTTCTTGTTTGCTCCTGCCAGTCAATCTGAGGATTTTTAACTTCCTTCAGCAAGGTTGCAATAATCTTTACTCTGCAGTGACAGCACAGCAACGTTTTCACCTAAAAAAAGTAGTTTTAGATGGACCTGACAGCTGAAGTGAGATTTGTTAGTGGAGGTTAGGGTTGTCCCGATACCACTTTTTTAAGACCGAGTACATGTACCAATACTTTTTTACAAGTACTCGCCGATACCGATTACCGATACTTTTTTTAATGTCATGTGACAGTAGTACTGATATGCAGCACTGATGGGCAATGATAGGTGGCGCTGATGAGGCGTGGACTGTCAGTAGTTTTAATTACATTTTTTTTTTTACAATTCATTTTTTATTATTTTCTACAATTTATAGTTTTTTTACAACGCTTTCTTTTTTTTTGGGAGTGAACAATGCCATTGTTTTTTTGTTTTATTTTTAATTATTTTTACAATTTTACTTTAAATTTTTTTTTGCGTTTTTTTTTTTTTTTTTAATCACCCCTGTTGGGGGGGGGGGGGGCTTTGGTGAGATGTCAGGGGTCTAAACAGACCCCCAACATCTCTCCTTTGAGACAGGGAGAAAGGGGCTGAGGATAGGGATTCCCCAGTCCCTTTCTCAGCTGCACTGAAGATGAATGAAGAGGAGACAGCGGCTCCTCTCCATTCATAAACTGAGACATCGTAACACACAGTTTACAATGCTCAGTTGTGAATGGACGGAGTCACTGACTCTGTTCATTCAGAAAAGGAAAATCTGTCATTTACCGGCTCTTTCCTCCGCTCTCCATCCTGAACAATCCCAGGACAAAGGGAGCGCAGAGGGGATCGGAGGGGGGACCGGAGGAGTACAGATCAGGACTGGAGGGGGGGGGGGGCAGGGGAGTACAGATCGGGACCGGAGGGGGGGGGACCAGGCGAGTACAGATTGGGACCTGGGGGGGGGGACTGGAGGAGGACTCAGAGGTGGACACGGGAACTGAAGGAGGAGGAGGAGGAGGGGGGAGCGGAGTAGCGCGGAGGATACAGGGACACTTTCCCTGCGCGGCTTGCAATAAAGCAGCTGAATGCTGCGGAGGGGAGATCGCTGATTGTAATTTCCCCCACCGCTGCACTGATCATCCCTGAGTGTCAGTGTATCCTCCCCGCTGTGTCCTCCTCTGTGCTAAGCCCCCCTCCTCCGGTCATCCTAGTGTCCAAGTATCGGATGAGGCATCGGGAGCATTTGCACGAGTACAAGTACTCATGCAAATGCTAGGTATCGGCACCGATACTAGTATCGGTATCGGAACAACCCTAGTGGAGGTGAACTTTCATTATTTTCTGAAATAGCATACATGGAGATAATGGCACACACCTATCTCCTACTGTTCTGTCCTCCAGCGATGATGGTTTCAGGATCCTGCTACTGCTTTTGCTACTTCCAAGTCCTGCGGTGCTCCCTTTTGGCCATTGGTTGGTCACTGATGAAGTAACTCCTGTGCATACACATATTGTCTCTGGGTGTATTATTGATGTGCCATGCAGAGTACATAGCAAAACAAAATTACCCAGAGCCGGAGAAGTGTTTGCACATGTCTTTTGCTGTAAAATTCTGATTTTTTTTTTTTGCTTTGAAGCCAAGGAGGCCGTCATCTTAACTTTTGTTTGATCTACAGTTGCCATGGTATTGACCACGTGGTCAGCTTTGATACCAGACATTTGTTGGCTTGTTGAGAGCTAACATACACATACTGGTAACTGTGACTGCTCTCATTCAAGACATCCCTTCAGTGTAACTGCTTTGGCAAACTTTTGGGTTTAGTTACATTTTAAAGGATAAGTTCACCTTTACAAAAAAAAATTAGCAAATTTTTTTGCAGGTAAAAAAATATGCTTTTTTTTTGTTGTTAGGAACCTGTAAAGTATTGCACCCACAGTCAGCAGATCATGGGTGTAATGCCACAGTCCTGCAGGCTTGTTTGGCTGTCTGCCCCTACCATTGATATGGGTAGGCAGTTACACAATGACAGGGAACTCAATGAACTGCCACAGCACTCAACAGCACCCTGGTAGTTCATTGAGAACTACAAGCTGACAGCTGCAAATACTGTCAGTACTTGTAGTTTCCCATTCACAGAACACTATGAATGAATGATGTGGCCGATTGAGTGGAGCCACATAAGGCTGCATTTTTTTAGATTGTGACAGTGTGTGGGGGGAAAAGTTCCCCTGCTCACTGTCAAAATGGGGGTCAGGGTGTGCGGGGGCGGGTGCATTTGCCACATGTTACACCCTGAATATAGGTGTAACATGTTAAAAAAGGTGAACTTATCCCTTAAAGTAATTTTACTTTCATTTTTAGCAAGGGAATTAAACCCCAAATCCATCAAACACTGGGCCCCTTGATCTGCACATACCGTAAGTCTGTAAAAAAATTAATGCAAGGCCCTTTCACGTGCATTCTGACAGTCCGTATCTGACCTGTGATTACAGCAATTAAAACAGGGCTAAAGTCAGTATACTTGTCACCTCTTTAAAAGAGACGCATGGGTTTTTTTTTTTTTTCTTCTTTAAAGCGTTTGTTAACCCAAAAATAAAATATGATACTCCTGTCTCTTTAATGTGCAATTAGCAGCATAGTGCTTTTGCCTTTTAAATGATCTCTCTGTATCCCCTAAAACACCTGAGTCTCTTCTCTGCTCACATAATTAACTTTTAAAGCCCCTATGCCCTATGTATTAGAACAAGAAGTTTGCCTGTGTCCTGTTACATCATAAATATTCTTACCTGTATAGACACTTCAGATTTCTACACACGGCTCTCTCTCTCCTCTCCAGCTGAGATCAGCAGCAGTGCTCAGCCCCGCCCTCAGGAACTCTTTGCTGAGCAGAGGAGAGAGAATAAGGACAACTGATCCTAGGAAGCCTGTGTCTTATCTATACAGATAAGTGTATATATGTTATAACACAAGCACAGGGGAACGTATTGTGCTAATACAGAGGGAATGCGAGCATTTTACACAAGTGGCTTAACAAGCACTTAAATCATACTTACCTAGGTAGATGCAGCATTGGTCCTCTGCTGGCTCTAAGGCTGAGAACCGAGCAATCAAACATCATTGATCGCTCAGTTTTCAGTGTTCCCTGAGCAGAGAGCCGATGACTATCAGTCACTGGCTCTCTGCTCTCCCCCACTGTACTGGAGCAGTGGGCTGTGGACGGGGCGGGAGCAGCCAGCTCAGGTTCTCAGGCGCTTGATTAGAGGCTGAACCCGGTGCCAGTCCAGGCATGTGGGCAGATCCCAACCATATGGTTGAAGTCTTTTCCGAGCCTGGACCAGCTCTGTGATGTCAGCCGACAGCAGGCTTCAGCTGAAAATGGGCCACAGGAGTACAGAATGATCTGCATTCCTGTGATTTGCAGGGGAAGTTCAGCTAAATGAGCTTTAGCTGTCCTTTAATGTCCGATGTTCATGAGATGTCCTTTGCCGGCGCCAGCATCTTCTCCCTGAGTGCCAGTCTTCAGCTGGCGAGGGATGACTTAACTCCTACGCATGTGCAGGAGTCGGTCATCCCAGCACACGCTGACTGTGCCAGCGATGTAAGCTGGACTGTGCATGCTCAGCTCAATTTACATGCTGCAGAAAGCAAGCAGGCAGGTAGGTGTTTTATTGAAGAGACATTGCGATAATTAGCTTGCCTGCTTGCAAGTGTTATGAGAATCCCTTCAGTTTGGCTTTCAAAATGAATCCCTGTAGGTAGCTTGATGTCAGCGGAAGTGCGTTCGCCTGTATCTGTCCACATCTGGGGCATTCAGGTGCTTCAGACCGAACACAAGTTTGTGGCCAGGTCCGCTTGTACTGATGTGACTGGATGTGGCTGTTACACATGAACATGTCTGCTTACATCCAACCACCCTTAGGCGTTTCATGGGTCCCCTTTTCCATAATTATAGGATCGAGGAAATATCAAAACACATTTGGTCTAGGATGCCCTGCTAGGACAGAACAGAAGGCACCCATGAAATAGGGTCCTAAAGAAAGAAAGGCATGTGAAATAGAAAAGGAATTCTGACTATAGTAATCACATTCATTTACCAGAATACAATCTTTTTTTGTAGACGTGGGCATTTCCTTTTGGTAATTTTCTTATTTCTAATACACCCATGACTTCCCTTTTCTGTATGATAATTGGTTAGTGTCTTCTCCACCATAAAAGTATGCAGCTTTTTACACAGTTTTGAAGTGTTAGAAAGTGATGCTGAATCACATTGCTGGAATGTCATTGTTGAACGTCTTCCAGTAAAAGTGACAGTTGTCCATTGCAGTCAATCAGGTTTCAGCTTTCATTTACAGAGAACATGCTTCTTCAATAGGTATGTACAGTAGATAGCATTCAAAAACAGAAAACTTAAAGCGGAGTTCCACCCACAAATACATCTTTGTATATTTCAAATCCTCTCTGCATGATGAATCACCTTTGGGGAAAATTATTATTTTTTATACTCACCCTAAGTGCCCTGTTGCTATGTGGTCCCTGTAATCTTCCACTTCCTGATCCGCGGCACTCCGCATCACTTCCTGCCTCGCCTGGGCTCATGGGAGATGTGAGTCGTCATTTCCCATGAGTCAGTGGGTATCCCTGAGCTGTAAAATCGCATTATTTCCAGACAGGAAATGACGCGATTTTGTTGGGGAGAGGCATATTATCTATGTTGCCATAACAAAATGGCGGGACCTTCCTCCGTCGCTACCCATTGTTATGGCAATGAGACATACACTCAAGATCGAGAGGTGCATGCTGGTTACCCAGCATGCACCTTATCCAGGAAGAAACTTGAGGAGGGTGCGAGTGGGCTTCACATGCCCACAGCTAAGATGGGAACTCCCAGTAAAGAAAAAATCAGCAATGTAAGTACAAAATAAATAGGAAGACTACCTGGATTTAAAGCAATCAATTACTTGTGTAATGAATACTAACTAGGTGGATGCCAGCAGAAAAAAAAAAAAAAATGTATGTGGGCAGAACTCTGCTTTAAGAGGGCTGTGGTGCTAGCTCTAAGGCTGCTGCATTCCCACCTGGGCATTTTTTTTTTAGTTTTTTTTTTTTCAAAACATCAATTACTATAAAACTACTTCAAATACCTTACATAAAAATATGCTCTATA
>BLSH010093853.1:290570-306184 GCA_018402905.1 Glandirana rugosa
ATATATATATATATATATATATGTGTGTTATAACACAAGCACAGGGGAACGTATTGTGCTAATACAGAGGGAATGCGAGCATTTTACACAAGTGGCTTAACAAGCACTTAAATCATACTTACCTAGGTAGATGCAGCATTGGTCCTCTGCTGGCTCTAAGGCTGAGAACCGAGCAATCAAACATCATTGATCGCTCAGTTTTCAGTGTTCCCTGAGCAGAGAGCCGATGACTATCAGTCACTGGCTCTCTGCTCTCCCCCACTGTACTGGAGCAGTGGGCTGTGGACGGGGCGGGAGCAGCCAGCTCAGGTTCTCAGGCGCTTGATTAGAGGCTGAACCCGGTGCCAGTCCAGGCATGTTGGCAGATCCCAACCATATGGTTGAAGTCTTTCCCGAGCCTGGGCCAGCTCTGTGATGTCAGCCGACAGCAGGCTTCAGCTGAAAATGGGCCACAGGAGTACAGAATGATCTGCATTCCTGTGATCTGCAGGGGAAGTTCAGCTAAATGAGGTTTAGCTGTCCTTTAATGTCCGATGTTCATGAGATGTCCCTTGCCGGCGCCAGCATCTTCTCCCTCAGTGCCAGTCTTCAGCTGGCGAGGGATGACTTAACTCCTACGCATGTGCAGGAGTCGGTCATCCCAGCACACGCTGACTGTGCCAGCGATGTAAGCTGGACTGTGCATGCGCAGCTCAATTTACATGCTGCAGAAAGCAAGCAAGCAGGCAGGTAGGTGTTTTATTGAAGAGACATTGCGATAATTAGCTTGCCTGCTTGCAAGTGTTATGAGAATCCCTTCAGTTTGGCTTTCAAAATGAATCCCTGTAGGTAGCTTGATGTCAGCGGAAGTGCGTTCGCCTGTATCTGTCCACATCTGGGGCATTCAGGTGCTTCAGACCGAACACAAGTTTGTGGCCAGGTCCGCTTGTACTGATGTGACTGGATGTGGCTGTTACACATGAACATGTCTGCTTACATCCAACCACCCTTAGGCGTTACATGGGTCCCTTTTTCCATAATTATAGGATCGAGGAAATATCAAAAGACATTTGGTCTAGGATGCCCTGCTAGGACAGAACAGAAGGCACCCATGAAATGGGGTCCTAAAGAAAGAAAGGCATGTGAAATAGAAAAGGAATTCTGACTATAGTAATCACATTCATTTACCAGAATACAATCTTTTTTTGTAGACGTGGGCATTTCCTTTTGGTAATTTTCTTATTTCTAATACACCCATGACTTCCCTTTTCTGTATGATAATTGGTTAGTGTCTTCTCCACCATAAAAGTATGCAGCTTTTTACACAGTTTTGAAGTGTTAGAAAGTGATGCTGAATCACATTGCTGGAATGTCATTGTTGAACGTCTTCCAGTAAAAGTGACAGTTGTCCATTGCAGTCAATCAGGTTTCAGCTTTCATTTACAGAGAACATGCTTCTTCAATAGGTATGTACAGTAGATAGCATTCAAAAACAGAAAACTTAAAGCGGAGTTCCACCCACAAATACATCTTTGTATATTTCAAATCCTCTCTGCATGATGAATCACCTTTCGGGAAAATTATTATTTTTTATACTCACCCTAAGTGCCCTGTTGCTATGTGGTCCCTGTAATCTTCCACTTCCTGATCCGCGGCACTCCGCATCACTTCCTGCCTCGCCTGGGCTCATGGGAGATGTGAGTCGTCATTTCCCATGAGTCAGTGGGTATCCCTGAGCTGTAAAATCGCATTATTTCCAGACAGAAAATGACGCGATTTTGTTGGGGAGAGGCATATTATCTATGTTGCCATAACAAAATGGCGGGACCTTCCTCCGTCGCTACCCATTGTTATGGCAATGAGACATACACTCAAGATCGAGAGGTGCATGCTGGTTACCCAGCATGCACCTTATCCAGGAAGAAACTTGAGGAGGGTGCGAGTGGGCTTCACATGCCCACAGCTAAGATGGGAACTCCCAGTAAAGAAAAAATCAGCAATGTAAGTACAAAATAAATAGGAAGACTACCTGGATTTAAAGCAATCAATTACTTGTGTAATGAATACTAACTAGGTGGATGCCAGCAGAAAAAAAAAAAAAATGTATGTGGGCAGAACTCTGCTTTAAGAGGGCTGTGGTGCTAGTTCTAAGGCTGCTGCATTCCCACCTGGGCATTTTTTTTTTAGTTTTTTTTTTTTCAAAACATCAATTACTATAAAACTACTTCAAATACCTTACATAAAAATATGCTCTATATTTATACATTTACATTGCTATCAAACTATCTAATGAGGACAGTGCATTTTGAATCCCATCTCAGAATGGCACGAATCTGCCCACGATTCAAAACACCCAGGTGTGAATGCAGACTTAAATGCCATCTCTGAGTTTTCATCACACCCCCCATATGTATGTTTAGCTTTTATTTTTATTAGTGATGCCTCGAAATTTCGGTGGTCATAAATAGGGTTTTCAGCATTGTGCTGAATGAAGAAAATTGCTGATAATGGCTGCCAAAAACAGCCACGATTTTGCTGCAATTTTACCACAAATTTTTCATAGGTTATGTGACTCAAAAAATGCATCAAAAATGCAACATGGGTGCATTTTTTATGTTTTCTTGCAGCGTTTTCAAAGCATTTAAATAGGGAGGTGCGTTTTTAATGTGTTTTTTTTAACTGACCAAAAATGCAGTAAGCAGAATTTTTTTTACACTGCTTTAAAAGGTGCCGATAATGGCTGACAAATTCACATTAATTTAAAGTCATGATATTAATTAAAAAGTTGAATATACAATTATTTATATTTAAAAAAAATGGCAATTTTGGTTTCAGCCAAGTGCATCCTGCATTTTTGGCTATGGCGCCAAATTGTTGTGCACCACTAATTATTATTTTTTTCAGACGTGTCATGTGGTATGCTGGGTCTTCTTCCTCTTTGCCTCCTTTTTTCCTGGGGGCAGTCGTCTCCTGATTCATTATAAATCACAGATGCAGCAATGACACCCCCTTGGGGGAGGGACATGATCCCCATTCATTTAGGCCCCATGCACACCTGGGTGATTTCAGCTCATAAAATGCTCATCTCAAAAGTTCCAAAACGCCCAACAAACAAAATCCCATTAATTTCAATGGCCCCTGTTCACATCTGAGCGTTTTCTCGCCTGAAGCTCAAAAAAGTACATGAGCTTCTTTTTAGGCAGATTACAGGCATTTTACTGCTTTTTACATTGGTGGCCTTTTTGACCTGTAAAAAATTGCGGCAAAATCGTCCGACTTTTTGCCTGAAAACAATTCGCTCAGGCGTGAATGCAGCCTTATACAATATTCTCAGTCTTCCTGGTTGAATGAAGCACTCGTAGAAAAGCTACGTAGGTTCAGCTTTGCTGCTGTGTAGGAAGTTTGGTCTTAGGTGTTAGAGAAAGGCTTCTCACATACGTATCTTGCTTGCTGATATTTATGGCTGCTGCTGTAGTGCAAGGTGCATTTCACGGCCTGTCCACTGCATTGCTTTTGAGAACTCCTACTAGACTCTTATGCTACGTCTATGATTGGTTCCCTGTATGCAGTGCAAAATTATTAAACAAAATAAACTTTCATTTTAGTTGGACACACTGGCCACATAAGAAGTAACTAATTCTTACCCCAGCACTTACAGTTTACAACTATCAATGCTGCTGGCTTCAGCCTCTCAAGGCTGCTTTCCTGAACTTCCTTTCTTCACAGAAAAGAGTTAGCAGCGGACAGTGCAGTCTGTTAGCTTGAAGAAGGAGGGAGGAGCAGGGGAGTGCCTTTCCATCCTAGGCTATGGGGCTGTGTGTTTATATTGATGTACACAGTGTAGAGAAACTACTCTAGGATGCTGCAAGGGAAAGGAGCTACCCTGAAACAGGAAATCTGGGACAGTGGTCATGGCTCCAACCTAAACTGGAGCATAGGTAAGGCCTCGTAAACACCGATGTTTTGTTAAAACGAGCTGTGACGCCAGGTCCGATGCCAGGAAAAAATCGGCGTTCAAAATGCAATTTCGTCTGCGTTTTGCATCAGCGTTATTGAGCGTCACATTTTGTTTAAGAAAAACATCTCTCTGCTATTTTTGACATTTTAAAACAGAAAACGACAGCGATAAAAATGCCGGTTAACGTCGCTAATGCGCGTGTGTGAGCGTTTTGCCGGCTCAGCGTCAAAAACGTCATAACGCTGCAGCTTTACAGCTTAAGAACACCGACGCCATCTACAGCTCAAAAACGTCAACATGTGTATGAGGCCATTGTATAACACGGTGTGGCATTCTTAAGCTGTAAAAACAGCTCAAAAACACGGCGTTAATAACACCCGTGTGTATAAGCCCTGGTTCGAAGATAAATAAGCTGCATATTCAGGTAGTGATTAAAGTGGTTCTAAAGCCTAAATATTTTTCCTTCATACATTCTATGCATGAAGGTAAAAAAAAAACTTTCAGTGTGCAGCTCCACCCCTCAGCCCCCTCTTATACTCACCTGAGCCTCTTTCTGATCCAGCAATTGATCATGAGAGCTGGAGCACTCCTGGGTCTCTGCCACCTCATTGGCTGAAACACAGCAGTGGTTAATCACGAGCAGGGGGCGGGGCGGCAAGGAGGTGAAAACAGGAAGTGGGAGCTGGGTACCTGTCAAAACTAGGTACATTTTTTTTCCCCACAAATAGAGCTTTCTTTTGGTGGTATTTGATCACCTCTGCGTCATTTCTGATCACCGCTATAAACAAAAAAAGAGCAACAATTTTGAGGAAAAAAAACAATATTTCTTATTTTTTGTTATAATACATATCCAAAAAAATATATATATAAACAACCAAATTTATTCATCAGTTTTGGCCAATTTATATTCTTCCTCATATTTGTGGTAAAAAAAAATTGCAATTGGCGTTTATTGATTGGTTTGCGCAAAAGTTGCCGTGTTTACAAACCATGAGAATTAATTTATGGCATTTTTTTTTTACTAGTAATGGCGGCGATCTGCTATTTTTATTGGGGCAGACATGTCGGACATTTTTGACACTTTTTTGGGACCAGTGACATTTATACAGCAATCAGAAATTTAAATGTCCACTGATTACTGTGTAAATGTCATTGGTGAAGTGAATGGGTTAATCTGCAGGGGGAGATCTAGGGGTTAACTGTTCCCTAGGCTTGTTCTAACTGTGAGGGGGCTGGGCTGTCAGGGGCATAAGAGATCTAATTGATCCCAGTGACAGGGATCAGTAGATCTCTTACATGCTGCCTGTCAGAACGGGGAACCGCCGTGTTTACATCAGCGGTTCCCCATTTTTATTCTGTGCCAGGGCTCCCACCCACTAGCTGCACACGATCGAGCTGCCATTTATAAATGGCGATTCGCAGGATCATGCCACTTTGCATCATAAATGTACGTGAGGCGGTCGGCAAGTAAGAGGAGCTCCAATCTCCCCACACAAAATACTGTAGCCGCAGACTTTTAATACAAGGACACCTACCTGTCCAGGGATCCTGCAATGTCGGCACCCCAAGTTGATTCTCCAGTTGGCTTTGGGTGCAGGCGTCGGCATCTTCACTGCTCCAGATTCTCTGGCTGCTCCGGTTCTGATACCCCCCCATGTTTTCTGCGCTGTGCAGTTGGCCAAGATCAAGCCAAGAGGTCTTGGAGAATCCTAGATCCTATAGCTGGGAGCCTTATTGGGAAAGACATTCAGTTGTGCAAGTCTGCATGCATTATTTTTAGCTTTCAGTGTTTCTAATGAATGAAAACATTAGTTCTGCTTTAACAACTACCCCCCCCCTAAAAATCCTCCATTAGTCTAGGTTCACACATGGGTGGGGGAGCACATGCCAATTGCATGCATTCATTGACCCGCAGACAAAACACACTGCTCTTATGCAGACGTGTAGAGGTGCCATTAATTCCTAATGGCATCCCCACACACCAGAAAATGTGGCGTGTTTTTGGACGCATTTTTAAAAAGCGGGATGCAAACTTTTTCCCTGTGTTTCCTGCAGGTTCAGCGGCCCATTGAAACACAGCATGCAGGACCCTTGCTGTCTGCAAGAGGCTTCATTTGTTTCCGTGCCTCACCCAGACCTAAACCTTCTCCTGTTATCCTGTTTTTATTGGTTGTCCTGATCCCTTACACATTACTTCCTTATATATTTTTTTCCCTACTGCTTATATCTTATCCTAACCTTAAGTGAACAGTGTCAAAGTTCTTCACTATGCAAAGAAACAAACTTATAAAAGTGCAGCAGATAATTGAAGAGGTTAAGGCTAGATTGTGACAGTATGCGACTAGGGTGAGCGCTTGTGATATCAGCAGCAACCATGGCCTATATACAGAGGGTATGGAAAAGAATCACCCCCCCTTTAATAATAATCACATTTTGTTGCTATGCAGCCTGAAATGAAGACAGACACTGTTTTTGTTTGATCCAGCTGTATTTACTCAGTGCAACTTATTACATCACTTGGATATAACACCAACATGTCAGAAAAATAAAAACAGAATCACTGAGTTGGAAAAAGGATCACCCCCTTATGTCAGTATTTTGTTGGACCACATTTTGCTTTAATTCCAGCCTTTAGTCTGTTTGGATATGTCTCTACTAAAGCCTCTTACACACGGTGCGACGGTCGTACAACCGGACGTCCAAAATTGTATGTTGGCTGTTGTGTCTCACTTACTGACGCTCACTAAGCGATCGTACACCCAAGCCTAACGTGGTGACGTGCTACGAGCATGTAAAGAGGAAGTTCAGGTGAATGGGATTTGTGAATTAGGAACGTAGGTTTACACGAACGGACACTTCTGAGAGTTCCTGACTCCTGAGCAGGCGGGTTTTGCACAGTACAACTTTGTTGGACCAACTTCTCTGTACACATTATACAAAGGTCGTATGACCGCTTGTTGTACAACCAAAGTTTTCTAGTCTGCTCATCCAACTTCCGTTGTAAGACTGTCACACGTCGGCTGTTCTAATCGTGCGTACTAACGGTCGCATGATCGTACAAGAAGCGGTCGTACGGCTGTTTTCATACGACCGTTGCACCGTGTGTACGAGGCTTTACTTTGCACATCTAGACTTTACAATATTTGCCCACTCTTCCAGAACTGCTCAAGTTCAGTTAAATTTGATGGTGGCCGTTTATGGGCTGCAGTCTTCAAGTCATTCCACAGATTTTCAATGGGAATTAAGTCAGGGCTCAGACTAGACCATGCAAGGGCATTCGCCTTTTTCTCCTTCAACCACTGTGTGGTCATTTTGCTGTGTGCTTTGGGTCATTGTCGTGTTGGAAGGTAAACCTTCTTCTCACTGGCAACTTTCTGGCAGAGGGCAATAGATTTTCCTCAAGAAGGTATTTTGCCCCATCCATTTTTCCTTCTGTCCTGACAAGTGCTCCAGTCCCTGCTGCAGAGAAGCACCCCCACAACAGGATATTACCACCTCCATGCTTTACTGTAGGAATGGTATTATTTGGCTGGTGAGCTGCATTGGATTTCCCCCAGACATATCGTTTGGTTTTAAGACCAAATAATTCAATTTTAGTCTCACCTGACCTTAACACCTTTTCCATGTGACCTCAGAATCTTCAACGTGCGTTTTAAGGTCGTCCGATGAGACTAAAACTGAAGCAACCCTTTAAATTCTACACTGGTCCGTTGCACTTCCGTTGTGGTGTAATACACCTCCATCGCATCAAAAACGCACCCATTTTGCATTTTTGATGAGGTCTTTGAGTCATATGACCTATGAAAATTGCAGCAAATTCATATGCGCTTTTCGGTGGCCATTATTGGCTGCTTTTTTTTTTTTTATATTGGCTGAGCACGATAACCCTATTTTGGCCGATAATTTTTAGCAGCTGGTATTTGGTGCATCCCTAGTTGTTAGTGTCCTAATGAGATTGAACTTTTTAAATAAAGGTGCCCTGCAATAGAACAACCGTTATTCTCACTCCTCTGGCAGCCCATGTCTTATATCTTTTCTTTGGTCCAACACTGCAGCCTCTGTTATTATCTTAAGTGTTCAAAACCTCTGGAAGTGTTAGATTTAGTGTGGAGAGAGGAAGCCCCACTCTTGTATTCAAGCCGCTGCAACACCTACAGCTCTTTGAATACCGGGACAGTGACTGCATCTAATTGGATGCAGTCACTACTTAGCTGAGAATTTTCCTCCTGCCTCCTTTCAGTTGAAGTTTGTCAAGCCGGGTGATGCCAACAGGGCTGAATCGGTGGAAGTTTGATCCCAATATGGCCATCTTTTTTTTTTTTTCTTTTTATTCTAGCAGGGGAACTTTAACATTGCACATTCCTACTATGGATCTCAGCTGTGAACCCAGGTCCTGTGTTTTTTTTTTTTTATTTTTTTTTTTTTCTTTACGTATTAGAATATATGAAACACCCAGATCATTTTCTGAGATGAAACCTATTGCGCATGCTCAGCTATTATCAACAAGTGCAGAAGCCATGATGTCCATTAATACACATCAGGATTTCATCTTCTTTTTTTGTTTGTTGCCATAGAACAGTCAAGGTGACTGCTAGCTGGCAGGTAGATGCTACTGCGCTTGCTTGCTGTTCTTTACCTTATTAAAAAGTGAGCGCTGGAGGCTGCCATTGCTGAATTCTCATTTTGAGAATGCTAGTTCCCTGGCTGCCATGCTGATGCTTTGGCTTCAATGCCCTCTGAGCTACTGACTTAGACTATGTGTAGAAAGAATTGATTACACTCTTTATTTTCTATTGCAACATTATTTTTTTCAGGTCTTTGACTTAACCAGATCAGATCTGTGCTATAATCGAAAGACGGCTACATCGCGGATCTGAATTGCCGGGGGGACGTCTGCCCCTTTGCACGCTCACAGCCGGCGGTGCTGCGCACTGTCTCGATGTCCGCTCGAGACCCGCGATCCCCTTTAAGAGCATCAGAACGGGGAACCGCCGATGTAAACACAGCAGTTTTCTGTTCTTTGAGGGGGTACATAACAGATCTCACTGATCCTGATCACAGGGATCAGTAAATCTGCTAAGTCCCTGTCAGCCCAGCCCCCTCACAGTTAGAACACACACAGGGAACACAGTTAACCCCTTCACTGCCGCTTATGTTAACCACTTCACTGCCAATGACATTTACACAGTAATCAGTGTCTATTTAAATTTCTGATCGCTGTATAAATGTCATTGGTCCCAAAAAAGTGTCAAAAATGTCTGACATGTCCGCTGCAATATCGCAGTCCCGATAAAAATCCCAGACTGCCACCATTACTAGTAAAAAAAAAAATAATAAAAACGCCATAAATCAATTCCCATAGTTTGTAGACACGATAACTCTTGCACAATTCAATCAATATACGCCAACTGCATACTTTTTTGGATATTTATTATAGCAAAAAGTAAAAAATATTGTTCTTTTTTCAAAATCGTCGCTCTTTGTTTATAGCACAAAAATAAAAACCGCAGAGGTGATCAAATACCACCAAAAGAAAGCTCTATTTGTGGGAAAAAAAGACAAAAATTTTGTTTGGGTACAACGTCGCACGACTGCACAATTGTCATTCAAAATGCGACAGTGCTGAAAGCCGAAAATTGGTCTGGCCGGGAGGGGGATTTAAGTACCCAATAAGCAAGTGGTCAAAGGGGTTGTAAAGTCTCATGGTTTTTCGCCTTAATGCATTCTATGCATTAAGGTGAAAAACCTCTTCTCAGTAGTGACCCCCCCAGAGCCCCCCTTTTACTTACCTGAGCCCGTTCGTTCCAGCAACTGCTACCAGCAATCCGCTCCAGCCAGTGTCTCGGGTCCTCATTGGCTGAATTGATAGCAGGGGAGCTATTGGCTCCCGCTGCTGTCAATCAGGTCCAGTGACACGGGGGCCGGGAGGGGGCAAACAGCAGGATACGGGAGCATGCCCGTACGTGTAACCCCAGGAAAGCTTTCCCTGACGGGTCACTTGATGCGGAGGAGGACCCAGGAGTGCCACTGGAGGACCTCAGAAGATGAGGTTCGGGGCCACTCTGTGCAAAACCACTGCACAGAGGAAGGTAAGTTTTGATATTTTAAAGAAAAAAAAAAAAAAAAACGAAGCTTTACAATCACTTTAAAGTGAAATTAAAGGCAAGTTTAAAAAAAATAAACATGTTATACTTACCTGCTCTGTGTAATGGTTTTGCACAGAGCAGCCCTGATCCTCCTTTTTGTGGGTCCCCCGCTGGCACTCCTGGCCCCTCCCTCCTGCCAAGTGCCCCCAGAGCAAGCAGCTGTGGAGGGGGCACCCAATCGGGCTCGCTCCCGCTTCTCTGCATGTTCATTCAGACACACAGCAGTGGCTTGGCTCTGCCCCCTCTGTCTTCTCAGTGTCTCACTGGCTGTGATTGACAGCAGCGGGAGCCAGTACCAGCAGCACTCATGCAGCCCCAGACCATGACACTCCCACCACCATGCTTGGCTGTAGGCAGACTTGTCTTTGTACTCCTCACCTGGTTGCCACCACACATGCTTGACACCATCTGAACCAAATAAGTTTATCTTGGTCTCATCAGACCACAGGACATGGTTCCTGTAATCCATGTCCTTAGTCTGCTTGTTTTCAGCAAACTGTTTGGGGGTCTTCCGATAATCGGCTGTGTTGGGCAGCCTTATTGAAAGGAGTGGGAGGATTCCGGCTCCCACAGCCGACTCGCGCCTGCCCCTATGCAATCACTATGGAACAATCTCCTGTGAACGATTGGTCCTGGGCACAGACTGTCTGCGCCCAGGACCAATCATTCGCAGGTGACCACTGCATAGCCTTTACACGCGAGCGGCTGCGATTACCTGTGGGAACCAGGCAGCCTCCCATTGCTTTCAATAGGGCTGCCTCCCACAGCTAATCGTTGGAAACTCCCACTGGGGATGTTGGGCCCATTCTCGGGTGTGAATGTAGCCTGAAACTCTCAGAATTTGACAGGCTGCCAGTAGCAGGGCTGGGTGGTGTGCCATTGCTATCCAGCTGCAGCTAAACGCTGGAGCCTCTTCCACCAGGGTTAAGCACCCAATGTGCATGACTTACAATTCCAGGTAAGATAGCAAATTTCTATGTTTGGGAAGCGTTGTTTTTTTTTTTTATTTATTTATTTATTTTTTTGTACCGTTTATTTTCCTAGACAAGTACTGAGAAATAATCTTATATTAACTAGAATCTACACTCACCGGTCACTTTATTAGGTACACCTGTTCAGTTGCTTGGTAACACAAATTGCTAATCAGCCAATCAGATGGCAACACCTCCATGCATTTAGGCATCTAGTTGTGGTGAAGATGACTTGCTAAAGTTCAAACCGAATGGGGAAGAAAGGGGACTTAAATGACTTTGAGCGTGGCATGGTTGTTGGTGCCAGATGGGCTTGTCTGAGTATTTCAAAAACTGCTGATCTACTGGGATTTTCACACACAACCATCTCTAGGGTTTACTGTGAATGGTCAGAGAGAGAGAAAATATCCAGTGAGCGGCAGTTGTGTGGAGAAAAATACCTTGTTGATGTCAGAGGAGAATGGGCAGAGATGATAGGCAACAGTAACTCGAATAACCCCTCGTCACAACTAAGGTATGCAGAACACCATCTCTGAATGCACAACACATTGAACCTTGAAGCAGATGGGCTACAGCAACAGAAGACCACACCAGGTGCCCCTCCTGTCAGCTAAGAACAGGAAACTGAGGCTACAATTTCCACAGGCTCACCAAAATTGGACAATAGAAGATTGGAAAAACGTTGCCTGGTCTGGTGAGTCTTGATTCCAGCCGCGACATTCAGATGGTAGGGTCAGAATTTGGTGTAACATGAAAGCATTGATCCATCCTGCCTTGTATCAACAGTTCAGGCTGGTGCTGGTGGTGTAATGTCATGGGGGATATTTTCTTGGCACACTTTGGGCCCCTTAGTACCAAATGAGCATCATTTAAGGGCCACGGCCTACCTGAGTATTGTTGCTGACCATGTCCATCCCTTTATGACTGCAGTGTCCCCATCTTCTGATGGCTCCTTCCAGCAGGATAATGCACCATGTCACAAAGCTCCAATCATCTCACCACTGGACAATGAGGTCACTGCACTCCAATGGCCTCCACACTGACCACATCTCATCCAATAGAGCACCTTTGGGATGTGGTGGAATGGATGTGCAGTTGACAAATCTGCAGCAACTGTGTGATGCTATCATGTCACTATGGAGCAAAATCTCTGAAGAATGTTTCCAATGCCTTGTTGAATCTATGCCAGGAAGAATTAAGGCAGTTCTGAGGGCAAAAGGGGGTCCAACCCGATACTAGCAAGGTGTACCTAATAAAGTGGCCGGTGAGTGTATATAGATTATTGCTTTTGCTTTGTCATTTTAACTTCTTTTGCAGCTGCAGAAATACTTCCTTTGCACCCTAAAGGGTAAAGGCACTTTGTACACACACCCTTTTCCTGTGTGTGGGCTGACACTTTGCCAAAAGCAAGCTTTGCCATGCCTGGTGCCTGTAGTAAAGACCCGGGGGTGGTTCTTAGCCTTGTGCTGCTCTTTTCCACCTGTCTGCCTGTCCTACTGACACACAGCGTTACAGGAAAGCCTGGCACAGCTAAACGCTAGAGAAAATATTCACGGTAATTAAAGAGTCAATGGCGTTGTTACAGTCCAGGAAGTAATTGCAAGAAAATAGTGATAAATATCTCTGAATGAGGAAATGCGTTTGCTCTGTCCAAAGTGAACTGTATTGCACAACCCTAAATGGTGGGTATATTATTTTTGGAGTAAAGTAGAAAGTACCTAGTTGTTGTTGACCAAGGCTTTAATATAAAAGTAAACTCTGAATTTAAAACAACGTTCTATTCAAGCCTGTATTCCTAACTCAGAAAAGTCCCTTCTATTGCTCTCAGCCGCCTCCAAATCTCCAAATCCCTTTTTCTTCTGCTGTGATCTGACTTCCCGCAGTTAGAGGGTGGCAGTGTTCATTCCCCATGTTCCCTGTGTATGTGGGAATGTAGCCTCCCTTTATTATGGGATTTGTAGTGCGCATAGAGTAGTGCACGTGACACAACAACTAATGGACGCTGCTTGTTCCAAACTAGTGGACCTGAGGGGGAAAATGCGAAATTTGGGAGCTCACAGAGGACGTTAAAAAGGATAGCAGTTACCTTCACCTTATGTGTATTTACACCGAGTTGATATTATTTACTGTACCTTGTATGCTGTTCTTAAAGTGTTTCTAAACCCACAACCGTAAAATCAGTGTGTATATGCAGTAAGGCAGTGGTTCTTCACCTGAGTCCTCAAGTACCCCCAGCAGGCCATGTTTTGGGAACTTCCCTTTGATAAAATAGCTCTTATCAATACCATGTCATTGATTTAAAGCAGCTGTACAAAGTAAAGGAAAACCTGAAAATATGGCCCGTGGTACTTGAGGACTAAGGTTGAGAACCACTGCAGTAAAGCATGCTTGTTATACTCACTTGGAACCTAAGGGGTTAAAGTGGTTGTCAACCCTGGACAACCACTTTAACCTATAGGTAAACCTATAATAAGATTTACCTGTAGGTGCCCTGCATATCTCCCAAACCTGCACGGTTTAGGAGACATGCAGTGTACTGTGATGTGCCCACATCACTGGGCACATACGCAGGGAAGAAACAGCCTCCGCGTTGTTGCTTCACTGAGATCATGCCGCGATTGGTGGCTCCCGCGCGCATGCATGGAGTGGGGACATCGCGAGCTTCCAATGCAGGTAACTGACACATAATGGACTAATATGCGATGCATACTAGCCTATTATGCTTTTACATTGCAGGGTAATAAAGAGGAAGTAAAACCCATCAGAGTTCACTTCCTCTTTAATCCTCCGCATTGTGTAAAAAGGCTGTTTGAGCCTGTCTTCGCTGAGCCTCCCCTTCTTTCACTGTCCCCAATACATCTTCTGATAGAACAGAGCCTTGTAGGCACGCTCAGTTTGGTGTAGATTGCAAGATTTTTTTTTTTTGGAGAGTGCAAGTGATCAGCACAGGGCCAATCAGCACTGTCCAGAGGGTGAGGGGTCATGTAGCCTCATAGGACAGTCAGAAGAGAATGAAAACTCCTCCTGTAAGCTTTAAAGTGGTTGTCAACCCGTGACAACCACTTTAACCTACAGGTGAGCCTATAATAAGGCTTACCTGTAGGTTCCCTGCATATCTCCCAAACCTGCACGGTTTAGGAGATGTACAGTGTACTAGATGTGCCGACGTCATTTCGTACACCAAAAACGCACTGGAAAACACATCCTTATTTAAGGTTAAGGAAAAAAGAGGGGGAAATGCACTGGACTGCATCAAGAACGTGTCAAAAATGCAGAAAAGCATCTGGAACGCATCCGGACTGCGTTTCTATGGTGTGAACTGGTCCTAAATGCCTGTTAACACACAGTGCGGTGAACGTCATTTTTCTGCACTGGAAGAATACCAGTCACCGCTAGGACACACAGCAATTGTTTTCTACATGCTGTGTTTGCACAACAACATGGCCTGGAGCTGTGGTGCAGTGAGCTGCAATAAATGCAGCCATGCTGCGTTCTATGGTGGCTCACAGGGAGGTACCGCATGTCACTGTACAGCAGCTCAATGCATTGCTCTGCTTTGCAGTGACATGAATGAAGTGTCACTTTGTGCACTTAAAGTTCACACAAAAAAGGTGTTGGGGGGGTGAAGCTGTGTTATGTGATAAAATGTGCGTCACACTGCTCCCTACGACCGGTGTTCTTTCAAATAATGCCTCCGATGGATCTGCGTATGCGCAGAATGAAACCTCACTCCAGCTAATAAGTTGATCAGCTGGCGTGATGTCAACACATCGCATGCGCAGATCGTCATAGGCATTATCCGATGCTCTGCATAACGCAGAGGGAGAATGTAGTTCTGATGCGGGGCAGGTTTTGCATGTGTTGCAACCTGCCCTTAGACCAGTGGTTCTCAGCTCCGGTCCTCAGGACCCACCAACAGGCCAGATTTTAAGTATTGCCTTGGGGGGATGCAGAGTAGAACACTGCAAGCACCTGGGATGTATCTCAGTTATCCTGCAAACCTGGCCTGTTAGGGGGTCCCGAGGACCGGAGTTGAGAACCACTGCCTTAGACACAGCCAAAAGCCGGCGTTCAACATACTGAACCCGCCCTTCAACTCACACAAAACATGCCCTTCAACACACCCAAAGCCCGCAACAGCGAGGCAGAATTTGACAATTACCTTCTCCCTTTGAGCAGAGCCATTGGCTTCCGCTGCTGTCAATAAAATCCAGTGACTCCCAGGCGGGGCTGAGTCCTGCTGTGTGTCAATGGACGCAGCAGCAGTACCTTACCCCATTGTGACTTCGAATTTCACTAGTATTTCCAAAAAAAAAAAAATTTATTGTGTGTGAATGGACGTTCCCAAAACGTGTCACCGGGGCTAGGAGGAAAAGACCCCAAGGGACCGCCGTGAGGACCGAGGAGGAGGAGGAGCTCACGGGGGTGTCTCTCGGCAAAAAGTACCCCCGTGTACACGCCAAAGAAAGGGCTCAGGACGACGACGCAGGTAACTGTGTGTCGTCCTGAGTCGGGGCGGACCCTCAGTGACCTAAAATAACTGTCGTCGCCTTCGGTTAC
>BLSH010093853.1:324403-348122 GCA_018402905.1 Glandirana rugosa
ACAGTCACCCTCCTTACCACTGGGTAGTAATCTTCCTCCCACTGACACCAATGATGGGTCACCATTCCTCCAACTGACACCAATGATGGGTCACCATTCCTCCCACTGACACTAATGATGGGTCACCATTCCTCCCACTGACACCAACGATGGGTCACCATTCCTCCTACTGACACCAACGATGGGTCACCATTCCTCCTACTGACACCAACGATGGGTCACCATTCCTCCTACTGACACCAACGATGGGTCACCATTCCTCCTACTGACACCAATGATGGGTCACCATTCCTCCTACTGACACCAATGATGGGTCACCATTCCTCCTACTGACACCAATGATGGGTCACCATTCCTCCTACTGACACCAACGATGGGTCATCATTCCTCCCACTGACACCAACGATGGGTCACCAATCACCATTCCTCCCACTGACAATGGGGCACCCCACTAATACAATAAGACAATAAAATGGCCCTTTGTCAAGAAAGTTTGGAGACCCCTGCCCTAAATCATGCTTTTTTGCCCATGGATTAGATTATCTTCTGTCCAGACATTCACCTTACACTAAGCCATGAGAATAGGAATGGAAGGTCACAGTTACATGAAACATTCTTTCCAGGGACAAACCTTCAGGATCTGGGACATCAATGGAAGTCAGGGACTGCAGGCAATCAGACAATGTCCAGCATCCCCACATTAGAAGTTATTCGGCATGCCAGGCTCTGAAAAAACTCCAAATACCAGCATGTCCAACCAGCAGGTACTATGCCGAGTGCTGCAGCTTCTTCACAGCTGGAAATCCACATGTTGTCTCCATCCTGAACACATCATCCACAGTCACCTGATTTCTGATGCTCCATACAATGCACTGCAAACACCCTTCCTATCTGCACCCCCACCCCCCAGTGTTACATTTACTAGCAGATACCCATTCTTAGATGTGATGGGTGCATTTGTTTTCTTTTTTCAACTTTTTATTCCCCCCCTGTGATCCAACCAGTAAGGTTGTTGGTTTTCAACAGAACAGGCTCTCCAGCAGAATGTATCAGAGTGTTAATACAAACCATTATCCACTGACGTGTGCTTACAGTAATCATCTTATGTAAAACCTTTATCCCAAAAGGAAAAAAAAACTGTTTGCTGTAACCAATTATAAAGTATTAGATAGAGTTTGGCTTCAATTTTTTAGTGTATCCAAATCTGCTAGTACATCTAACACATCTTGCAATAAGCCCGGGCTCACATATGTGTGGCCGCTGGTTCATGCCTGGGTTCCGTTGTGTCTGTTCACTGGTTCAGGTGCGATTCAGGTCCCAATTTTTGCCTGAATTTTCATGGGTTCCTGAACCAGACCCAAACACAGGACCCTTTTGCAATCCGCTCTGCGGCCGCCCATGTGAAGCGGCTCAATTGAGAGTCGGTCACACGTGCATGTGTAATCCCAGCCTGAGCCGCAATATATTACATTTTTGGTTTTGGGTTTAACACAGCTATAATGCTAGCAGCATAAGGATTAAAAATAGTTCATGTTGCATGAGTTTAGTTCTGCTTTAATAAGGCAAGCAGCATAATATATATGGTAAGAATTAAAAAAAAAAAGTTACAGCTAGTTAGTTTTTTGTAAAGGGACGTGGTACCAGTAAGGCCTCATGCACACAGGGCGTTTTTACAGCTGCTGTTAAAGGTGTTTGACATTTTTTAACTGCCTCTAAATGCCCCCCCCATGTTAGCCTATGTGTCCATGCACACACAAACTGTCAGAGCGTTTAGGGGCAGTAGAAAAAAATGACGGCCTGTGCTGCTTCCAGGAGCTGGAAAAATGTCAAAAACGCGGCTATACGTGTCAGCTGCTTTTATGCATTTTTACATTATAGGCAGTGTTTTTAATTGAAAAACGTCAAAAGACACGAATGCAGTGAAACGCTAAAGGCACGATGCCTTAAGCTGTGTGAACATTTGAGGCTGCATTTTACAGTTTCCTTCCCATTCTCTATTCTAATTATACTTTGGTGGGTGTTTCTGTGCCCGGAGTCCAGCTCTAAGCCCCTCTTCACATAGTGATCATAGCTGGGCTCTTATGAACATGTTTTATGTATCCACAGCCCGTTGGTCCTTTTTGCAGATAAAATCTATTTCCTTATCCTATGTTTTGGGATTGGGCAACATTTTGTTCAACCTGAAGTAACCTCAAACCAAAAGGCAGTTATGTAAAGGTGCCTGCTTGTACTTTGTGTGATGTTGTGGAGGTTTTCGCTCTGAGTTAGAGCTTCCCAGAGTAAAGTCCACTCCAGAAATGCTTTTTAAGGGCTTGCTTGGCCACTTTTATTAAAACATAAAAAAAATCAGTTTTTCCAGACAGGGGTGTCCACCATCAATGGGAACATAAATGACATTCAGACTGCACTCTCTAGCAACACCACTGCTCAGGCCTGTTGCTTTGGTCCTCCCGACCATCTAACACAGCATCTCGGTGCTCCCAAACGCTGCACCTCGGCTTTTTTTCAGCTCTTTTCTGCTCTGTCACCAACCTCTCCTTCACTGTGCAGACATACACACTCTGACTGCCAGGTACAGCCTCTCTGACTCCTGGGGAGGATTGGAGTCCAAGTGTCCCCTATGCAGAAACCTTGTGTCCCCCGGGTCCCGCACTATTGTCAGCTCCTAGATTATAAAGGCTGTGAACACCTGCACATTTGGGCAGAAAAAAATATTTCTTACTTTTTGCTAAAATACTAATTAAAAAAAATATATAAAAAAAATGTATTCATCAGTTTTGGCCGATTTATATTCTTTCTCATATTTTTGGCAAAAACAAAATCGCAATCAGTGTTTGATTGGTTTGCGCAAGAGTTGCCACATTTATAAACCATGAGAATTCAATTTTGGCGGTTTTTTACTTTTTTTTTTTTTTTTTACTGGTAATGTCGGCGATCTGCGATTTTTATCGGGACTGTGATATTGGGGCGGACATGTCGGACATTTTTGACACTTTTTTGGGACCACTGGCATTTATAGAGCGATTGGAAATGTAAATGTCCACTGATTACTGTATAAATGTCATTGGCAGTGAAGGGGTTAACCTGGGGGGGGCTTTAGGGGTTAATTGTTTTCCCTAGGCGTGTTCTAACTGTGAGGGGGCTGGGCTATCAGGGGCATAAGAAATCTAACTGATCCCGGTGACAGGGATCAGTAGATCTCTGTCATGCTGCCTGACAGATCGGTTTCGCCCAAGCCGCGGGCACACTGCTGCAGAGTGAGGCGGGCATGAGAGCAAGCCGCCGTTTATAGATGGCGATTTGCGAAACAGCGCCACTCTGGAGCCGGTCAGGAACCGGTTAAGCTCCATTAGGCAGCAGATGAGGGTGTTTTACATGTTGCAGTCACAATGCATTCAGCATAATAAGGAGTTTCCCCCATAACAGGGTTTTAGTGTCACTCTTTCTCACTCTGCTGTAAGTTAGGGTTGGGGGGGAGCAAATTACTTGCCTTACCCCGGGGTGTGCTGACAACACTAAGCTAAAAAAAAAACTGGCTCCTAACTTTTTTAGCTGGCTCCTAGATTCAAAGCAAATTTGTCAATCCCTGGATTAAAAGAAAAGGATTTTCAGACAAAACAGTAATGTAATCTGCATGACCGACTCCCTTGTCCTAGGCAGGTGGATTGATAAAAGCTCCCTGCGCCTGCTGTCACTTGTGCTGGCCATACAAAAACAATGTCTTCCTTCATTTTAAGAACATTCATTGATTTTCTAAAGCAGGGTTTCTGAACCAGAGTTCCGTGGAACCCTAGGGTTCCTCCAGAGGTTGCTAGGGGTTCCTTGAGCCGTGGGCAATTTCTACCTCTCAGATAAATTCCCAATGATACCATTGATCTTTTTAGCTATCTGTAAGGGGTAATTCTTCCCAATGACCACAAGTGTAAGGAGCATTCTTCCCATTGACCATCACACTAATGTATCATGAGTTGTAGATTTTTAATTATTAGCAGGGGTTCCCCGAGACCGGAGAATTATTTCAAGGGTTCCTCTGTGTTGAAAAGGTTGAGAAAGGCTGCTCTAAAGGTTAGTTAGGGTCAAATCAACTTTCGTTGTCGATCACAGTGATGGGAAAGTTTGAAGGAGCAGAATAAAAACTGTCTTGGTCATTGGTTAGTTTTCAGACCGTGTATGTGGTTTTTGTTCAGAAATTACATTCATTTTAAAACTGAATGTTGAAGGCAAGTGAAATGTTCAAACCTTCTTTCAGTCAGCAAATGCACAAAGATTTTTTGTAATAAATATTCTCTCCGAAAAGCGATACCTATATGGCCAGCATAAGGCTCGGTTCACACCTATGCAGCTTGCTTTTGATCGGTTTCTACAGTGCTTTTTGCTGTGCGTTTTTGCACACGCGATTTTGCAGCGATTTGCATTTTTTATAGGGCGTTTTTCTGCCAGTTTGTAGCTAGGCAGATTAAAAACCGCAAATCATGGCAACAACCCACTACCTACTTTTCTGCAGCTTCTCCATTGAAGTCTATTGAACCAAAAAAAAACAAAAAAAAAGCACAGTTTTGCGTTTGAAAAAAGTCCTTGAACCCTTCCAAATATGCAGCTGCTGAAAAAAGCATAAATGTGAATGTGTCCCATAGGAAACCATTAGTGGTGCACCGAATGGAAATTTTGGTGCCGAAACATGAAAATGCACTAAACCGAAACCGAAAATGACAGTTTTTAAAAAATATTAATATTTTTATATACAATTGACATATGCAGCCTACCTGTGCCTGGGCAATGACAGGTGGCACTGATTGGAAGCACTGATAGGTAGTACTGATTGGTGACACTGGCACTGACAGGTGCCACTGGTTGGCACTGAATGGTACTGGCAGGTGGCACTGATTGACACTGGCATGTGGCACTGGATGGTACTGGCATGTTGCACTGGATGGTACTGGCAGTTGACACTGACAGGTGGCACTGGTTGGCACTGACAGGTGGCACTGGTTGGCACTGACAGGTGGCACTGGTTGGCACTGACAGGTGGCACTGGATGGCACTGACAGGTGGTACTGATTGGCACTGGCAGGTGGCACTGGTTGGAACTGACAGGCGGCACTGGATTGTTCTGGCAGGTGGCACTGGCATGTGGTACTGGATGGCACTGGCAGAAGAGATTAGAAGGTTTACATTGCACAGAGCGCGCTGCTTGCACAAGCCGCTCTGTGCATGAAACTTTCAGCTAATTACACTGAATGCAGAGAGAGAGAGCTGTCAGCTGTTCGGCCCAACCACCTCCGTGAAAATCTAACACCCGCCCAGCCCCTGTCCCATTGGCTGGCGTTTGATAGCTGTTCGGTCCTGCCCACCTCCCGACATCAACTTTAAAATCTGACAGCTCTCTCTGCATTCAGTTTAATTAGCCGACAGTTTCATGCACAGAGCGGCTCCTACAAGCAGTGTGCTCTGTGCAATGTGAATCTTCTAATCTCCCACATCCATTGCGGGGTATGTGATGCACACATACCCCCGCAATGGACGGTACTCGGGACGGACCCCTCCCCCATTTCGATATCGGCCAGTTTTTTTGTTTCGGCCGATATCGAAAACACCAATTTTGCCCGAAAATGCCGATAATTTTCGGCTGCTGAAATTTCGGTGCATCCCTAGAAACCATGTTACATGAACTGTAGTGAGTTTTTGCAAAAAGCACCAAAAAATGCATAGTTGTGTCCCCGGCCTAAGACGTTTAGTAGCAGCAGCATGCTTTTTTTGTATCACCTGTCATAATGGTGTTAAATAACTAAAATTAGACCTTTATTGTACAAAAAGAGCAGATCATCTATTAGTAATAATCTATATTACTTATATATATATAATACACCCAGAAGTAGGATATATGGGCATTTTACCTAGGAGTCAGACGTGAAGCTATATGATGGAGATAGAAATATTTTATTTTAAAGTAATCGGAGGCGTAACTAGAACCTTCAGGGTCCCGGTGCAAGAAATTATGAAGGGCCCCACTGACCAGGGCCCTTCCTTCTTCCCACTGATTCTGGGGCCCTTTACTCCTGTTGCAGGTCTATTTATTGCGGTTCCACCGAATAAACAAGTAGTTGTGTACCGAGCCTTACATTCATTCAGAAACGGAGTTATAGTAAAAACAGTTTACTATGCTTCAGTTATGAGTGAACCAATTGGTACCAATCACTGACTCTGTCCATTCAGAAAAGGAAGTAGCCGTTAAATGACAAATTTACCGACCCGTTCCCATCTCTCCATCATGACACATCATCTACAGCATCTGGCAGGAGAGAGGAGGGGGGAAGACAGCAGCTCTGTGGGGGGGACCAGGGAAGCACACAGGGACCCTGGGAACAGCAGAAGACAAGTAAACTGGATAGGAGGGGCGGCATATAGAGGAACCAATCTCCTCCATTAGGAGGAAAATTTTTATTTTATTTATTTCAGGTACTTATATAGTTCTGTCAATTTACACAGCGATTTACATATATATTGTACATTCACATCAGTCCCTACCCTGAAGGAGCTTACAATCTAAGGTCCCTAACTTACATTCATACATATACTAGGGCCAATTTAGACAGGATCTAATTTACCTACAGCAGGTCTTTGGAGTGTGGGAGGAAACCGGAATACTCGGAGGAAACCCGCACAGGGAGAACATGCAAACTCCAGGCAGGTAGTGTCGTGGTTGGGATTTGAACCAGCGACCCTTTTGCTGCCAGGCGAAAGTACTGTCCACTACACCACTGTGCTGCCCGGAGGAGATTGGTTCCCCTAAATGCCACCCCCGCCATCCCTCCTATCCAGGTGTACAAGGGAGGCACACGGGCCCCCTTGAGCAACCCCTGTAGTTACGCCCCTGAAAGTAGTACTAAAGGCTGAGACCTTTTTTTTTCATGGATATGTTCATTTTACGTATAATGCACATTACTGATAACAGTTTACTTTAAATGTAATTGCAATGCCTTCTATTACCTCCAGTCTATCAGCCTTCACCTTCTCAGGGCTCAGATGCTGATTTTCCTGCACACAGTCTTTAAAGTGATTTTTTTTTTTTTTTAAACAAACATGTTATACTTACCTGCTCTGTGTAATGGTTTTGCACAGAGCAACCATGATTCTCCTCTTCTGGGGTCCCCCGCTGACGCTTCTGGCTCCTCATGCCTTCAAAGTGCCCCTATAGCAAGCTGCAAAGTATAGTATAGAGAGCCCCTATAGCAAGCTGCAAAGTATAGTATAGAGAGCCCCTATAGCAAGCTGCAAAGTATAGTATAGAGCGCCCCTATAGCAAGCTGCAAAGTATAGTATAGAGCACCCCTATACCAAGCTGCAAAGTATAGTATAGAGAGCCCCTATAGCAAGCTGCAAAGTATAGTATAGAGCACCCCTATACCAAGCTGCAAAGTATAGTATAGAGAGCCCCTATAGTAAGCTGCAAAGTATAGTATAGAGAGCCCCTATAGCAAGCTGCAAAGTATAGTATAGAGCGCCCCTATACCAAGCTGCAAAGTATAGTATAGAGAGCCCCTATAGCAAGCTGCAAAGTATAGTATAGAGAGCCCCTATACCAAGCTGCAAAGTATAGTATAGAGCGCCCCTATACCAAGCTGCAAAGTATAGTATAGAGAGCCCCTGTAGCAAGCTGCAAAGTATAGTATAGAGCGCCCCTATAGCAAGCTGCAAAGTATAGTATAGAGAGCCCCTATAGCAAGCTGCAAAGTATAGTATAGAGCGCCCCTATACCAAGCTGCAAAGTATAGTATAGAGAGCCCCTATACCAAGCTGCAAAGTATAGTATAGAGAGCCCCTATAGCAAGCTGCAAAGTATAGTATAGTGGAGCCCCTATACCAAGCTGCAAAGTATAGTATAGAGCGCCCCTATAGCAAGCTGCAAAGTATAGTATAGAGAGCCCCTATACCAAGCTGCAAAGTATAGTATAGAGAGCCCCTATACCAAGCTGCAAAGTATAGTATAGAGAGCCCCTATACCAAGCTGCAAAATATAGTATAGAGCGCCCCTATAGCAAGCTGCAAAGTATAGTATAGAGCGCCCCTATACCAAGCTGCAAAGTATAGTATAGAGAGCCCCTATAGCAAGCTGCAAAGTATAGTATAGAGAGCCCCTACAGCAAGCTGCAAAGTATAGTGTAGAACGCCCCTATAAAAAACCATTATACAGAGCAGGTAAGTATAACCTGTCTGTTGTTTAAAAAAATGCTTTAAAAACTCAGGGAAGATCAGCATCTGAACCCAGAGAAGGTGGAGGCTGATAGACTGGAGGTAATAGAAGGCATTGCAATTACATTTAAAGTAAACTGTTACCAGTATTGTGCATTATATTTAAAATGATCATATCCATGGAAAAAAAAAATACTTTTTTTTTTTTTTTTTTTTTTTTTTTAAAGGAAGACCTTGTTTTTGTATGGCCAGCATATAATATATTACAGTTCTGTCTGAAAATATGCAAAACCAGTCTTTAATTCGTTTTTTTCTTTAAATAAAAAAACTTGATCTCTGAGTCTGATGATATTTATCAGATTCAACCTCTAATAGTATATACAGTATATCTCTTCTGTCTGTTATTCTCTCTAGAGTGGATTAGAGATTTTGCTCCCTAACCATATAGTTGGTTATTTATATTTACCACTGCGTAGAGATATTTAAGAATAAATTGCCATTTTTTAAAAACTTTACATACTAACTAAATTATACACCAATGTTTTTTTTAAGGTTATTATCCGATTAATCGAAACAATAATCGGCCAACTAATCGATTATGAAAATAATCGTTAGTTGTAGCCCTAATTTCAAGGGTTCCTCTGTGTTGAAAAGGTTGAGAAAGGCTGCTTTAGTGTCACTTTAATTTTGAGATACAAAAACAGCACATCTGCTGCTACAAATCTTTGTGCTGAGATACGTATTTTGCCTACATTTCACAAGCCTGAGGTGGGTTAGTATGACTTCCCTGACTGATTTCCTGTGTGTTGCAAGTTTATGTATGTGTCACAAGTGTGTCTGACTAGTGTGGGATTTATGTGTGTATACGTATATATATATATATATACACATTTCTATACCCCTTTGGATTTGCTGTAGGTTGCCTGTTTGCAAAAGCATGCCAATAAGGTAATGTGTCAAGTTATCAAGTGCTGTAACCATGGGCATAAGGTAAGGAATGGAGAGAGTTTTTCTTTTTTTGGCCACTTACCTCTTTCCTATTACCAACGAATTGAGCAGTTAGGAAGCTATTTCAGGCAGATAAAAAATAATTATGCACAAATGAATGCAGTTATGAACTTTTGTTCTTGATTATAGTTATACCTTTAGCCCAGGGTCACACCGACAGCAGGCTTGACATCGCACAAGTTCAGCTGAACTCGCACAATTCCATTCCTGCATGTCAGTCCGACTTCGGGAGCGATTTCAGAGACATCTGTGCGGATTCCTGCACAGATGTCTATACAAATCGTACCCCTAAGTCACCAAAAGTAGTACAGGAAGTACTTTTGGCAATCAGTGCGGCGCTGCAATGTCGGCACCGCACTGATTCGGACAGTACCATTTCCAGCAATTGCCGCCCATTTGATGTGAACCAGGGCTTAAAGCGGAGTTCCACCCAGTTGAAAATCAGCAGCTACAAAAGTGTAGCTGCTGACTTTTAATAATCACACACTCACCTGTCCCACAGTCCAGCGATGCGGCCGCCCAACGCTTCGCTCTTCTCCCCCTCGCTTCGCTCTTCTCCCCCTCGCTTCGCTCTTCTCCCCCTCGCTTCGCTCTTCTCCCCCTCGCTTCGCTCTTCTCCCCCTCCTCTCTGCATGCGGTGCCGGCATCACAAGTGTGGGCACCTGACTGTGGCTGCACAGGCAGTCCCGAGCCACGCTGCGCATTGTGAATGGTCGGGCAATCTTCTGGGACCCGTGACATCTCCCAAAAGATTGAAGGGAGATGGGGGGAGAGGTGAACTTCCTTCCAGCGTTGCTACACCAGGAGAGGAAGTGGGAGCTGGGTATCTATGAAAGCTAGGTACCCCCCCCCAAAAAATGACATGCCAATTGTGGAATGTCAGGGGGTCACCTGTAGTTAAAGCAGAAGTTCCACTTTTGGGTGGAACTCCGCTTTAATGCAGAATTAAACTGCTGTCTTAATAACATTGTTGGCAGACAGGTTTTTGTTTGCAGAAGAGACTATTCTGTGTGCAGCAATGTTCTTCTAAAATCGAAATGTACTCTGAGCCATGCATGCGTAGCTCAGTGTATAGTTCCATCCATTGGGTGCTGGGTTGAATGATCTCCGCTGTGCATGCCACTGGAGTTACACAATTTCAAGCCAGCCAATCAATATGGTTCTAGATGCCATTACTTGTCAAGAACTACTGGAGTGTGTATATACATGCTGGATGTGTGAAGCCTTCATCTGTCAGTATTTAATTTTGTATCACTGCAATCAAATAATGTAGCTCTGCCAGGTGGAGTGTTTGTAAATGAAATTTGGAGATTTACAAAATGATGCTGTCTATATATATATATATATATATATATATATATATATATATATATATATATATATATACACACACACAGTTGTATGCAAAAGTTTAGGAACCCCTGACAATTTCCATTATTGTCATTTATAAATATTTGGGTGTTTGGATCAGCAATTTCATCTTGATCCATCGAATAACTGAAGGACACAGTAATATTTCAGTAGTGAAATGAGGTTTATTGGATTAACAGAAAATGCACAATATGCATCAAAACGAAATTAGACAGGTGCATAAATTTAGACACCCTTGTCATTTTGTTGATTTGAATACCTGTAACTACTTAGCACTGATTAATTGGAACACACAATTGGTTTGGTGAGCTCATTAAGCCTTGAACTTCATAGACAGGTGCATCCAATCATGAGAAAAGGTATTTAAGGTGGCCAATTGCAAGGTGTTCTCTTTGACTCTCCTCTGAAGAGAGGCAACATGGGGGCCTCCAAACAACTCTTAAATGACCTGAAAACAAAGATTGTTCTACATTATGGTTTAGGGGAAGGCTACAAAAAGTTATCGCAGAGATCCAAGCTGTCAGTGTCCACTATGAGGAACATAGTGAGGAAATGGAAGACCACAGGCACAGTACTTGTTAAGGCCAGAAGTGGCAGCCACATAAAATATTGGAGAGGCAAAGGTGAAGGATGGTGAGAGTGGTCAAAAACAGCCCACAGACCACCTCCAAAGACCTACAACATCAACTTGCTGCACATGTGTCACTGTGTATCGTTCAACAATTCAGTGCACTTTGCACAGGGAGAAGCTGTATGGGAGAGTGATGTGAAAGAAGCCTTTTCTGCACACACGCCACAAACTGAGTTGCTTGAGGTATGCAAATGCACATTTGGACAAGCCAGCTTAATTTTGGTCATAACAAGGGGCGTTATGCATGGTGGCAAAAGAACACAGCATTCCAAGAAAAACACTTGCTACCCACGGTGAAATTTGGTTGGAGGTTCCATCGTGTTGTGGGGCTGTGTGGCCAGTGCCAGTACTGGGAATCTGGTTAAAGTTGAGGGTTGCATGGATTCCACTCAATATCAGCAGATTCTTGAGAATAGTGTCGAGGAATCGGTCACAAAGTTGAGGTTACGCCGAGGCTGGATATTTCAACAAGACAACGACCCAAAACACAGCTCAAAATCTACTCGGGCATTTGTGCAGAGGAACAAGTACAATGTTCTGGAATGGCCATCCCAGTCCCCAGACCTGAATATCATTGAACATCTGTGGGGTGATTTGAACTGGAAGTGTTTTGTAAGGAGGAATGGTCCAAAATACATTCATCCAGAATCCAGACACTCATTACAGGCTATAAGAAGTGTCCAGAGGCTGTTATTTCTGCTTAAGGAGGCTCTTCTAAATATTGATGTGATTTTTCTGTTGGGGTGCCCAAATTTATGCACCTGTCTAATTTTGTTTTGATGCATATTGCGCATTTCTGTTAATCCAATCGACCTCTTTTCGTTACTGAAATATTACTGTGTCCTTCAGTTATTTGATCAATCAAAATGAAATTGCTGATCCAAACACCCAAATATAAATATAATATAAATGACAATCATGGAAATTGTCAGGGGTTCTTAAACTTTTGCATACAACTGTGTGTGTGTATGTATATGTATGTGTATAATATATATGTGTGTGTGTGTGTGTGTGTGTGTGTGTGTGTGTGTGTGTGTGTGTGTGTGTGTGTGTGTGTGTGTGTGTGTGTGTGTGTGTGTGTGTGGTAGGGACAATTCTAAAGAGAACAAGTCGTCCTTAACCTACTATAAGTTCGATGTGTGTGTGTGTGTGTGTGTGTGTGTGTGTGTGTGTGTGTGTGTGTGTGTGTGTGTGTGTGTGTGTGTGTAGCTTGAATATCATCCAATTCCTGCTGAACAAGAGAAATCTTAACAGGGATGGCTAGCTTTAGTGCCCTACCCTATTCAATCATTCCGTTTGTATGCTAATTCATTGGTCACACTGCAGCAAACACTAAGGAACTCCAGGTTTGTGGTTAAACCAATGCTGGGGCATTCTTCCTCCTGCTGATTAACAACATTATAGATTTTACTCCTTCACACCACCAACACTGGTCATTGCCTCTTTCACTGACAAGCAATGCTGGGGCATACCGCTATACACGTACCACCAATGCTGAGGCATACCTTCTTTCACTGACCACCAATGCTGGGGCATTCCTCATCCACTAACTGTCAATGCTGGGTCAATCCTATCTCCCCTGACTGCCAATGCTGGGTCATTCCTCTATCCCCTGACTGCCAATGCTGGGTCAGTCCTTTTTCCGCTGACTGCCAATGCTGGGTCATTCCTCTTTCCCCTGACTGCCAGTGCTGGGTCATTCCTTTTTCCGCTGACTGCCAATGCTGGGTCATTCCTCTATCCCCTGACTGCCAATGCTGGGTCATTCCTCTATCCCCTGACTGCCAATGCTGGGTCATTCCTCTATCCCCTGACTGCCAATGCTGGGTCATTCCTCTATCCATTAACAGGCAATGCTGGGCCCATCCTCTATCCATGGACAGCCAGTGCTGGATCATTCCTCTATCCATTGACAACCAATGCTGGGTCATTCCTCTATCCATTGACAGCCAGTGCTGGGTCATTCCTCTATCCATTGACAGCCAGTGCTGGGTCATTTCTCTATCCAATGCTGGGGCATTCCTCTATACACTGACTGCCCATGCTGGGACGTTCCTCTATCCATTGCCAGCCAATGCTGGGGCATTCCTTTATCCATTGCCAGCCAGTGCTGGGGCATTCCTCTATCCACTGACTGCCCATGCTGGGGAATTCTTCCTTCCACTTGCCACAAATGTGGGGGCACCACTTTAACATGCTTACTTACATACTCCCTCTCATTGCATGTTCTATATGTCCTCCTCAGTTTTCTGTTGGTAAGTAGTATAGCATATACTGCTGGGAAGGGGTATTGGGTGAAGGAAAGTGAGAGGAAGGAAGAAGAAATATAAAGGGGGAGAGCACCAAACTCACTCTCTGGTTTGCACTACCTTCCCGTGGGGCGGAGATAGGAGTAGATTATAAAGGAGTAGTCCTGTGATTCTCCATTAGGTTTCAGATACAGGTTCTTTATAGACATATCATAGTGTCCAAGCTTGAGAGTGTGTTTCTGATTGGTCTATCAGGGCCAAGGTATGTGATTCCATTCACAGTATTTCATTTATTCTGGCAGATTCATTGTGTTTTACAAGGTGGTTGTGTTTCTTTCTTCATTGCTGGCATGCACTCCTTTGCTGCATTTAGGTAGAGTTTTTGTAGTTTTTTTCTGACTAAATACTTAACACCTACATGTTACTTTGACATTTCTGTGTAGAATCGGCCCTGCTCTGTCTTTTTTTTCCTTACCACATAGTCTGAGCAAGCCCGATAACTTCTCTCGTTTTCAGCAGCGGTGTTATCTTCATCTGCAAGTCTTGCCTCCTATTGAGCAGTGTGACATACATGCAGTTAATTCGCTGCAAACCCAGTTTCGTTGTAACATAAGTGAAACCAATGGCCACTGATCTGCTTATGCTGTGCAGAAAACATTGCCACTAGAAAGGCCCCCCAGTTTACTTAGCATTTTCTTATCATTTTCTATTGGCCCATTAAAGGCCAACTCCACCTTTTTCTGTTTGCGCCCTTGTGAGATAGCAATAAAGTTAATAAAAACAAAGCAATAAAAAAACAAAAGCCCCCCCACATATACAGGTGCGCCTATCTATGAAAATGGTGTTTGCGCCATTGTGTAATATTTTATGTTTGTGTGCACTAAGATTAACTTTAGTGTATTTCTGTACTGAAATTGTTTCATTTGATAAACGTGTGCTAATGTCATGAGTCATAAAAAAACTGCAACACCACCATTTTATTCTGCAGGGTTTCTTTTTCTTTTGGAAAATTTATCATGTTTGGAGGGTTTATTTAAAGTGGTTCTAAAGCCTAAACATTTTTTTCCTTAATGTAAGGAATGCATTAAAGTATAACTAAAGGCAAAACTTTTTTTTTTTAAGTTTTGGATAGAGTGGAGAGGGATTAGCAAGCTTGTCAATTATTATTTTTTATTATTATTAATTATTGCTGCCTGTGCCCCCGTTAGGGAGAATCCACCTCTCTATTTGTCCTGTTTACCATTATCATTGAAAGTGAAAGCCCCACATTTTGGGTTGTCCCCAGAAAAGTAATAGAGGGGTAATCTTCCAATGGGGACACTAGTTCTGGGGGTCCCCAAGAAATTCCTTTAATTTGCAGAGATTTCCTCTCACTTCCTGTTTGGCTATGGGACAGGAAGTGAAGGGGAAGTCTTTGCAATGGGACAGAGATGGCAAAAAAAAAATCTGACGGGGTTTATAATCGCCTCTTGCTCTATCCAAAATGAAAAAAAAGTTTTGCCCATAGTTCTACTTTAAGGTAAAAAATATTTAGGCATCAATTTTGGCCCCTTATCACAGCCCTCATTCGATCCAGTGCTGTGCCCATTTCCAGCCCGTGGGGCCCTGGACAGAGGGGAGGAGCCAGGAGCGCCAGCGGGGGACCCGAGAAGAGGGAGGTTCAGGGCTGCTCTGTGCTTTCCTGTACGGATATTGTCAATTTCACTGCACAGTGTGCATTAGAAGCTACAGCAAGTTAGACAGAGCCTACTTCATTTCCTGACTGGTTAACAACTGGCATCATCTACATCTTTACTCTCCTGCCTTACTCTCCTTGTCCTGCTAATTTAATTCATTGTATTTCAGCGCTCAGCATGGCATTGAAATTAGGGAGGTCTGCATGCAAATACAATCCACAAACAGTCTACCACAGTCCGAGAACGCCAACTTCTCCAGACTGACAACCACCCATCAAGGCATTATATTTGCAGAACTCCTCCCAACACCAAGGCCGCTGCTTGCATTAGGGCTGAGGGTTCTTGAGTGGAGTAGTGAGGCAGTGCGATGTGATATATTCAGGAGTAAGGATGGGCTCGGGCTTGTTCAGAACCAAAGGTGCCCGAGTCCGCCAGGAAGTGAACCCTGCACTGCACTAATCACAGGCAGTGAGACATTCCCCAATGGCGGCTGCAGTGATCGGTTAATGTCTCACTGCCTGTGATTAGCGCAGGGTTTACTTCCTGGCGGACTCGGGCACATTTGGTTCCGAACACGCCCGAGCCCATCCTTCAGGAGGCTATATAGAGCACCTTTGCGGTCCCTCCCACCAACCATGAGCTGCCTGCATTGCATAGAGAAGTACAGCGAGGGATGGCAGCTGCTCTACAAGCAGGCTTGTAATTAAAATGAAAAGCTTTTTTAAAAATGTAATTTGCATGTTTGAGGGATAGTGGGGGAGAGGAGACCAGATTAATATTTTATAAGGGTAAGAGAAGCAATGTATTAGCCATTATGTTGTAGGAACCTTGCCAAGTGGATAAAGAGGGAGAGAAAAATTGCAGCCTTTAGTTTATGATGAAATGATGAGGAAGTAAATAGGCTGCATTTTCTGAGAACTGAGCTTTTTTTTTTTTTTTTTTTTTTATGATTTCATCCTTCTTAGCTAGGAGACACCCTGATAAGACGCTAATCATCAGATCAGGTTAAGTTGTACTTCAGCAAGCCTGCTGTTACTATATTCAGTCTACATGTAAGGCCTCTTGCACACTGGACGTTTAATGCTGCTTTTAGGGGCATCTGCCCCTCTAAAAATCCCTGCATGTTAGCCTATGTGTACATGCATACATAGGCGTTTAGAGGCAGGAAAAAACCTCACTGCCAGCACGTCCAGGAGCAGCACCATTTTGGCAGGGAAAACCGCTTGTCGTGTTTGAATGTGATACTTGGCATGTTTAGCACTTAAACGTTAAAGCGACTGTATACCCTCTTTTTTGACTTTTACCTACAGGTAAGCCTATAATAAGGTTTACCTGTAGGTAAAATGAATATCTCCTAAACTGCATGGTTTAGGAGATATTCGTCCTTCTTGCAGCTGCTGACGTCACGGCGCATGCGCAATGAGGTCCTGGTGAAGGCCCAGTACATAGCGATAGAGCTTGCCGAAAACCTTGCCAGAAAGACTGGCTCCAGCGTGCATGCTCGGGAGTGACATCTCACGGCTCCGGCCACTCACAGCGCCGGAGCCGCGTACCTGGAAGGATCCCCCAAGGGAACATGTATCCCCCAAGGGAACATGTCGGCTCCCTCTGCGGGGACCGAGCGGACCCATCGGAGCTTCGTCCTAAGATAAGCATTTCATAATATGCTAGTATGCGGTGCATACTAGCTCATTATGCCTTTCCCTTACAGGTTTTTTTTTTTTTTTTTACTGGTATACAACCATAATTCATTTCAGTAGCCAGAATTATTTTTTCAGGCCAATTAAATTAATGCTCAAGCACATGGTATGCCATGCCAAGCACCAAGGCTTTTTGCTGTCAAAATGCTGCTTCGAGGAGGAAAGGCAGATAGGAGAGATGGCCAAACGTCCTGTGTGCGTGAGGTCTAACTTTTAGAAGTGGCGTCTTCCACGCTGGCAGGGTAGAGCTTGTGTCTATAATTATAATAAACGCATTACTTGTCAAAAAGAGCAGAAACCTGACCTAAAGGTGCCCTGACATACTTACAACAGCCTGCTATCGCCTGTATTATAATGGTCTAACTCTTTACAGCACCATGGCGACTGGAAATTGCGTCCTGCCGCCTGGGCTGCACTGCAGCAGCGGTCAGGATTCCCCCTATATGGTCCCCTGAGGGTGTGCAGACTAAGGTTGGGCTGGCCAGTAATTTGTGGCCTGCTGGAGCGAGATACACGCTCCTTTGTGTGAACCGGCGTCCTCTGTGTGCAGGGCTGTGATGAGTGTTCATAACATAACTGGATACTAACATTTATAGGTATAGTTGATCCAGGGAAAATCTGATTGCCTCTTGGGGGATCAGGAAGGAATTTTCCCCCCCGCTATAGCAAATTGGATCCATGCTTTGCTGGGACTTTTGCCTTCCTCTGGATCAACTGTGGGTAAAGGATTCTGTGTATGGGATTGTATGGTTTCATATATTTTTTTTTGGTTGAACTAGAGGGACTTGTGTCTTTTTTCAACCTGACTAACTATGTAACTATGGGGTAGTCATGTTGATCTGAGGGGGAGATGTGAAATGAGGGGAAGCTCTGCTGATTTTATCATCCAATCATGTACAAGCAAAAATGCTGTTTTTTATTTTCCTTGCATGTCCCCTTCAGATCTACAGCGAGTTCACAGTGGATTTGCCTTTAGTAAATAACCCTCCCTAAAGTGCAGTAAGTGCAGTTGAGGGTTTGCCTTACTTGCTCTCACTACCCGACATCTTCCTAGTTTGACAGTTGGGTGCTGGGGTTGCGAATGCAGGCTTGATCTGTCGCCCTTTCCTTACCGCCAGTGAGTGGACAGGGAGTGCCGCTCAGTGCCACCTCATCAGTGCAGCCTATCAATGAAGGAAAGAAATTACTTATTTGCTCAATTGTATAACAAACTAAAAAAAGTTTTTATGTTTTTGTTTTTTTTTTTTTAATTTAAAATTTTCAGTCTTTTTTTCGCTTTGCACCAGGCGTGAGCAATTTCTATTACCTGACGCCCTGTACATGCAGTTCTGGGCGACGGGCAGACGGTTTTAAAAAATAACTGGCTCCTGACTTTTAGCTGGCTCCCTTTATGAAAAATGCTGTCCAATGTGGTTGCATTTGAGCGTCATCCATGCTTGGTTTTGTTTTGTGCAACGTGAAAAGGATCCTTTGCTCACCAGTATGATCGTGTAAAATGGGGCAGAGATCAGAAGAGGCAACAGAGACATTTATATTGCAAGCAGAGATTTATGAAGGGAGGTGTTTGGTAGCCCAGGAGCAGAGAACAGAGCTGACAATATTGCTTGGAATGTAAATGCAGCAGAGACCTGGTGTTATCAGCTCAAACATTAGAAGGTTTCTATACATACCAGAAAGCAAAGCAGGTTAATGGAGGTGATTTCAGTTAATGCTTGGTACGTTCCTTTCAGAACTGCGGTAACTATTGGTTTGGTGGAGTTACCTGTTAAGAACCCTCTGGCTGGGCTGAAGATGAAAATGTATTTTCCAAGCTGACTCCATATTATATATTACTGCCTAAATGCATATAACATGTGTGGCATATTTTAATTAAGGCATTCTTTCTCTCCTTCTTCCATATAGGCCGCAAGCGATTCCGCCGTCGTCTTACCTTCGGAGCATCAACCGGCCGTGTGTGGTGCGGCAATCAAGACAGTTAACTGCGCTACGTGACATTGAGGAGGTTGGGCAGCGGAGGGGTCCCGCCTTTCACTTTTGAAGGCCCCCCCGCAGGTCAGCGACGCTGCGGTAACCATGGAAGCCATAGCTAAATATGACTTTAAAGCCACAGCTGATGATGAGCTGAGCTTCAAACGAGGGGACATACTAAAGGTGAGCAAGAGAAGCAATTAAATAGTTAATTGTGAAGAGCGAGTGTCTGCTTTATTATCTAAGCCATTCTGTTTTCTTTTAAGTATAAAGCAATGTTTGCATTACAGGGTAATGTTTCTACATGCAACAATTGGTCACCTGAAGAATGCATTGGCAGTTACACCTCTCTATTCCTGTTTCCTTTATCGATCTCTTTTATGGTTCACAGCTAAAAGCCTTTTGCAGAATTTCACAAACCACATCCACGGTAACTTCCTGGATGAGGCTTCTTGTCATTCTGTGCAGTCTGTTGCTTCTTTTCAAATCTATAGTAAAAGCTAGTCAGCTTTTGTTCCTAATTCTTTTCTGTTACCCATCTGTACATGATTGATTTATAAATCAGAGATTACAGTCCATTAACTACTTGCCATCCAGGCCAATTCTGGCACTTCACTCCTACATGTAAAATCTTTTTTTTTTTTCTAGAAAATTACTCAGAACCCCTAAACACTAGACCCTAGGGAATAAAATGGCGGTCGTTGCAACATTTTATGTCACATGGTATTTGCCTAGCAATTTTTCGAACCCATTTTTTTTTTTTCAACTATTTAATGAATTGCAAAAAACACTAAAGTTAGCCCAATTTTTTGTATAATGTGAAAGATGATGTTACGCCGTGTAAATAGATACCCAACATGTCACGCTTAACATTGCGCACACTTGTGGAATGGCGCCAAACTTCGGTACTTAAAAATCTCCATAGGCAACGCTTTAAAAATATTTACAGGTTACCGGTTTAGAGTTATAGAGGGGGTCTTGGGATAGAATTGTTGCTCTCGCTCCAACGTTCGCGGTGATACATCACATGTGTAGAGAACGCTGTTTACATATGTGGCGCGACTTGCGTATGCGATCACTTCTGTGTGCGGGGATGGGGGCACTTTAAATTTTTTTTTATTATTCTTTATTTTATTTTCATTTTCATTTTGTTTTTACATTTTTAATCTTTTTTTTTTTTTTTTTTTTGATCATTTTTATTTTTATTACAAGGAATGTAAATATCCTTTGTAATCGGAATAGGGCATCACAGGTCCTCTTTATGGAGATATCTAGGGTCAGTAAGACCCCACATCTCAGCTTTCCAGCCAAGTACACTGCAGTATTTACAACTGCCAGGCCGGATGTGACGTCATAACGTCGCCCCCGGACCTCCCGAGAGTCATAGAGACTCTCGGGGACCATCTTATCACCAGTATTCTCTATGGTGAACTTCCGCCGGCGGCAGATTCCTTCTAGAAGCACTTGGGGGCAGCAGGAGAGGGGTTGTCCCCTCCCGCCGCCTGTAAGAACAATCAAGCGACTGAACAGCCGCTATTATTACGGTGCTGGGGATCGCCAGCTGAAAAGATCAATACCAGGATGATGCCTGTAGGTGCAGGCATCATCCCAGTATAACCACTGAAACAGGAGGATGTTCATGTACGCCCTCCCGGCGGGAAGTGGTTAAAGTAGAAAGCTACTTGTTCAGATTTTTGTATGTATTAGAAATAGACAATTCTAAATGTGGGAATATAGTTAACCGATTTGTGCTTTTGTTGAATGCAATATAATTTCATAATTTCAGATTTCTTCATCATACAGTACAGGACATAGCACTTGTATTCATAGACCATGGGTTATATACAAGCTACCTTCAGGTAATTGGACACAAACTTCCTAAACAGATACAGAAAGAAAAACTTGATAGGGTTGCCTTAAATCAAGGGTCTCCAAACTTTCTAAACAAAGGGCCGGTTCAGTGCCCTTTGGACTTTAGTGGGGCCAGACGGTGGCCAGTGGGAGTAGAAAATTATATCAGTGGAAAGAATAGTGCCCCACTGATGGTGTCAATGGGAAGAATAATGCTTCTTTATTGGTGTCAGTGAGAGGAATAGTGCCCCATCATTGGTATCAGTGAGAGGAATAGTGCCCCATTGATGGTGACCTCGGGAGGAATATCGCCCCATCATTGGTATCAGTAGGGGAATAGTGCCCCATTGATGGTGTCCTCGGGAGGAATATCTCCCCATCATTGGTATCAGTGGGAGGAATACCGCCCCATTATTGGTATCAGAGGGAGGAATAGTGCCCCATTATTGGTATCAGTGGGTGGAATAGTGCCCCTTTGATGGTGTCAGCGGGAGGAATAGCGACCCATCATTGGTATCAGTGCAAGGGTACCCCATTGATGGTGTCAGCGGGAGAAATAGTGCCCCATCATTGGTATCAGTGGAAGGAATAGCGCCCCATTGTTGGTGTCAGTGGGAGAAAGTGTCCAATCAGTGGGAGGAAAAGTGCCCATTGATGGTGTCAGCAGGAGGAATAGTGCCCCATAATTGGTATCCGTGGAAGGAATAGTGCCCCACTGTTGGTGTCAGTGGAAGGAATAATGCCCCATCATTGGTGGCAGTGGGAGGAATAGTGCCCCATCATTGGTGTCAGTGGGAGCAATAATGCCTCATCATTGGGAGGAATAGTACCCCATCATTGGTATCATAAGGAGGAATAGTGCTGCATTGGTATCAGTGGGAGGAATTGTGTCAAATTACTGGTATCATTGGGAGCAAGCCCAATCGTTGGTGTCAGCAAGAGGAATAGTGCCCCATTGTTTGTGTCAGTGGGAGGAATGGTGCCCCACTATTGGTGTCATTAAGAGGAATAGGGCCCCACCATTGCTGTCAGTGGGAGGCATAGCGCTCCATTATTGCTGTCAGTGGGGGGGAGAGAGAAGTGGTCAGTGCCCCAAGGGCCGGATAAAGCAAAGGGCCACAGTTTGGAGATCACTGCCTTAAGGCATATTGGTATAACCCCCACCTGCTCTGTGAGACTCCAGTTTTTTGACAGTGGGCTAAAGTGATGGACCTGTTCTCCTCTGAGAATTATTTTTTTAAAACCATCTACAAGTTTTCAGATCGGTTAAAATAATTTTGTACTCCTGATTCTTTACCCGGACTCCACTACATGGGACCAGCCTGTAATGTGTGCTTCAGGCACTGGATGTTGCATCAGGCACTCACCTTGGCACACGTTTAGCTTTAAGGTACTATACAGATGCAGAGCCATGGTACGTTTCTGTGGTTCGCAGACATGTAAGACCCCCTTTTGGAGGTACAGTATCTGACAAAAGTGAGTGCCCCGCTCACATTTTTGTAAATATTTTATTATATCTTTTCATGTGACAACACTGAAGAAATGACACTTTGCTACAATGTAAAGTAGTGAGTGTACAGCTTGTATAACAGTGTAAATTTGCTGTCCCCTCAAAATAACTCCACACACTGCCATTAATGCCTAAACCGCTGGCAACAAAAGTGAGTACACCCCTAAGTGAAAATGTCCAAATTGGGTCAAATTCGCCATTTTCTCTCCCTGGTGTCATTTGACTCGTTAGTGTTACAAGGTCTCAGGTGTGAATGGGGAGCAGGTGTGTTAAATTTTGTGTTATCGCTCTCAATCTCTCATACTGGTCACTGAGAATTCAACATGGCACCTCATGGCAAAGAACTCTCTGAGGATCTGAAAAAAAGAATTGCTGCTCTACATAAAGATGGCCTAGGCTATAAGAAGATTGCCAAGACCCTGAAACAGCTGCAGCATGGTGGCCAAAACCATACAGCTGTTAAACAGGACAGGTTCCACTCAGAACAGGCCTCGCCATGGTCGACCATAGGAGTTGAGTGCACGTGGTCATCGTCATATCCAGAGGTTGTCTTTGGGAAATAGACGTATGAGGGGCGGGGGGTCAGCCTGTCAATGCTCAGACCATACGCCGCACACTGCACATTGGTCTAAATGGCTGTCATCCCAGAAGGAAGATGATGCACAAGAAAGCCTGCAAACAGTTTGCTGAAGACAAGCAGACTAAGGACATGGATTACTGAAACTATGTTCTGTGGTCTGATGAGACCAAGATAAACGTATTTGGTTCAGATGGTGTCAAGCGTGTGTGGCGGCAACCAGGTGAGGAGTACAAAGACAAGTGTGTCTTGCCTACAGTCAAGCATGGTGGTGGGAGTGTCATGGTCTGGGGATGCATGAGTGCTGCCTTCACTGGGGAGCTACAGTTCATTGAGGGAACCATGAATGCCAACATGTACTGTGACATACTGAAGCAGAGCATGATCCCCTCCCTTCGGAGACTGGGCGGCAGGGCAGTATTCCAACATAACGACCCCAAACACACCTCCAAGACGACCACTCCCTTTCTAAAGAAGCTAAGGGTAAAGGTGATGGACTGGCCAAGCATGTCTCCAGACCTAAACCCTATTGAGCATCTGTGGGGCATCCTCAAATGGAAGATGGAGAAGCACAAGGTCTCTAACATCCACCAACTCCGTGATGTCGCCATGGAGGAGTGGAAGAGGACTCCAGTGGCAACCTGTGAAGCTCTGGTGAACTCCATGCCCAAGATGTCTACGAGTTATCCCAAATCCAGACCTCTGTACGAACCGGTCAGGTAGTGGAAATGGGAATCGAAGAAATCTTTCCCTCACCAGCAGAACCTCCACACAAACCCCAGCAATACAACCTTATGACGGGACGGCGGGTCAGAGGCTTCCCTCCCCTAGTACGAGACGAAGTCATACAGTGTCATGTACAACCGTAAGTACCAAGGGAGTTACTTGACGTAGAGGGGTCACGGCCGTCGTGAGTACGTAGGGGTCTGGTACTGTGAGGGTGGTGGTACGAACTGACATCCGTTCTGTGTGAACAGAAACATGAGGA
>BLSH010093853.1:352269-365690 GCA_018402905.1 Glandirana rugosa
TCTTAATGCGGAAAAAACGAGTCTTATTTCTAGTGTTAAGAGTGCCGCATTGTAGAATGTATATGTTTTTTACCCGATTGTCGTGACAAATCAAAAAATAAAACTTTCACATTAAAAGGGGGTTTTTAACGTAAACTTTCTCGCGACGCGTTTGTGACACTGTATTTTATAACGCTGTTGGCGGTAAAATAAGAGATCCCAGAGACGATTTTTTTTATATATATATCACAAACCCCCAAGATTTATTAAAAGATCGTCTTTTATGACCTAAAAATGAACATTCGTTGTTTACAGTCTTTTCTAAGTTAGAAATTTACCAATTTGACTTGAGAAGATATGTGGTTTCCTCAAGTAAGGAAACTATTCATCTTTGTAACGTGGAGACGAAGAAAATACACTTTCAAAATAAAAAACTAAACAGTGCTGTTAGCCCATTTTTTGTATATGTAAGATGTTACGCCGTGAGAATTGTGATCTTTATTCTGAGCAAAAAAGGCGTAATTCTCATTTTGGCTAGAATAGTGCAGCTCTACTACCAAATATCATGCCCTGCATGCGAGGAAATTGGCCCAGACTTGCACACGTGAGGCTTAATCGTATAGAAAATTTGTCGTACTTTGTGTGTTACTTGGACTGCCTTCCTACAGCTGGCCATAGACATCAGAGGTTTGATGATTATAAACAATTTTGCTGATAGGGACACAGGTAAGTGTACAAAACTATGTGAGAAGAATCCCTCCATGGTGATTTTTGACCGTGTAATGATACTTTCTTCCAGATTCATTGTCTACCCTTCTCTGTTCTGAAGAAATTGTTTGCTTTATTGTGTTCTTGCTCACATTGATTTGTAAATGGGAGTACTTGCCTTTATTATCATAATCTGAGTAATGTTCAGAGTGTAATGAGAAAAGCTCTTTCAGCATTTTGCTTTGCATTAAAGGAGTGCATTTGTTTTGAAAGTGCCTGTACATCGGCTTGCACATAATGCTATTACACCTAATAATACTGCACCTGCACCGTTTTTGCAGCGCACAAAAATGCACAGTGAGTGTTCACATGATTGCACTATGATGCACATGTATGTTCATTGGAGTGCCATTTAAAATGAATGACCGCACACTGCAACTGGTATTAACATGCCCATGTGTTATGAAAATACGTTGTACAAAAAAAGTAATATTTATGCATCATATTTTTTAATCACTCTGCGTCCAGGCCATTTTCTTAATTTTTCACACAAAAAATATGCATTTTTTAAAATAGAAAATTGCTTAAAATTACCTCCAAACGTATATATATGAAAGCAGATGCCCTGTAGAATAAAATGTTGACAGGTAATTTTTTTATGCTGCATAATTTGTAAGCAAATGTTTATCAAATCTATATTATGAGGAAAAATTACACAAAAATTAATTTTAGTTTACACAAACACGATCTAATACAGAATTTCTTCATACAGTACAAAAGATGGGGTTGCATCGAGTAAATAGATGCCAAACATGTCAAGGTCTCTTTCACACCACCTACTGTCCATTTTTCAGGTGGACCCGATCGGACCACCTATTGCTCTCTATGGAGTGGTGAATGTCCGCTGACACCCACCAGCATCCGATCCGGTCTGCTAAAAACAGACGGATGGGATATGTTCGCTATCCGTCCATTGGATCAGATGACAGTAGGATGGAAATGTATAGGCAGTCTGTTTCCATCTGACCTCCCCATAGAGAACAGCGGTCTGTGTCCGCTCTGCATAGCGAAGCAATCATGGACCTGTTATCCGCCTGCTCAGCAGAGAGATTCCCCCGCTGAGCAGGCGGATCCGCTTGGCGGATTCTGCTCCGTCTGAAAGGAGCCTAAAGAATAAGATCACTTTTTAGAAAAAAAAATAAATGCACATTTCTTTGCAGATAAAAAAAAAAAATGTGCATTTAATTTTTTATTTTTTTTTTGAGTCTGTAAGGCATTACACCAGTGATCAGCAGATCTGCCATTGCATCCTGTACGGGTATGCAGATACAATCTGACCGGAAGAGAGCATGAACTACCACGGTTCTCTACAGCAGTGGTTCTCAACCCTGTCCTCAAGTACTCCCAACAGGCCATGTTTTTAGGTTTTCATTAATCTTGTACAGGTGCTTTAAATCAATGGCTTGGCATTTTGGACAGCTATTTTATCTAAGAGAAATTCCCAGAACATGACCTTTTGGGGGTACTTGAGGACAGGGTTGAGAACCACTACTCTACAGGACCTTGTAGTTTTCCATTCACGGGACACTATGAATGATTGTCACGGCCGAAAGAAGATCTCCACTAGCTGTTAGATCGGGAAGGTGCGGGGGCTAGTCCATTCGTAACCTGTTACATGTTACACCCATAACCTGTTATGAAGGGTGAACTTATCCTCAAAAATTGTGCATATTCATGAAATGGCAAATAAATTCAGTACCTTGAAATTGTCCTAAGTGACCTTTTAAATGCCTTTTACAGGTTATCAATTTAGACTTCACCCTGAATGATAGCCTGAGATGGCAGCATCTTCTGGGTACCATAAAAGTGAGCTTGGTCACTTTTACTGAAAAGCCAGGAGGCATTATATCAAGCTTGATTTATCTACTTCAAGTACAGACTATATATATATATATATATTATATATATGGCCTGTGGGCGAATTGTATTGGACGGTTGCAGCAATAAACAAAGGCACACTGCCACCTTCATTCTGCAGTGCCATCTGCAGAGGCAGGTTACCTAGTGAAGTGAGTGTGGCCTCCACACCTGGTGCAGTTACTATGTTATAGCGAAAACAGTGATCACATGATTGGAACCCCTCTGATTGGTTCCTGATCATTAGTGGGGACCTGAGCTGCCTTTTCTGACAAGTGTCAGCTTTTCCACCTAACAAGGGGAGATTTAGATTAAACAAACACTCAGTGTGGGTTATTGTGCATGGGGAACGTTGATCTACCAGTTGCAGAGGGTTGAGTTATAAAGTGACCTGTGCTGTGATGACGTGTTGCATCACTTTAATAGTATAATGCTGGCCATACACTATATGAAAAATCGTCCAAACCCATTTCGAAAAACAAACAATCGGCTGTTAAAGCAAATGATAGTGCCATCGCGTAATGACCGATAAACCGTTCAATGAACATACATGAATCCATTTTTTTGTTCTTTTTTTCACAAATACATAGTGCAAAAAGTTTGGACGGGAAGCACATTAACCTTTCGATTTATCATTCGTTCAGATGAAAATTTCCAAACATGCTGACTTTTGCTTAATATATTTATTAATGTTTTCTGTGCCGTGCTCCTCTCCCCCCAACTGCTAATTAAAAGGAATGTATGGTCTTTTCATTTTTTTTTTTTTTTTTTTTTTTTTTTTTGATATGCAAAAGAGTTCAGACTGGCAAACATTGACAAGTATAGAGTTATTGTCAATGATGGGCAGGGACAGCGACAAACCAGCGTTTCTTTCTAGTCCTGGTTTCTTTGAAGCTGTCCGCAAAGGGATGAAGCTGAATGAAAAACTGCCTTGTTCTATTTCAAATGCAGTTGTGTTCTTTCTGTGTTCTGTAAACTACAGGCAAAGTTGCTAAAAAAAACCTGTTTAATAATTACTTGATGACCAGTGACATACCGGGTACGTCGGTGGACTTTGATTGGTGAGGTATCACTGCAAAGGTCAGATGGAAGGCAGTAATTCTAGCACCAGACCTCCTGTGTATATCTAAAGAGGTAACCTATGGATAATAACATTTACCTAGTTTGTTGCCGTTGCATGGGTGTGCGTAATTTTAAAGTGTGACATGTTTGGTATCTATTTACTCAGCATAACATCATCTTTTATACTTTACCTAACAATTGGGTATTATATTGAGTTTTTTGCATTAACCACTAGACCAGGCTTTTTCTGGCACTTTTTGTTTAGAAGTTTAAATCAGTGTTTTTTTGATAGAAAATTACTTTTAACACTCAAAAATTATACATTTTTGTTTTAGCAGAGGCCCCAGGGAATAAAATGGCGATCATTGCCATTAATATTTGCGCAGCAGTTTTGCAAACACAATTTTTTTGGGGAAAAAATACACTTTAATGAATTAAAAAAACACAATATATACCCCAATTTTTTGGGTGATGTTACGCCGAGTAAATAGATACCTAACCTCTCACGCTTTAAAATTGCGCATACTCATGGAATGGCGACAAACTACGGTACTTAAAATTCTCCATAGGCAACACTTTAAATGCCTTTACAGGTTACCAGTTAAGAGTTACAGAGGAGGTCTAGTGCTATAATCATTGCTCTCGCTCTAATGTTTGCGTTGATACCTCACGTGTGTGGTGCGAATACCGTTTACATATGCGTGCCTGACTTACGTATGCGTTCGCTTCTGTGTGCAAGCATTGATGGATGGTGACGCTTTCATTTTTTCCTTATTTATTTATGCTATTTTATTTATTTTTACTCTGTCTCTTTTTATTTATTTATTTCTTTATCACTTTTATTCCGATTACAAGGAATGTAAACATCCCTTTTAAAGGTATGTAATGTAAATGTCCCTTGTAAAAGAAATAAGGACAACAGGTCCTCTTTATGGAAAAATCTGGGGTCAAAAAGATATTTTGTTTAAAAATAAAAAAAAGTATACTTCCAACCTAGACCAGAAGTGACGTTGTGACGTCACTCCGGTCCTCCAAGGCCATAGAGGTGACGAACGTTGATCTACTCTTTGATCATCTCTGGACTAGCCGGTCGCACCATTAGCCCATGAAACACCAGAGAGCGATTGGGGGGGGGGGGTCAGATGTCTCCTCCCACCGCTTCAGAAAGCATTCCAGCGGCTCTCCCACGCAGAAAAATTTGTCATTTTATTGTGTTTGTATGCCCTATAATTAACTTTAGTGTGTTTTTTTTTTTTTTTTTTTTTTTTTATTGGAATTTTGCATTTCCTAGACCTTTGCGGTAATTTTGTATGAAAAAAAAATGAAACTACCATTATTTTATTCTCTAGGGTGTCTGCTTTCTGTAAATATATAATGTAATGGGGGTTTTATGTAATCTTCAGCCCTAAAATTGTTTTTTAAACATCTTTGCAAAATCAAATGCAAAAAGGTTCTGGTATCAAAAAGGTTAAAGCAATACCTCTACAGTATGGACCTGCCTCGGCCTGTGCTTGGATAGTAGTAGCTCATGCCGAGGCCAATCTGTGCTCAATCTGCAAGCTCTATGTTATATTGACACTGACAGCACTGTGTAGTACAGCTGAGCCTGATTTGGTATTCAGTGCTGTTCCTTCTTCTCCAGTCTGAGATCTGCGACGCAGGGGATTACAGAAGTCTGTTGCAAGAAATACTGAGAAACTAGCTTAAATATATATATATATATATATATATAAGGATTTTGAATGAGTACATTATTAGAGGCTGGGTCTTTTATTTAGTTCAGTAGTTCTGTTTTCAATTCAGTGCATTGTATTGTTTGTTTTACAGTCATGATATTTTATGCGATAGTGGCTTTCTCTAATCATTTTTTTTTTTGTGTGTGATCCACTTTCAGGTTTTGAATGAAGAGTGTGATCAAAATTGGTACAAGGCTGAGCTTAATGGCAAGGATGGTTTTATTCCAAAAAACTATATAGAAATGAAGCCACACCCGTAAGTATTTTTTAAGGGCAAAGAAAAGATATTGGATGGAATTTACTACAATTGGAGGAGACAGAATCTGAGTAGTTGTGCATAGCAACCATTCGGCTTCTGCTTATTCAGTTAAGCATTAAAAATAAGAGCTCTTTTTCTGTTTAAAAAAAAAAATAAGAGATAGAAACTGTTTGATTGCCATTTATAGCTTCTCCGGATTCTGTCTGCTGCAGTGTTAGTAAATTCCCCTCATTTGATACAAATGTGTATGATGTAATAGGTGTTTTTTAGAGACCAAAATCATCTTATTGGATCATCCTGGCAGGCTGTGCCCGTGTTTGCTGCTTTGTTCACAGGATCCCCAAACTAGTTCAGTCAGCACAGACATTAGGCGCTGTCTAATTACCACCTGTGCCTTGGCGGCATCTAAATATATAGTTGTTTCCAGGCTCCTGCTACATATTCTGCAAATCCTATCCTGAACTTATTTTAGCGAACATCCATGCTACACAAGAAAGCCAGGACTTAATGCCACTTACAAAGCTACCAATGGTGCCACCAAATCCAGGGTGGCACAGGAACTCTAGGAGGACCTTCGTAAGATGGCACTAAGTCCTACACTAGTGCAAGGCCAGAGAGGCACAGGTGGCATTCAGGCTGAAGATGTTTTCACTATGGCCCGATTAAACCCCTCTCCAGGGCTTAGTCCTTTTCAAAATGAGAAGACATGCAGGGAAAAACGTGGCTAACAATATATTTATGTCTATAGCAAACTCAGCACATTTAACATCTTTAAAGTGATTCTTCAGTCAGATCTGCAAAAATTTAAAGTTGGCAGCCACAGAAGCTGTAGCTGCTGAATTTTAATAAGCAGACATCGGTCTAAGGATCCAGCGCCGTCTTCACCAGTCTTTGGAAACCTGGTGCCAGCATGTTAACTGTGGGCATCCAGATTTTACTTATTATTGCAGTTTCAGAGCCGTACTGCGCTTTGTGTATGGTCCCAAAGCCTTCTGGGACCTGTAACGTGTCCCAGAAGGCTGTGAACGTGGAGGGGGGGGAGGAAAACCTCTACTGTGGTCACCCAGGTGATCTGAGCGGAAGTAGGAGCAGGTATTTGCAAAACTAGGTACCCTACCCCCTCCTCAAAAAAAATGTTACAAATACGGGGGGGGGGGGGGGGACTTTTGGGTGAAGTTCTGCTTTGAGAATCCTATATATATATATATATATATATATATATATATACACACACACATCTACCCAGACACACATAAAAGGGGGGGACCACTGTTGCAGGAGGTGTTGAGGTCAGTGCAGTTTTTTAATAGTCTCATTGAAAATGCAAGTAGAGGGCATCAGGGAAGAGTATACAATCCTTAGACAGGATATGCCAAACTTATGCTCGGGCAGGTTCAATGACATAAAGGACATAATGACATGCTAGCATGTCACTCCAAAGACATAGTGCCAGATGACCGAGAAAGTAGAGTTATTGGCTACCAGAGTGGTAACAATTGCACTTAATTTGTTAAAAAAAAACCTGCTTTTGTCTCTATTTGGAAAATATATGTGTAACCCTCTATATGCAGTGAAAAGGGTGTACAAGGTCAACACATCCTTTAAAACCTTGAGCATAAAATCCATGAAGCCATAATATATCACAGGAGGAATTCCTAAGTCATAAAGAAAACAGCTATACGAGTTACTGTTATGGGAATTTTTTAGATAGGCAACTTCTATCCTCATATTTAATTAGTGGTTCCAAAATAATTGTTCTGTTTATTCAACGCAATTTAAGTTTTTTTTTGTTTTTTTTTTTTATACACGCGATTACGTAGATATTACATTAATATTACAATTGTACTTGTATGATAACAAGGGGCGTAACCTAGGCAGGCTAATTCTAATCAGGACTCAAGAATGCAAACATGTAATGAAAACATTATTAGTACTCTGCACGCAATGAGTGATGCATGCAAAATAGAATACAATTTTTTACTGCTGTTGGCTGCTGTAGGTTGTGGGGTGTCCTGGTGGGCCGGTGATTTTACCGGTGCGGGGGTGTCCCAGATAAGTGGTTACACTTGGCGCGGTGGTCCCCCTTCCCATTTTTATGGAGTCTCAGGATCAGATTTCCCCACCTGACCCCCTCTCAGAGGCTGCAGGTCCCTCTGGGTCCCAGCCATCCCTGGACGTGCTGACGGCGGTCCCTGAGTCCTTTGTGTCCCGGGTGGAGGTCGCTTGTGGGCAGCAGCCTAGCAAAAAAAGGCCCCCGCCGTCCCTTGCTTCGTCTGATCCATATTATGTAGGCTAATTTCGTGAAATTGAGGATGGTTTAAAGGGTTATCAATTGCTTCAAAATTCTGGATATATAGGACAGCACTTTAACCACTTTCTGACCGCCCTATAGCACTTTTGCTGCTACAGGGTGTAAACTTTGCACTGAATCAAGTATGTATACCTGATTCCAGACTTCTGCCTGGGGGGGGCACAGCCGAAGCCGATCTGCAGGTGCTGGACACTCGATGTTCTCCAGGACTTGCCTATCGTCGCCAATACACAGAGAACTAAGAGATGTAAACAAGTCGATCCTGTGTTCCTAGTGTTGACTAGTATCGATCTCTTTAGCCTAGTGAAGGCAGCATACAAATTGCACATAAACACTGGTTAGGCACACAGGTAATGCTTTGATCACCCTGGATGTTTAACCCCTTCCCAGCCAGTGTCAGTACAGTGACAGTGCATATTTTTAGCACTGAGCACTGTATTAGTGTCACTGGTTCCCGCAAAGTCAGTTTATGTCCGAGTGTCTACCTCAATATCTCAGTCCTGGTATAAGTCGCTGATTGCCACCATTACTAGTATAAAGAAAATAAATAAAAGTTCCATAAATATATCCCATAGTTTGTAGATGCTATACCGGTGACATAAACCAATCGATATACGCTTATTGGGATTTTTTATCAAAAACGTAGCAGAATATATAAATGTATGTAAAAATGTTATTCTTTTTTTTTATTAGATGTGTTTTATAGCAGGAAATATATATATATATTTTTTCTTTTTTTTCAAAATTGGCGTTCTTTTTTTTTTTTTTTTTTTGTTTATAGCACAAAAAATAAAAAACGCAGTGGTGAGCAAATACCATCAAAAGAAAGCTCTATTTGTGGGGAAAAATTACATTGTTTTAATAAAGTAACGTAGTGCCAAATGGCCTGGTCACAAAGAGGGGTAAATCTTCCAGAAGTCGAGTGGTTAATTGAAAAGTGGCAGCATCTACTAGTATTGTTCATATGTTCTTGTATTATTTGTACTTCCAAGGACAAAAAGAGGTCGTTGTCAGTATTGTATTTTTGATTGTTTTGGGATGCCCCAGAATGTAATTTGAACAATTAATACATGCACCGTTAATACATGGCCCTGTCAATGTAACTATTAGGTAGGTATGAGGAAGAACCAGCAAACCTGTCAGCCAGGTTAAAATGTAATGTCTGGTATGCTGCTATTTCTCTCAGCCAGAAAAATCTGCTCTACACCCTCTGATCCTGGGCCCCAGTTTGACTTCCTTGACTTGGAACTAGACCACATTTCTGAAGCTAAGCCCAGCCCACCCATGCCCAATCAGATGTCTACTAATGATAATGGTTTGCAAGGTCAGGGGGTGATGGGTGGGTGGGGTTAGCTGTAATTTGAACAATTTAAAATCTGAAAAATGTTGCCATAGTGCTAATTTCAGTCCATGCAAACCCACCCAGCTTGATGTTATAAAAGAGCACATACAGATTAAGAATGGGCTCAGGCGTATTTGGATATCTGTGTTGCAGTGCGTTAGCGAATGCACCTTAAAGAGGAAGTAAACCCAGATGGAGTTTACTTCCTCTATGTCCCCCTGTAAATTAGAAGCATAATGGGCTACTATGCATCGCATATGTGCCACTTACCTGCAAACAAAGCCTGCGATGTCCCCTCTGCTGCTGGCGTTCATCTTCTGCCCCTCTTCCTTCTGGGGCCATGACTCCTGCCAGTCACAGTGACGTCACATGAGCGCGGGAGCCGCCAGTCAAGGCACGGTCGCAGTGGAGGAACGGCACGCAGGCCGTTCCTTCACTGCGCATGTAGTGAAATGACGTTGGCACAGCTTCAACACTACATATCTCCTGAACCGTACCGGTTCAGTAGAAATGCAGGGCACCTACAGGTAAGCCTCATCATAGGCTTACCTGTAGGTTAAAGTGGTTGTCACAAGTTGACAACCACTTTAATGTGAGTTGCCTAAAGGCAGCCTATTCATTTGAATGGGCTGCCGATATCACCATAACATAGCCAACATCAAACTTTTTTTTTTTTTTCATTTTTGAACGCAGTGCACCACACACCGCACGGCATTGCGTTATCACATGGTGTGATGCTCTATGGCACAGCTGCATTACATTCACATGTTGAGATGCTAGTAAAAATGATTGGCACACAAATGTACGACACGTGTGGTAACGCATTGTAAAATGCATGGTTTACTTAAACTGATTGTAAAGGTAGGTTTTTTTTTATCATAACCACTTGCTTACTGGGCACTTAAGCCCCCCCTCCTGCCCGGACCAATTTTCGGTTTTCAGCGTTGTCACTTTTTGAATGACAATTGCGTGGTCATGCGACGTTGTACCCAAACAAAATTGACGTCCTTTTTTCCCCCACAAATAGAGCTTTCTTTTGGTGGTATTTGATCACCTCTGCGGTTTTTATTTTTTGAGCATCAATTTTGAAAAAAAGAACAATTTTTTTTTACTTTTTGATATAATACATATCCAAAAAATAAATAAAACAACACATTTATTCCTCAGTTTAGGCCGCCATATTCTTCTACATATTTTTGGTTAAAAAAAAACGCAATAAGTGTATTTTGATTGGGTTGCGCAAAAGTTATAGCGCCTACAAACTATGGAAATTAGTTTGTGGCCTTTTTATTATTTTTTTTTACTGGTAATGGCGGCGATCTGCGATTTTTATCAGGACTGCGATATTGAGGCGTACATGTTTGACATTTTTGACACTTTTTTTTGGGACCAATGACATTTATACAGCGATCAGATCTAAAAATAGAAACTGATCACTGTATAATTGTCATTGGCAGGGAAGGGGTTAACACTAAGAGGGCGATCAAGGGGTTAAATGTGTTCTAACTGTGTGGGGATCCCTATCACAGGGATCAGTAGATCTGTCATGCCCCCCCACAGAGCGGGGAACCGCCGTGTTTACATCGACGGTTCCCCGTTCTGGCTCTCTGTGAAGGGATCGCAGGTCTCTGGTGGACATCGAGTGCGCCCGACGCGCGGGCACGCTCACACAGCGTGCGGTGTCGCGCACGCATGCTACCGGCGGCTGCGAGAGTTAGCCTGGAGCACGCAAAGGGGAGGACGTCTATTGATGGCCTCCCGGCAATTCAGGTCCGCGCTGTAGCCGTCAATCGGCTATAGCGTGGATCTGAAGTGTTTAGTGCTTTTTATGCATTAAGATATAAAGCCTTCTGTGTGCAGCAGCCCCCTCTATCCAGCGATGTTGCATGAGAGACTCAGCTGTCCGGGACTCTCCCTCCTGATTGACTAAGACACACAGCAGGCACCATTGGCTCCCGCTGCTGTCAGTCAGTCAGTCAGTGAGCCAATGAGGAGAGAGGGTGCAGGGCCCAGTCACGGCTTTGTGTCTGAATGGACACACAGAACTGTGGCTTGGCTCGGGTGCCCCCGAGCACTCAGCAGGAGGGAGGGGCCAGGAGCGCCAGTGCGGGACTCGAGAAGAGGAGGATCCGGGCTGCTCTGTGCAAAACCAACTGCACAGAGGAAGTAAGTATGTTTAAACAAAAGAAAAAAAAAAAACGACTTTAGTGTCACTTTAATGTTATTCGCACCTTGTGTGCGTTGAAAGGGGGGGGGGGAACGACGACAATCTCCTTAATTTCAAAGGTCTTCTTTGTATATTGGCCATTCTAGGGAGGCGCTAATGGAGAGAACTCCTAAAAAGCCACATTCTGGAAGAGCACCATCTTGTCCAAAATGGATGAAAAACATGTATAATTTATATATTTTTTTTTTTTTATATATACAAACCTACAGTGCAAAGATGTGAATGGGGCTTCTACTTGAATTGGATTTTTATGTAGTAAAATTGAGATTGGATCCTTACTTTGCACATTCACTATTCTGAAGTGGTGAATCTGCGTATTTAACCACTTCAGCCCTGGAAGGTTTTACCCCCTTCCTGACCAGGCCATTTTTTTGCGATACAGCACTGCGTTACTTTAACTGACAGTTGCGCGGTCGTGCAAAGCTGTTCCCAAACATAGTTGTCCTTTTGTTGCCCACAAATAGAGCTTTCTCTTGATGGTATTTGATCACCTCTGCGTATTTTATTTTTTGCTCTGTAAACCAAAAAAGTGCAACAATTTTGAAAAAAATAAATACTTTTTTTTTTTTTTTGTTTTACTTTCTGCTATAATATCCAAAAAAATATATAAATAACAAATGTATTCATCTGTTTAGGTTGATATATATTCTACATATTTTTGGTAAAAAAAAAAATCACAATAGGCGTATATTGATTGGTTTGCATAAACGTGTAAATTATCACGTTTACAAACTATGGTATAGATTTATGGACTTTTAATTATTTTTTTTATTATTGTTTTTACTGGTAATAGCGGTGATCAGCGATTTTTAGTAGGACTACAACATTGCAGCGGACAAATCTGACCCCAAATTACACTTTTTGGGGACCAGTGACATTATTACATTGATCAGCGCTATAAAAATGCATTGATCAATGTAAAAATGACACTGGCAGGGAAGGGGTTAACACTAGGGGGCGATCAAGAGGTTAACTGTGTTCCCTGGGTGTGTTCTAACTGTAAGGGGGATAGGCTGCCTGGAACACCACAGAGATCGCTGTTCCTGATCACTGGGAACAGAAGATCTCTGACATGTCATCTGGCAGAACAAGGATCCACCTTGTTTATAGATCCCCGTTCTGCCTCTGTACAGGGCATTTGCGGGTTCGCCGGCGGACATAGAGTGTGCTGGACCCGCAAGCACACTCCCAAGACACGCGCTCCCACAATATCTCATTCACGGACCGCCATACAACTACAGCGGTTTGTGCAGGAGAGAAGACCTGCTGCAGTACAACGAAGCTGGCTGATTGGCAAGCGGTTAAAGTGTAAGTTTACATTTTCACAAAAAAAAAAAATTAAAAATCTATCCCCCTCCCCAGTCCCACCACCATTTTTGTGTAAAGGTGAACTTACGTTTTAAGGCTAACTACTTTTAGTACAGCTATCTTATAAAGAGTATAACCCCCCTCCCCCGAATCCTATATTTACCCATTTTCTGTTTGGACACCCAAGATTGTTACCCAATATATGATGAGCTACTTCCAATTATTGTGAGGATGAAAGACAATCCGCAACTCCATACATGCTCTTAAATCAGTCCAGATTTATTGTACTTCATCGAGTAGTATATAACCCATTGTTAGAACCCACAGGTTTGTCTTTTACCCATTTATATCCTAAGCCCCCTCCCCCCAATATGAGAAATATTCTATCGACATGATTTTCATCAATCGGAATTTTGCATTCAAGTGGAAATGTGTTTTTACCACCACCCTGACCCCTCCCCCTATCTAAAAATTAAAAAAAAAAAACACTTTTACATTTGAATGTGAAATTGGCGAACGGTTAGTCGGTCGAAGCAACATGACGTCGTCCAGAAGAGAGGACGTGTTTGGCG
>BLSH010093853.1:377182-399485 GCA_018402905.1 Glandirana rugosa
TGGGACAGGGGGAAATTCCACCTTCGGATGGGGTGGAGGTGGAATCTTGACATAAACTCAGTGGAGGTAGTCTGGTAGGGGACGTCGATTTGCCCCCCACCCCGCCCCTTTACAACCTTCCTTCCACCATGTAGTAAACAGTTAACTTCAGCAGCTCCCGTACTGTGACATATCCCGTTCTTCGCTCTGCTGTGAAGGGGGACGGCAGAGGCTGAAGGAGCTGAAGGACTGGCAATGTTGGGCTGTGTTCCCGATCTGCCTGTCGGCTACCCACGGTCGACTAGTAGATCAGGATTGACGGCTTGCCATCCCTCCGATCCAAAGGAAGGGGCAGGTGGTACAAAACCTAATAGCTGCAGGGGATGGTCTGATGGAGGTGACTCAAATACAGTTCTAAGGTGGAGGTGGGGTAGGCTTCCACCTTAAAGGGGGACAGGGTGAGAGCTGACCGGACATACTGGGGTAAGGGAGTTCCATAGCATGGGAGAGGTTCTGGAGAAGTCCTGGAGACGAGCATGAGAGGAGGTGACAAGGGAGCTATAGAGAAGGAGGTCTTGGGAGGAGAGGGGAGGACGATTTGGACGATATCTGCAGATGAGGTTGTACGTTGTGGTTAGTATTTTGACTTTTATATGTTGGGCTAGTGGAAGCCAGTGAAGGGATTGTATAATTTCTTTTTGGTGCCCTTGCTTGTTTATTGTTTTTTTTTTTTTTTTTTTACAGGTTTGGCAATGATGTACAGCATTTCAAGGTCCTGCGAGACGGGGCAGGGAAATACTTCTTGTGGGTGGTAAAGTTTAACTCACTGAATGAGCTAGTGGACTACCACCGGTCCACATCTGTGTCCCGGAACCAGCAGATCTTCTTACGTGACATCGAGCAGGTGCCACAGGTACACGGGGGAGACAGAGCCACAAGTTTAACACAGGTATATAGAGGGGGGGCATTAGGAGTAAGGTGTATATCTGTTTCTAGATAGCCTTGGAATTTAAGGTTTTAATGATTTAAAAATGTCAAAGGTAGTGCAGTCTTTCACACTCGGCTTTAAAACCGAGCCACAATGTAATAGGTTTGGCTTTGAACCTCCTTGTGTAAGATCTATTTTGCGTGTACAAATTTAGGCTAAACCAATTTGATACAGATGATTTAGAATATGTGTTTAAAAGAATATACATAATAACCTCTGAACTTTCCATCCCGACAGCAACCTACCTATGTGCAGGCGCTGTTTGACTTTGACCCCCAGGAAGATGGGGAGCTTGGATTCAGACGAGGAGACTTCATCCAGGTCGTGGACAACTCAGACCCCAATTGGTGGAAAGGGACATGTCACGGCCAAACTGGCATGTTTCCACGCAACTATGTGACGCCAGTAAACCGCAACCTGTAACTAGAGGCGGCACAGGACCAGGAGCCAAGGAGGATCACAGACAAGCTTACCTGGGTGGGATTGCTGGGGGACTAGGAGGAAAATGAATAGAACTTGGGTGAATGGACAATGGATAACTAAATAGAAGAGCATGGACAGGCAACACACTGACTTAGAAGAAAGTAACCTTAGTCTAATAATTCAGGGAAGCCGCTTCATGACATGACAAGGGGTATAGCAGACTTGAATGGGGTGGAATTTCTTATGGGCTGACAGAAATGTGATTTAGGGGAAGGGAAGATAAAATACTGGCACTAAACCTAAACCGTGATAAGACAGTCCCTGACATGCGTTGACTAACCCAGTTGTCTGTCTGTGCTGTAAACAGTTGCCTCTCAGCATTTTTTTGAAGCAAGAATGTCCCCTTGGCTCTGTGTGAGACTTAAATTTGGGGTGGGTAGTTGAGGGATGTTCAAAGTCAGGCAAGTTCATTGGGGGGTGGGGGGGAGGGGGAATGGGAAGTTACAGATGTTTGATTTAGAATGCCAAAAGATACCTTTAAATTAAACAGAAACAAGAGACTTTTTTTTTTAAATTAACAAACTCCCTTTACTGCTGCTGTTCCTCCCTTGTTCTATGTTTCTTCACACCAGTTCTTGTTTATTGTGCATGTGTGTTTTTGCAGCGCACTCAATACAACACGCACCTGTAAAATAAAGTGTACAAAAATCCAGCCATTTCTCTCTATGCAAATCTTGGCCTCTTGGTTTCTTTATAAGGAAGACCTTCCTATGACCTAGGTTAACCCAGGTGGGTTATTTAAATAAGAAAAATGCAGTGGGATTGATGCTTTTGCTTACTGAGCTAACCTACATCGCAACCCCCTTTTTCCATTCCATGTGATAAAAGGTTCATATGATCTGAGCAGACATTATTCAATCAGATTTTCCTTAAGTAATGTGGAATCAATAATAAATCAATGCGCCTTTTGAAGGGAATGGCTTTGAATATAAAGCGTGTGATTGCCTACAATTTAAGCCTATGATTGATAAGGTTTGCTGCACCGATGGTAAACAAGTAACCGATATAAGCAGAAGCACTAAAGATGTTCAACCCAGATATGTTTCATTCCACGATATGTTTGAAATCATTTTTTGTTTTGTTAATGGATAAATTGTGCCTGTTCTGATCTGCTGGTCAGTTACATTTAATCCAACAGATGACTCAGTTCACATACACACGATTCAAATACAACTGCAGGAAACCTAAATGTTTAAAGCTAAAAATGTGCTAAGAATGTGTTGCAAGCTCCAGTAAAAGTGCAAGCCGAGGTGGTCTTTTATCATGTTGAGCCTTACACTTTTATTACTTCAGCTGTAAAATAGATATTAACCCTCTGAGAGGGTCTACAGGCAAAATGGATGTTTGTGACGTGATACATGAAGATTACTCACGCTATGTCTGATCCTTGTGTAATGATAATATAATTGATCAGGATAGCAAAAGTTAAAGGCTTTCTCTTGCTGAAGTACTAATGCATTGACCTAAGTATAGTAATCCCTATAGTACAACAGCAACTGCTTTCTGTCCCTCTCTCTTGACACTTTTTTTTTTTTTGGTCTTGGTCCATTATTGTCTCTCTCCTTCAGACTTATGTGAACCAGGTTAGGAACGCACTGGGACCATTTGATTGTGTATTGGGGATTTGTGTATATCCTGCATCCTTGCAGATGAATAGTGTGTGTGTGTATATATATAAATATATATTAAAAAAATCAAAGCAGTGTTTAAATAATTAAGAACAGCTCCTGTATTTAATCCTCAATGCATCATATGGTAGATAGTTGTTAACTGTTAATAATAATAAAAGTTATGTGTATTCTTCATCTGCCTGTTAGTGACCTCATTTTATTTTTAGGTTAAGATGGTTAGCTGTACAGGCGGTCCCCAGGTTACAAACAAGATAGGGACTGTAGGTTTGTTCTTAAGTCGAATTTGTTTGTAAGTCGGAACAGGTACATTTTTTAAGTGTAGCTTCAGCCAAAAAAAAAAACAATTTTTAAGCTTTTTGGATAGCATAGGGAAGGGGTAACACCCCTGTAATGTTTGTTTTGCTGTCTATATTTCTGTTCAGAAGATTTCACCTCACTTCCTGTCCCAATGATAATTGGATTTTGAAAATTTTGAGTTGTTGGGGAATCAAACCTTGGTGATAAAGAATCAGTGGAGACATATTTTTCCCATAATAACTCTTACAGGAGTGAATTTCTCTTCCTAGGGGGAGATTTCTTCTCACTTCCAGTTGTCTCCCTTTGTAAGTAGGGGTCGTTCGTAAGTCGGATGTTTGTAACTAGGGGACCGCCTGTATTTGAGATAAAATAAATATATGCAACTACATTTATTCATTACTTGCAAACTTGGTGCTCACCCATAGGACTGTTATTCTGACTGATAGAACAGCTTTTTATTAAAACCCAATTGACTTCTCATGCCCTTTTATCTCTACGTAGAACCCCCCTTCCCTGCATGTTGTGATTTGTGACCGGTTTTTACATGAAAATCCATTTTTCTCTAATTGAAAAGGCTGTTTTCTCGATTTAGACCCCTTAGATTTATTTCCTGACAAAGCTACATTGCCTTGAAAAAGTATTCATACCCCTTGAAATTTTCCACATTTTGTCATGTTACAACCAAAAACGTAAATATGTTTTATTGGGATTTTATGCGATAGACCAACACAAAGTGGCACATAATTGTGAAGTGGAAGGAAAATGATAAATCGTTTTAACATTTTTTTTACAAATTAATATGTGAAAAGTGTGGTGTGCATTTGTATTCAGCCCCCCTGAATCAGTACTTTGTAGAACCACCTTTTCCTGCAATTACAGCCGCAAGTCTTTTTGCGTATGTCTCTACCAGATTTGCGCATCTAGAGAGTGACATTTTTAGCTCAAGCTCTGTCAGATTGGATGGAGAGCGTCTGTGAACAGTAATTCTCAAGCCTTGCCACAGATTCTCAATTGGATTTAGGTCTGGACTTTGACTGGGCCGTTCTAACACATGAATATGCTTTGATCTAAACTGTTCCACTGTAGCTCTGGCTGTATGTTTAGGGTCGTTGTCCTGCTGGAAGGTGAACCTTTGCCCCAGTCAAATCTTTTGCAAACTTTAACATGTTTTCTTCTAAGATTGCCCTGCATCTTCTCATCAACACTGACCAGCTTCCCTGTCCCTGCTGAAGAAAAGCATCCCCACAACATGATGCTGCCACCACCATGTTTCACGGGTGGGGGTGGTGTGTACAGGGTGATGTGCAGTGTTAGTGTTCCGCCACACATAGCTTTTTGCTTTTAGGTCACAAAGTTCAATGTTGGTCGCATCTGACCAGAACACCTTCTTCCACATGTTTGCTGTGTCCCCCAACTGGCTTCTCGCAAATGGAACTTCTTATGGCTTCCTTTCAACAATGGCTTTCTTCTTTCGACTCTTCCATAAAGGCCAGATTTGATGAGTGCACGACAAATAGTTGTCCCGGGAACAGATTCTCCTACCTACCTGAGCTGTGGAACTCTACAGCTCATCCAGAGTTAGCATGGGCCTCTTGGTTGCTTCTCTGATTAATGATCTTGTCCTGCCTGTCCATTTCGGTGGACAGTCATGTCTTGGTAGGTTTGCAGTTGTGTTATACTCTTTCCATTTTCGGATGATGGATTAAACAGTGCTCAGTGAGATGTTCAAAGCTTGCAATATTTTTTTTACAACCTAACCCTGCTTTAAACTTCTCCACAACTTTATCCCTAAATCATGATGCTGTTTGTTCACTAAGGTTCTCTAACAAACCTCTGAGGGTTTCACAGAACAGCTGTATTTATACTGAGATTAAATTACACACAGGTGGACTCTATTTACTAATTAGGTGACTTCTGAAGGAAATTGATTCCACTAGATTGTAGTTAGGGGTATCTGGAGTAAAGGGGACTGAATACAAATGTACAGCACATTTTTCAGATCTTTATTCATAAAAAAATTTGAAAACTGTTTATCATTTTACTTCCACTTCACAATTATGTGCCCCTTTGTGTTGGTCTATCACATAAAATCCCAATTAAATACATTTGCATTTTTGGTTGTAACATGACAAAATGTGGAAAATTTCAATGGATATGAATACTTTTTCAAGGCACGGTAAGTAACAGCCACAACCCTCATTACAGTGAACCTCAGAGAGACATCTATTGCTGGGAAAGAGAAGGAGGTGTCTAACCTGTTCTGCTACTTTAGGGACATGGTAATGTGGGGCATTAACATCAAAATTGGTGCTTGGTAAGAACTTTATGCTGTTCTCCCTGAAATACGGGAACTTTGGTCTGAACTCACTATGGCTAAACATAGAAGAGGAAAGCTTCACATGGATTGTGACAAATGTGTTTTTTTGAAAGATACAGGAATTCAGAAACCGGTTATACCTCTGTGCACTGGAGTTAAAATTATAAGCTAGCCCTCATATAACCCCTCCTCTACCCAGCATGCCTCATTTCTTTATCATACATCTCAGAACGGTTAATTCTTATAACTATTAGGTATGCCCCTCCTCCAGACGATGAACACTGATAAATCACAAAGCTGTAGTGTAGCCCTGCATAACCCTCCCACTCCAAGCATGACTTTGGTAGATTTTTTCTATTGCCCTTAGATGGTGAGTGTGTTTCTCCTCCTTTTGAGAGAATATTTGTCTTTTTTTTTTTTTCATATTACTGGTATTTGTCATGATCTTCTAGCAATTATTATTTGGTGTCCAGCTGCTAGGACATTCTCTTGCAGCATTATCCAAATTGGTCATCTGTTGGTCTTTTGTAAAATGAGAGGCTATACTCAGATCCCATGATGAAGAATAGGGATGGCCTGTAAGTTAGTAACTGGCACTGGACTCTGCTGATACCTTGGCAGACAAAAGCTGTGCTGGAAAGGCCCCAAGTGCACCCTCCTATAACCCACCCACTCCTTGGGACTCCAGCTTTTTGCTAATGTCATTAAGTAATGGACCTCCTCCTATGGAAATGTTTCTAAACTGTTCTTTTATATTTTTTTTCACTTCTTCCACTATCACTTCTATCAAGACCCTGCTGCTTATTGCCATATGATTCACTAGCAGTTTCTGGATTTGTTACCCTTGATTGCACATCTTGGGCATTGGATCCTGCATTAGGCACTTGCCTTGACACATGGTGCAACAACTTTAGTTAGCCACTGGGTGCTATTCCGATCCAAGGCCATGGTCCTTTCCTATGGCATGCAGACCCTGAAGACCCCTTCAGGATTATGTCCACTGTGGTGGGTGAAGTTTGGTCCCCTCTGTGAACCTGGACTGCAGCTAAGGCAAGAGAGGGTTGCCCTGTGTTTACAGTGCATCCGGAAAGTATTCACAGCGTTTCACTTTTTCCACATTTTATGTTACAGCCTTATTCCAAAATTGATTGAATTCATTATTTTCCTAAAAAATCTGCAAACAATACCCCATAATGACAACGTGAAACAAGTTTGTTTGAAATCTTTGCAAATGTAATTTTTAAAAAAATGAAAAAATCTCATGTACATAAGTATTCACAGCCTTTGCCATGACACTCAAAATTGAGCTCATGTGCATCCTGTTTCCACTGATCATCCTTCAGATGCTTCTACAACTTGATTGGCATCCACCTGTAGTAAATTCAGTTGATTGGACATGATTTGAAAAAATGCACACACCTGTCTATATAAGGTCCCACATTTAACAGCGCATGTAGAGCACAAACCAAGCCATGAAGTCCAAGGAATTGTCTGTAGATTTCCGAGACAGGATTGTATCCAGGCACTGATTTAGGGAAGGGTACAGGAAAGTTTCTGCAGCATTGAAGGTCCCAATAAGCACAGTGGTCTCTATCATCCGTAAATGTAAGAAGATTGAAACCACCAGGACTCTTCCTAGAGCTGGCCGCCCAGCCAAACTGAGCGATCGGGGGAGAAAGGCCTTAATCAGGGAGGTGACCAAGAACCTGATGGTCACACTGACAGAGCTCCAGCGTTTCTCTGTGGAGAGAGGAGAATCTTCTAGAAGAACAACCATCTCTGCAGCACTCCACCATATAGGCCTGTATGGTAGAGTGGCCAGACGGAAGCCACTCCTCAGTAAAAGGCACATGACAGCCCGTCTGGAGTTTGCCTAAAGGCACCTGAAGGACTCTCAGACCATGAGAAATAAAATTCTCTGGTCTGATTAAACAAATTTTGGACTCTTTGACCTGAATGGCAAGTGTCATGTCTGGAGAAAACCAGGCACCGCTCATCCCTACAGTGAAGCATGGTGGTGGCAGCATCATGCTGTGGGGATGTTTTTCAGTGGCAGGAACTGGGAGACTAGTCCGGATTAAGGGAAAGATTAATGCAGTGCTGTACAGAGAAAGCCTGCTCCAGAGCACTCTGGACCTCAGACTGGGGCGAAGGTTCAATATCCAGGACAACGACCATAAGCACACAGCCAAGATAACAAAGGAGTGGCTACAGGACAACTCTGTAAATGTCCTTGAGTGGCCCAGCCAGAGCCCAAACTTGAACCCAATTGAACATCTCTGGGGAGATCTGAAAATGGATGTGCACTGACACTCTCCATCCAACCTGATGGAGCTTGAGAGGTCCTGCAAGGAAGAATGGGAGAAACTGACCAAAAATAGGTGTGCCAAGCTTGTAGCATCATACTCCATAAGAGCTGTAATTGGTGCAAAAGGTGCCTCAACAAAGTATTGAGCAAAGGCTGTGAATACTTATGTACATGGGATTTTTTAATAAATTTGCAAAGATTTCAAACAAACTTCATTCACTTTGTCATTATGGGGTATTGTTTGTAGTATTTTGAGAAAAATAACTAATTTAACCACTTCCGGACCACCTGCCGTCGGTATACGTCGGCCCTTTGATGTTGACTATCGTTGTTATGGCAGCAGATAGCTGCCATAACCCCAATATCCTTTTCAACGGCGGCTGGTCCGCTTTCTGATAAAAGTGGTCACTGTGGCGGATTTGCTACGAAATCACTTTTATCGCGGCGGGAGAGTTGTTCCCCTCACGGCATGGTGGTCGGCTCCACCGCTGAGCCATTGGTAGCGGCAGAGACGGTCCAGTCCTCTTCCTATCTCAGAGGCATGAAGTTGAGTGAGGGAATGATGGCCCCCACTCGACTCCATACCATTGGATGACAGAACTGATGTCAAATGTCACTTCCATCCAAGGGTCTTAAAGGGGATTTTTTTTTTTAATTGGAAAAAAAAAAATACTTTTTTTTTCATTTAAGTGTAAATGTGAGATCTGAGGTCTTTTTGACCCCAGATCTCAAATTAAAGAGGTCCTGACATGCTTTTTTTTCTATTACAAGTGATGTTTACATTCCTTGTAATAGGAATAAAGCGATCCAAAAAAATGTTTTAAAGGGACAGTGTAAAAATGAAAAAGTAAAATAATAAAAAAAAAATGTAAAGGGCCCCGTCCCCCTGAGCTTGCAGCGAACACATACGTAAGTTGCGCCCACATATGTAAATGGTGTTCAAACCACACAAGAGGTATCACCGCGATTGTTAGAGCGAGAGCAATAATTATAGCAATAGACCTCCTCTGTAACTCTAAACTGTTAACCTGTAGAAATGTTTAATCCTCGCCAATGGAGATTTTTAATTGTCTACGTTTGTTGCCATTCCACAAGTAGGCGCAGTTTTGAAGTTTTGAAGCATGATGTGTTGGGTATCAATTTACTCGGAGTAACATTATCTTTCACAATATAATAATAAAATTGGGCTAACTTTACTGTTTTCTTATTTTTTAATTAAAAAAATGCATTTTGTCTAAAAAAAATTGCGTTTGTAAGACCGCTGCGCAAATACGATGTTACATAAAGTATTCCAACGACTGCCATTTTATTCTCTAGGGTGCCTGGAAAAAAAAGACAATGTTTGGGGGTTCTAAGTAATTTTCTAGCAAAAAAAAAAAAAAAAAGATTTTAACTAGTTAACACTAGTGCAAAAAATAGGTCCGGTCCGTAAATGGTTAATCCATTTGGAATAAGGCTGTAACGTAACAAAATGTTGAAAAAGTGAAGCACTGTGAATACTTTTTGGATGCACTGTATGTTCTATTTTTGCATAATGGTGCTACTTACATAAGGGCGTTATTTATTTAGTGCAGCTGTTCTCAACCTGGCTTCGGGGGAACCCTGGGATTCCTCCAGAAGTGATGTGGCCAGTAAACTCCCACGTGATGGTGGCTTCATAATTCCGGAGGCAACGCCCTTTTACATAGTACATAGTCAGGTTGAAAAAAGACACAAGTACATCTAGTTCAACCCCAAAAAAAAATGATATACAACCAAACAATCCCATATACAATCCTTCACCCACAGTTGATCCAGAGGAAGGCAAAAAACCCCAGCAAAGCATGATCCAATTTGCTATAACGGGGGAAAAATTTCCTTCCTGATCCCCCGAGAGGCAATCGGAAACACTCTGGATCAACTTTACCTAAAATGTTAGTACACAGTTATATTATTTACATTAAGGAAAGAATCCAGGCCTCTTTTAAAGCAATCAACCATGCTGGCCAAAACCATCTCAGGATGGAGTCTATTCCATATTACTGTAAAGAAACCTTTCCGTATTTGTAGATGAAATCTTTTTTCCTCTAGACGAAAAGAGTGCCCCCTTGTCCTTTGTGATGACCTTAAAGTAAATAACTCAACACCAAGTTCTCTATATGGGCCACTTAAATATTTGTACATGTTGATCATATCCCCTCTTAACCTCCTCTTCTCAATAGAGAATAAATTCAGTTCCTCTAATCTTTCCTCATAGCTAAGCTCCTCCATGCCTTTTATTAGTTTGGTTACCCTTCTCTGCACTTTCACCAGTTCCATGATATCCTTTTTGAGAACTGGTGCCCAAAACTGAACTGCATATTCCAGATGAGGTCTGATTTTTACAGGGGCAAAATAATGTCTCTATCTCTGGACTCCATCCCTCTCTTAATACAAGAAAGGATTTTGCTTGCTTTGGAAACCGCAGCCTGGCATTGCATGCCATTATTAAGCTTATGATCTACCAAAACCCCCAGATCCTTCTCCAGTATGGATTCCCCTAGTATGTATAATGCATGTATATTCTTAGCCCCCAAGTGCATAACTTTACATTTGTCAATGTTAAATGTTAAACCTCATTTGCCACAGTCTCCCAATTAGACAGTGCATTGAGGTCTGCTTGTAAGTTGGAGACATCCTGCAAGGACGTTATTCCACTGCATAGCTTGGTGTCATCTGCAAACACTGAAATGGTACTTTTAATCCCAAATCCTATATCATTTATAAATATATTAAAAAGTAAGGGTCCCAACTCTGAACCTTGGGGTACACCACTGCTAACCTTAGACCATTTAGAATAAGAATCATTAACCACTATTCTCTGAATTCGGTCTTTTAGCCAGTTTTCTATCCATTTGCAAACTGATATTTCCAAGCCTGTAGACCTTACCTTACACATTAGCCGTGTGTGGGGAATGGTGTCAAACGCTTTTGCAAAGTCCACGTATACCACGTTCACAGCCACCCCTCTGTCCAAGGTTTTACTTGCCTCCTTATAAAAAGAAATCAGGTTTGTTTGATAACTTCTGTCTTTCATGAATCCGTGCTGTCTGTTGCTTAAAACATTTTTTTTCCAACAAGAAATCATCTATGTGGTCTTTTATTAAACTCTCCAGTATCTTCCTAGCTATAGAAGTTAAAATAACAGGTCTATAGTTACTTGGTAAAGACTGCCATCAAAGATTTTTTCATTTGAAGGTACGAGTGTAAAACTATCTGTTACATTTGCGGTAGGTAACATTTACCTATTCAAATATGGCAGGTTTCCCACTCAGTTGATGCTTGGGTGGTGATGCAGTTGCAATACACTTCCTAGCTGACACACACCTTCCATTTCTGCTGAGAACACAGGAAGCACATTGGTGGATCTCCAAAGCTATTTTCCTTCAAGAGACACAGTAACAGGTTAGCGCCTGGTTTATAGTGGCTCCTATTTCAGTCTGCATCTATTTAGTGAGTACCCCACAGGCGATCCCCTCACTCAGCAATGGCAGAGAAAAGATGCAGAGCAGCTGAGAAAAAAGGCCTAATCACACTTGTGCTACAGACAGCACAGGGGAATACCAGCAAAACGCTCAGGGCAGTAGCCATTCCCCTACACTGAGGCAAGGTCATATATTGAGAGCTCTCTTTCTCTATCTCCCTCTCAGGCCCACAGCAGGCAACCTATCAGACTAGGGTAGATTTTATTAGAATTTTGATTTCTTTGAAAAACTCAGTTTTGTGGGGAAAATCCAACTAATCAAAAAAAAAAAAAAAAAAAACTTAAACCTACTACTACCATGACTACCACCTCTTACCACTAAAAGAGGTCCTTTTGCTCCACCCAGGCATCTTGCTCTAAGTCAAAAGTGTGCCCATCCTTTTGCCACACATCTTGGTCCCCAAGACCTCCAAGCCTACCCAGAAGCTCTCTTCACACAGAAAGGACCTCTGAGTCCATCCCTATGACATTTTCAGGCATGAGTGGTAGTTCCAGTACATTGCATCACTCTGATTAGAGAGAAGTGCATTTTTGGCATCTAAGATGCCTATCTTCACATTCCCATCTTTCATGCACACCAACACTTTCTACGCTTTGCTAGTTGATATGATCAACCTCAAGAAGTCTGTCCTCCAGCATTCCCATCATCTGGTGTATTTGGGGCTGATCTAGGATGCATTTCACAACTGGATTTGGCATGAGAGTCTTGGGTTTCATGGTTGTCTCCTTTTAGGCTATCCCCTTTTCTCAGTCCCAATCGAGACCATTGTAAAACACCATTCACACCATGTGAGACAAGCATATTCTCTCTCTGGATCCCCCACTACTGCTGTCCAGCCAGGCAAGAATTGTCCTGGCATGCTGAATTTTACTGGAAGGTTGTAATGATATACACAATGCTGGGCGGGGTCTACAGTTCCCTGACTGTCCTGTAATCCTGGTCCCTGCAGGAGTTGATATTCCCTATCAACATTCTGAAACTGAAGACCATAAGACTAATGCCTTGTACACGCGGTGCAACGGTCATACGACCAAACGGCCCAAATCGTATGTTGGCTGTTGTATCTCGCATACTGACATGCACTAAACGATCGTACGACCAAGCCTAATGTAGTGACGTGTTATGAACGTATAAAGAGAAAGTTCAGGTGCATGTAATTAGCATCCGGCCATTCCTGACTTCTGAGCATGCGTGTTTTGCACAATACAACTTGTTGGACCAACTTCTCTGTACACACGATACAACGGTCGTACGACCGCTTGTTGGTACTACCAAGTTTTCTAGTCTGCTCATACAACTTCTGTTGTACGACCGTCGTACGTCGACTGTTCTAATCGCGTGTACTAACAGTCGATTTAGCATACAACGGTCATTCGTACGACCTGTTGTATACGATCGTTGACCCGTGTATACAAGGCTTAAGTCTCCAATACCATCCCCCCCTTTCTACATGGTCACCCAGTCAGGGTACAGTCAGACAATTCCATGACTGGCCTACTTAAACTACCAATGGGGTACCAGAAGTCAGGCAGCCCTGAAGAAAGCAAGCCTGATTCTCTCCTGGGCAGACAAACCTATTACAACTCTCGCTACCATCTACATACCGGTAGTGAAAAACGCCAATGCCTGGACTTGGAAATAGATCCCCCATACCATGGATATGGATATCATGGCCTCCAATATTCAAAAAAAAAAAAAATGAGACCAGTTTGTGGCGAGGTCTAGGAATCCCCTGATGCCTGTGGTGGATGCCCTGGTAATTACTTGTTCCACATTACTGCTGTGTGAAGAACAGATTCCACTGATCCTCATCACCCCAAATTTGCCTAGGAAAACTTGGTGCACAGACATACACGGACTCCTGGCAGATGATCCTTAGCCACTTCAAGCAGACGAGACCTTCTGTTACAAGGTCTCCTGTTCTATCCTGCTTCTCAGTCGCTGCTTTTAATAACATGGCTGTTGAAACCCAAGTCCTAACATATAGGGGCATCTCTGACCGTCATTCCCACCTTGCTTACTGCAAGGCATACTTTGGTGCCAAACCAGGCATCTCAACCCCAGAAATATCCCTCTCATCCCGATCTTACCAGCATTTGGTTCTGGGTGGTTTATTTACTAAAGGCAAATCTGCTTTGCACTACAAGTGCACTTGGAAGTGCAAACGCTGTAGATGCGAGGGGGACATGCAAGGAAAATAAAAAACAGCATTTTTTCTTGTACATGATTGGATGATAAAATCAGCAGAGCTTCCCCTGATTTCGGATCTTTTCCTCAGATCTACAGTGACTGCACTTCCAAGTGCACTTGTAGTGCAGAGTGGATTTGCCTTTAGTAAATCAACCCCTTAGTGTTCTAAAGGGACAGGTTTGTGCCTTTTCCGATTTTCGGAAACCTTTTGCTTCTAAACCTTACATCAAGACATTTGTACAGGGTGTTGCTCATGTCAGTGCACCACTTCAACGTGCTGTGTCTCCAAGGGTTCTGAATCTGGTGTTATCAGTTCTTCAAGGACCTTCATTTGAACCAATTTGGTATATCCCATGGGAGACCTCACCAGTAAGGTTGCCATTACCTCTGTCAGGCATGTCTCTAAGCTTGCAGCTCTTGTGAAGAACCGTGTCTTCCATACATACAAGATAGCCCTGAGACACAGACCCTGCTTCTTCTTCAAGGCGGACTTTTCCTTTCAATTTAAAGAAGAAGTAAACCCTGATGGCTTTTACTTTCTCTTTATTACCCTGCAATGTAAAAGCATAATATGCGATGCATACTAGCCCATTACGTGGCACTTACCTGCATTGGAAGCCCACGATGTCCCCGCACCAGGCCGCGTCCATCTTCTGCCCTCTTCCTTCCGGGGCCGCGATCTCCGGCTCTGTGACAGGCTGGAGTCGCATGACAGTCAGTGAAGGAACGCCACGGTGGCCGTTTCTTCACTGCGCATGTGCACGATGACGTGGGCACATCACAGTACACTATATATCTCCTAAACCTTGCAGGTTTAGGAGATATGCAGGGAATCTACAAGTAAACCTTATTATAGGCTTACCTGTAGGTTAAAGTGGTTGTCAAGGGTTGACAACCACTTTAATAAGGTTATTATCCACCATTCCTTATGGCTTGCCCCAAAGAATGCCAATGAGAATTTACTCCACTTCCTAGATATGTTCAGATCAGTTAGGGGTCTACCTAGCTGCAACATTGTACTTCCTGAAGTTCCCAAAAAGAAACCTCCTCTTCCACTATTGCTAGGTGACTCAGGCAGCTCATTCCCAGGGCATATGCCCTCAAGGACCGGGTTCCTCCCCTCCCTACCTGGCGCTTTCCACCAGATCTTTTGGTGTTTCTTGGGCTTTTCAGCATCAAGCATCAGTTTCCAAGGTTGCCATCTGGCCCTCTGTTCATACGGGCTGGATATCCAGGCCTCTGCTAATGGAGGCTTCAACTTGCAGCTGTTTTAAGCTGTAATCTAAATGTTCAGAGTCTGCTGAACTTTTTCTGTGTGTGGGCCTGTTTGCTATGTTGTCGCCCACCCCTGAGTGTATTGTTTGGGGACATCCCATGGTCTGTTACCATTTAGGCTTGTACTTTCAGGGTGTTTAGACACTGGCAAAGCTTTTGAGGACACCCCCCTGTGTGCCTCTTGTGCCTCCTTCCCATTTTTTTTGAGAAGTCACTCTTAGCCTAACTGGTTTACTTTACCTGCAGATCCTTCAATCAACTCTTTGTCTTCTAATACTTCAGTAGAAGCAGTGCATCCAGATCAGTGCAACCTCAGTGAAACCTTGGGAGCCATTCACAAATTTTCTAAATTGGTGCTTAAACTTAGCCACACAGAGCACAGTCTCAGGGGGGTGACCAGGTGTTACATCACACCACCGGTTGCACACTTCACTACCATTTCCATGAAGAGCCCTTTTAAGGTACTTAGGTGCTTCTTCTCCCCTCCTTTCTCCACAAGGACAACCTACACCCGGGTTGCTCCTACTTTTTCTGGACATCCTTACCCTATATTCTGTATCCTATCCCATGATTACCCCAAAGACGATCACCCTCACCATAGCTATGGGGAAAATAGACAAAAGGGAGCCACATCAAAAACTTAGGCGAACATTTCCTTGGCCAAAGTACTGCTCAGCACTTAAACTCAGAGTGATGATGCTTCCCTTGCAATGGAGCAGGACATTAGCACCAACTCCCTACATCAGACTCTAGTTCTATTTCAGGCATATAACAGGTGGCTTACTTCAACAATGTCACAATTTCTCAGACAGCTAACCACTTTAATACAGCCATCTCTGTCCAGGAATCCAAAACGCCAAACTCTTTCTCCAGCTCCTCCATCTCTGAGTTGGATCCTGATACGCCCAGCCTAGAAGAGGTAGACATAAAAGGGAATTGAAGAGGACAAGGTTGCAGCACTAGAGGGGGTTGTGGAAGATTCCTCACCCCCACACCCCTACATACCTGAAGTTGCAGCTTCAAGCAATATGCATGCTAATGTGAATATACTCACTATTGTGTGCAAAAGCCTCAATGTTCTCGCACTTCAATCCTCTCTGTCTTGCCGTGCCACTGTGGGCACAGAGTGACCTGCTAAACCTAAAAGCACATTCCCTTTTAATGAACAAATGGAAGCATTGCTGAACTATACCCACTGGAAAGAGCATTCACTAATCAGTCGTTTGATCCAGTAGTTGATTCTGCTGTTTCAGTCTTAAACTTCTCACTGTCCCAACTGAAGATGTTTCTTCATTCAAAGATGCTTTATATAGGAAGTTTTGAGACAGAAGGGGACAGATTCCCTTCTGTTTTTTTAAGCAGATCGGATTGGAGATAGGCGGGTGTAAACGGACACAAGTCCATTTACATCTACCGCTCTATAGAGGTGAATGGAGTGTCCGTTTGAGTCCAACTGAAAAACAGACAGGCAGACCCGATTGGACCAATCACATGAAAGGGGCCTAAGGCTGCTTTCAAACTGATGCACTGAGGGTACCTGCACCTCAGCTGACCTCAATCTTCACTTCTTCCTCAGGACTCCGGCAGGTATCGCTGGCTACTGCTGTCCCCCAAGCGGGTATGGCTGGTGGTTGGTACTGCCGGTGGGTATTGCTGACAGGTGCTGGTACTGCTGGCGGATACTGGTACTGCTACTGCTGGCTGGTAGATACTGGTACTTGCTGGTGGGTACTGGTACTGCTGGTGGGTACTGCTGGCTGGTACTGATAATGCTGGCGGGTACTGGTGACTGTTACTGATGGCTGGTACTGGTATTCATAGCTGGTGCTGGTATTCATAGCTGGTACTGGTATTCATGGCGGGTACTGGTACTGATGACTGGTACTGCTGTCCCAGATTGCGGGTTTCCTGTGTCCCGACCCGCCATCCCCAAGCATCAGTGTGACAGGAGCATGCGGCTGTAGTAGAGACCAGAGCCGATGCTTCCTGTCACAGATGGAGTACATTTGGTATCACTACAGACCTGTATGTTCAATCTGTGTTTCAATGGTGTACAAAATAGAGTTCATAACTATGATCTCACCATTTTATTCTCGCATATCAACCAAGATATGCCCAAGGATGGTCAAATTTGCAGAATTCCCTGAACCATCTCTTGTCCCAGGGTGTAGTTGTGCCAGTGCCGCTACAGGACAAGTTTAAACCTGTTCATGGTACCAAAGCCCAACATGGGTATTCGTCCTATTGTGGACCTTTAATCTTCAACATATACCTTCACATTTCACATAGAAACTGCTCAAGGCTGGTAATTGCCTCTTTGAGACAAGTGGGGAGTACCTGGCATCCAAAGAAATCCAATGCCAATCTGCATATTCCCATTTCTTAACCTCATTAAAGTGGTTGTAACCCTAAAAAAAAATGTTCCTGTTCCTTTAAAGCATGATTAGTAGCATAGTGATGTTGCATTGTAATTTGTTCCTTTTTTTACCCAAAATACCTGGCTGATCCTGCCAGTTCCAGTCTACATCTGCAGAGCCAATCTCCTCCCCGCCCCTCCCCTCTCCTCCTGCCTCTATTCCAAAGAATTGCATAACACATGACTTGTATCCTCTGTTTTAGTAAGATATTCAGTGCAGTATGTCAGTTTTTTTTTAAATGATAATTCTACATACCTTTTTGAACAGCTCCACTGTGTGGTCACATGATCTCCCTCTGCTGGCTGGCTGACATCACTGAGGAATCTCAGCCCCTCCCACTGCTGTTCTTAGATTGAGGAAGCAGAGCAGAGGGAGATCATGTGACTGCAAGAGCTGTGAAAAAAGGTATTTAAGATTACTTAACCAGTTGCCGACCTCCCACCGTGGATTGACGGCGGCAACATGGCTCTCCTGCGCGGATCGCCGTTATCTGATGGCGGCCGCAGGAGCGAGTATTGAGGGCATGCGCGCGCCCCTGGAGGCGCGCTCACACGTTTGCGGGGGAGCCAATCAGTGGGTGGGGTGGACTTGCTACCCGTGATCGTTTCCCGGCAGTGACAGAACGGGGATCCGTGAATGTAAACAAGCAGATCCCCGATTTGACAGGGGAGAGGAGATCGTATGTTCCTAGTATATGGGAGCAGCGATCACTCTCCTCCCCCAGTCATCCCAACCCCCACACAGTAACACCTAGCAGGTAACACATTTAACCCTTTGATCGCCCCTAGTGTTAACCCCTTCCCTGCCAGTGACATTTACACAGTAATCAGTGGCTATTTAAAGTTCTGATCGCTGTATAAATGTCAGTGGTGTCAAAAGTGGGAGGTGTGTTTCAGTCTTCCGCAGTCCCACTAAAAATCGCAGATCACCACCATTACTTTTAAAAAAAATAAAATAAATAAAAACTCCATAAATCAATTTTCGTGGTTTGTAGACGCTATAACTTTTGCACAAACAAATCAATATATGCTTATTGTGATATTTTTTTTTTTTTTACCAAAAATATGTAGAATACATATCGGCCTAAATTGATGAATACATTTGGTTTTTTTATTTATTTATTTATTTTTTGGATATGTATTATAGCAAAAAATAACAAAATTTGGGTTTGTTTCAAAATTGTCGCTCTTTGTTTATAGCGCAAAAAATAAAACGCGCAGAGGTGATCAAATACCACCAAAAGAAAGTCCTATTTGTGGGGGGAAAAAGGACATCAATTTTGTTTGGGTACAACGTCGCATGACCGCGCAATTGTCAGTTAAAGCGACGCAGTGCTGAATTGCAAAAAGTGCTCTGATCAGGAAGGGGGCAAATACTTCCGGGGCTTAAAAGAAATACACACGCTGCACTTTATATATTGATGTTGATACAAGTAATTGTGTTATGTGACTTTACAACCTCTTTAATGTTTTCTGTGCTTTCAAGTGGAAGGCAGACATTTTCAGTTTTAAACACTCCTTTTTGGTTTATCCTCTGCTCCCAGAGAATTCGCAAAGGTCCTAATACCTCTTCTTGTCCTACAAAAACCTCAGGGTATCTAGTGCTAAGGTTATCTGGACAACCTTTTCCTGAAGAAGTCACCTCCCTTCCAGCTCTCAGCAAATGTCCACTGGACAATTCAGATGCTCCAAGCTTTCAAATGGGTGATCAGTTTCCAATAATCTGCCCTCCAGCTTTCTCTACGCCTGGAATACTTGGGTCTGTTTCTGGACACATTCCAAGCAACGGTTTTCCTTCCAGGGAAGAAAATTCTCTCAGTGAAAAATTTAAGTTAGAGACATCCCACAATTATTCTCCATAAGAATTGTAGGCCGCATGGTAGCATCTTTGAGGCTGTGTCATCAACAAGCATGCCCCTCTTTTTTGACCAACCCATGCATCTGTCCAGTGGAGCAACACCTAGCTTGGTACATGGGCGTCCGCCGAACTTTTTTCGGGGGGCATCATTTTAAGGTCACCCATTCTCCGCCCTTTTGGACAATGTCATGGAGGGGAGGGCTTAGTCATTATCGCATAAAGCGCAGGCCAGGGTCCCCCATATAGATCCCCTTTTAGAGCAGGCCAGGCCCAGTGCAGGTCCCCCATAGAATAGATCCCCCTTTACTTAGTCTTCTTATTCTTACATTTTTTCACCACTCCGCATTACATGGTGGGCACAACATGTTACACGGTGGGCACTGTACATTACACAGTGGGCACACCACACCACATTACATATGGGTACACCACACGACATGGTGGGCACACCACATTACACAGGGGGCACTACTCTGCATTACATGGTGGGCACTTTACAGCACAGCATATGACATGGTGGGCACAGCACATTACACAGAGGGCACACTACTACGCATTACATGGTGGGCACTGTACAGCACAGCAGATGACATAGTGGGCACAGCACCTTACACAGAGGGCACCCCACTCCGCATTGCATGTTGGGCACTGTACTTACAGCACATAACAAGGTGGGCACAGTACATCACTCAGTGAGCACTGCACGGCACATGGGCACAGTTACAGTACTTGACATGGTGGGCACTGGACATCATATGGTGGACGCTGCACTGCACATGGTGATCACTGCACTGCACATGACATGGGGGAGAGCAGCAGTCTGCCCCCAGTACAATCATTTCCCCAAAGGTCAGTTTCTGTACAGTCCTCACTGTTTACTGACCTCATTTTAGCAGCATGGTAGGTCTCCTTCCTCCCGGGCTCATGTAGGATGGCATTAGTGCCCCTTCCCCACATAGCTGCCTGCAGCTCCCGGAGACTGAGAGGACCTGTGTGTGCAGATCATGTGATAGGAACCGGGCAGCACTGACAGCTATGGCACCCCTCCTCTGCCCCAGCTCGCAGCTCCTGGGGGGGTGCACTTGCCCCCCCTTGCAGACGCCCATGGCTTGGTAGATATCCAGCCCAGCCTTTACAGTGGAGGCCTCTTTCCTTATCACTGGAAAGTGATAACAATAAATACTAGTTTTTCAGGCTGGGGAGGTGTGTTTCAGTCTTTCACAGTCCAGGGAATGTGGAAGCCAACCTCACCATCAATATCCTGAAGCTCGGAGCAATAACGTTGACTCTGCAGCATCGGCCCCCCTTCCACAAGGACACCCAATCAGGTTGCAGTAAAACAGTGGCATGGCTGGGGCCTGCATCAACCACTAAGGGAGCACCAGGAGTCATGCAGCTTTGAAGGAAGCAAGCCAGATCATCTCATGGACAGAGATTAACTATCCAGCCATCTCTGCTGTCCATATCCCGTCATCACGTAGACCAAGGAGAATGGTCCCTCCATCCTGACATCTTCAATCTCCTGTCAAAAATAGAGTCAATCCTATTTCAGAAGCCTTTGGCTTGTCTTTTACCTGTAAAAACCTTTACCTAAAGTGGTAGCAAACTCTGTTCTACCACTTGTACCTACAGGTAAGCCTATAATAAGGCTTACCTGTAGGTACTGTGAATATCTCATAAACCTGCACTCTTTAAGAAATATGTGCATGCAGCCAGTGACGTCACATGCGTTCTGAAGGTCCAGCATACAGTGGCGTAAACGGCCCTTGCCACTCATGTAACCAGAGGCCGCGAGCCCAGAAGGGGGACTGGGGGAAGATGCAAGCTGTGACAGCGCGGGGCTGGGGGGCTTCGTTTTGAGGTAAGTCTCTCATTATGTGATGCATACAAGCACATTTACATTGCCTTGCAGGGGATTTTTATTTTCCTCAACTGCAGTTTTACTACTGCTTTAAGGTGTTCCATGGATCAGACCCATTACAGCACCCTATGCTTCCTTTCAGCCTCCCATCTCACTAAAGACTCTAAAGCTCTTAAGAATTCTAAGATTTCTTTCCATTGTTTGGATGTAATGTAGTCAGGGCTGTCAGAGTCTAGCCGAAAGCCACAGTCTCTATACAAAAAACAGACTTTCTTTCTCGGACATCAGGGGACACAGAGCAGGCTATATATTCTATACATACTGGGTTATGCGCCACCTATAGGTGAATGGACACTGGTAATCAAATAAAAAGCAAACAGGAAGTTCCCCTTCCACACTGGGAGCACTTCAGTTTTTTCGCCAGTGTCTTGAAGGTGGATGGTCACTTCTACAGCTCTGTGGAGCTTCTATGCTGGTTCCCACACAGGTTCTTTTAGAATCAGAGGCAGCCTTCATACTGGATCCATTTCAAACGTCATTAAGCTAAGATAAATGGTACCCAGGCCTTGCTAAGAAGACAGAAGAAACTGCAAGGTTTTGCCTGTAAGCGACCATATATGGCGCTGGATCCTGCATGTAGGTAAACCTGGTACACTGAACAAAGGTACGCCTGCAGGGTGCTACATAGATCCAATGGTGTGGACCCTCAGAATGGGTACCCGGTCCATGAAGGTCCTTAAGACAAAGCCCGCTGTGATGGGTGAAGGTTGGGCCTGCAGTCTCCTCCAGGCCCTGCGGTGGGAATGGTGAGTAATCCCCAATATGGATAATGTTACACTGAACCCAGCTGGCTACCTACAAACAGAGGAAAAAGTTTGTTTAAAATTTCCCTCCTTTTGCCTGCACTCTCTTTTTTCTTCACGTCCGTTTTCCTCCCTTTAAAATTTGTTTGAAAAAGGAGACAAACATCCATCGGTCGACCCAAGTCACATTGTAATAGGTATAACCCCTAATGAGTGGTAAGGGTGGCGTCCCGGACCTCCTCTGACGTCCGGGTTGGAAGTGGGTAGTGTCGCCCGAAACAGAATTCCTGGAAGTACCTGGCCCATGGGTAAGACTCCCAGGTGTGGTAACCTAGATACATCGTGGGACGTCCGCATGGAAACAAGTCACATGGTCCAAATGGATGTACGTCCT
>BLSH010093853.1:412836-423889 GCA_018402905.1 Glandirana rugosa
ACTCTGGTTTTTGAGGACATTCTGTTTATTTCACAAAAGACATTTTGCATATAATGAACTGATCAACATTTTAATTTGCTTAACATATTTCTCTCGCAGACACTTTTAAACTGCTAGCTTATTGTCTTACAGGAGTTTTTGGTCTCATCTTTTTAAACTTGCAGATTATGCGTTTCTAGTTTTAATTTTGCATTTTTGTCCTTGTAACACCATCACTTTTATCACTTATAACCTGCAGGAAATCCTGCTGATACTGAACTTTTTTACGTTTCTATACGATTATACCACTTTCGGTTCAGGCGGGTTTATTATTTATTATATACTTATATGCACCATTTTTGATATATCATTATTATAATTACTTTATTTGAGATATATATTTATTTGGCAGACTTATTTATACACCACTTGTCACAGTTAAAGAATCCAGGTTAGCGCCATCTGCTGTTTACACTTGTTTTTTCCACGATATGCCAAACCTATTCCAGTGATTTTCAGTGATACTTTATAGGCAATGTGGTAAAAAGGTGAAATACCAGAATGAGTGAATCACCATGTGGATGAATATTTAAGGTATATTAGAGATATATTAAAGATTCTCCATACGGCAGCCCGTCTGTATCAGATATACACGGGCACAAGGTGGTGTTTTAGTATACCTTTAATATATCTTTAATATATCTCTAATATACCTTAAATATTCATCCACATGGTGATTCACTCATTCTGGTATTTCACCTTTTTACCACATTGCCTATAAAGTATCACTGAAAGTCACTGGAATAGGTTTGGCATATCATTTGTGTCTCCACCATCAACAGTATTTTGGCATATTTGTCCAATTAACACAAAACATATTTCACGGCAGCGCCAATCGTGTCATTTTCAAAAAAATTTTCTCAAGGTCTATTCTAGATCTCAAGGTACTAAACCAATTTCTTGCAGTACGCCGTTCCGCATTGTCAATCCGCTCAATGATTGCCTCGCTCCAGGAAGGAGGTTTTTTGTCATCAATAGACATCAAGGATGCATATTTGCCTGCTCCAATTTTGCTACCTCATCAGAGGTTTTTTGTGTTTTGCAATAGAAGAACGATGCTACCAGTTCTGGCTCTGCCATTCAGAATCACAATAGCTCCCTGAATCTTCATAAAGATTCTGGCTCCAGTGCTGGGCCTTCTAGGGTCACAAGGTGTGCTAATAATGGGATGCCTGGACAACCTCTTGCTCAGAGATCAGACTCGAGCAGAATGTGACCCTAACAATCCTGGAAAGCAGGGGTTGGGTCATGTATGGTAGGGTATTACTTACTAGACCCAGTTCAGTCTCTGGAATATCTAGGTCTATAGCTAGATACAGTCCAGGCAAGGATACCGCTGAACCGCTGAGAGGATCAGCGACCTCAAAGCTCTGGTATGCCAGGTGAGGGCGATGAGACTCTCTTCAGTTCACCTCTGTGTGAGGCTGCTAGGGAAGATGCTAGCCTCTTTCGAGGCAGTTCCCTATGCAGTTTCACCCCAGGTCGCTTCAGCGCAACATCCTGGCAAAGTGGAACAGACAATTGCAGACTTCGGATTCCTGCATATCCTTATCTCCCAGGGCTTGATGGAATCTCCCCTGGTGGTTAGTAAACCAGAATCTGTCTCAGGGCAGATCTTTTCTTCCAGTGTCTTAGAAGATTGTGACCACAGTTGCCAGTCTTGTAGGCTGGGGAATGGTCATGGGGGACTCCACAGTCCAGGGGAGATGGTCCTTGGTGGAGCAGAGATTGCTCATAAACCTCCTAGAGCTACGAGCTATTCGGCTAGCTCTGAGGTATTGGACATCCAGGTTGCGGGGCTACCTGGTAAGGGTACAGGCCGACAAGACCACAGCAGTGGCAAGTTTGCAAGACTCTCTGCAGTTCACATCCCAGGCATGGGAAAATTGGAAGGTGGACTTTCTCAGCCGCCAACAGATACACCCGGGAGAGTGGTCACTGCAGCCCGAAGTGTTTCGTAAAATTTTCCTGTGCTGGGGGATGCCAGAGGTTGATCTACTGGCATTCCGATTCAACAACAAAGTCCAGCAGTTTGTATCCCAAGCAGGGGATCCTTTGGCTATAGGAGTAGGGGCTCTGGTGATTCCATGAGCCCAGTTCTCCTTGATTTATGCCTTTCCCCAATCTCTCTGCTACGGCATCCCTAGTGCAAAATTCGGGAGGAGACAGTCATTCTGATGGCATCAGATTGGGCCAGGAGGCCTTGCTACCCAGAGATAATGAGGTTAACAGTGGACGGGCCTTGGCAGCTTCCGGTCCGATCCTATCTACTCTCTCAGGGTCCTATATTCCACCCAAATTTATGTGTGCTAAGCTGATGGCATGGCGATTGAAGCCACGGTATTGAGAGATCCTGGGGTTTTTGGGCCTTGCGTTATCTACAATGGTAAACGCTAAAAACATAGTCACCAGGAAGATTTATCACAGGGTCTGGAAGGCTCACGTTGTGTGGTGTGAGGCCAGGAAATGGCATCCCCACAAGTATGTGATTGGTAAAATGCTAGCCTTTCTTCAAGCAGGAGTAGACTTGAAGCCAGTTTTGACTACAATCAAAGGACATGTTTCTGCCTTATCCATGTTTTCAGAAGCCTTTGACTTCTCGCTCCTTGATCAGAACCTTTCTTCAAGGGGTAACTCATCTGTTACCACCTGTTAGATTTCCTCCCTGTCCATGGTATTGAATCTGGTTTCTGCCTTTTCCATATATTTTCAGAGGCCTTGGCTTCTCACTCCTTGATCAGGACTTGTCTACAAGGGTAACTTGGCTGTTACCTCCAGTTAGATTGCCTCCCTGTCCAGGGGCTTTGAATTTGGTTTTGTCAGTGCTGCAGAAGCAGCCTTTTGAACCTATTAGGGAGATTCCCTTGGTCTTTTTGACTAGGAAACAAGTCCCTTTTTGCCATCACCCCAGCCAGAGGGGTTTTGGAGTTGGCAGCTATTTCTTGTAAAGAGCCAGACTTGAAATTGCAGGGCAACCTCTCTTGCGGCCCTGGTTCGAGAACCCCTGGTAGTGTGGACAGCGAGCTCTGGAGCACAGGGGGGCACGAGGGCTGGACAATCTTCAGGTGGTAAGGAGAAGTCCAAGGAAGCTCGTGCAAGACAGAAGAGTAGTGGTTCAGTCCGGGTTGGCAACTGGCAGGCGGTGCGGTACAACAGGGTCAGGAAAACGGATGGTCGGGTACAGGCAGGGTCGGCAACGTGCTGGCAACAGAAGTACAGTAGGAGCAGGCAAGTGGATGGTCGTAAACAAGCCGGGGTCAGATGCGGGCAGATATCAACAGGTCCAAAGAAAAGCCGGGGTCACAGGAACAGGAAATCACACGAAAGTAGTCACCGGGGGGTCACAGGTGCAGGGAACGTTGTAGAGCGGACAACACCAGCTGCAGGGCTCTGCTGACTGAAATAGAGCCGCCAGGCGCCGTTTCCGGCGCATGCACGCGCAAACGCGCCTCGGCGCGAGCACCACCGCGGAAAGGCAGAGAGCAGTCCTTTCCCGACATTGCCCCCCCCAAGGTACAGCCTCCAGATGCCCATCTGGGCGCTCTTGGCTGGATTGTTCCTCCAAAAGGTTCTGACCATTTCCTGGGCATGAAAGTTGCTTTCTGGCTCCCACGAGTTCTCCTCAGGGCCGTAACCTTTCCATTTTACCAGAAACTGTATTCCCCCAGCTCTTCTACAATCGAGAATTGATTCCACCTCGAACTCCTCCTCTCCATCTATTACCACTGGTCCAGGTGGAGCCGACCATCGTCCAGGAAACAGATCCTTGGCCACTGGCTTTAGGAGGTGGACGTGGAACACCGGATGGATCTTGAGTGAGGATGGCAGGTCGAGTTCATAGGCCACCTTGTTAATCCTCTTTTTAATTGGGAAGGGTCCTATGAATTTTGGTCCCAGCTTTTTTGATAGACAGGACAGTCGCAGATAATTGGTCGCCAACCAGACCCGATCGCCAGGCTGGAGGTCCAGCTCTCCGCGTCTCTTCCTGTCGTAAAGCTCCTTGTTACGCTCCTGAGTCTGCGCAAGGGTCTCCTGCAGCAAAGACCATTTTACCTTTCCAATGCCGGGACTCCTCTTGAGGGCCGGAATGGCACTTTCCGGGATGGAAAAAGGCAGGAATGTGGGATGGTAGCCGAGATTCACCCAAAACGGAGACTGCTTGGTGGCAGAGTGGATGGAATTGTTGTAGGCGAACTCGGCTAGTGGTAACAAGGAGACCCAGTCATCTTGGGAGTAAGAAGAGTAGCATCGGAGATATTGCTCCAGGGTCTGGTTGGTCCTTTCCGTTTGGCCGTTGGACTGCGGGTGGTAGGCCGACGAAAAGGCTAACTTGATTCCTAAGATGGAGCACAGGGACCTCCAGACTCGGGAAGTGAATTGCACCCCTCTGTCCGATACCACGCCTTTCGGAATGCCATGTAGGCGGATAACTTCCCGGATGAAAACTTTGGCCGTTGCTGTGGCCGAGGGGGTGCCCCTCATCGGAATATAATGTGCCATCTTCATGAGGCGGTCAACCACCACGAAGATCGTTGTATAGCCTGCGGATGGTGGCAATTCCACAACAAAATCCATTGAAATCTGCGCCCAGGGGCGCTCAGGGACCGGTAATGGATTTAATAGACCCCAGGCTCTGGTTCTTTCCACCTTGTTTCTAGCACAGACAGGACAGGCCTTCACGTAATTTCTACAGTCCTCTCTCAACTGTGGCCACCAAAAGGTGCGGGCAAGTAGTTCAGTAGTTTTCCGACGGCCAAAGTGTCCGGCTAAGTGGTGGTCATGGCAGAGTTCCAGGGCGGACAGGCGAAGCTGTTCTGGCACAAAGACTTGCGTACCCAACCACCATAAACCATCCTTGAGAACAAGTCCAGGAATTGCGGGTATGGTGGAGCTGGCCAACGTTTGCCTGATCTGAGTTAGGAGATCCTCTTGGGTTAGCAGGAAGTGGTGCGCTGGTAGGATGGTGTCCAGCGGGGGAATTTCTCCGGTTTCGTGAAACATCCTAGACAGCGCATCTGGCTTGACATTCTTGGATCCGGGCCGGTACATAATGTGCAGATTAAAGCGGGAGAAAAATAGGGCCCATCGTGCTTGGCGAGGTCTAAGTCTCTTGGCTGTCCTAAGATACTCTAGGTTTTTGTGGTCCGTGAAGACCAAAACTGGGTGAGTAGCCCCTTCCAAGAGGTACCGCCATTCCTCCAGGGCGGATTTAATGGCTAGAAGCTCCCTGTCACCCACGTCGTAGTTTCTCTCAGGGGGAGAGAGCTTCCGTGAGAAGAAGGCGATGGGGTGCAAGGATGCCTTAGGCCCCTGTCTCTGGGACAAGACCGCCCCGACGGCGGTTTCCGAAGCATCTACCTCCAAAATGTAGGGCCGCGTGGAGTCGGGGTGTTTGAGAACAGATGCCGAGGTGAATAGCCTCTTTAAGGTCTAAAAAGGCGCTTTGTGCTTCTGGGGTCCAGATGAAGCGGGTGTTTTGTTTGGTTAGCTGCGTTATCGGGGAGATAACAGCAGAAAAACCCCGGATAAACTTTCTATAAAAATTGGCAAAGCCAACGAAGCGTTGTACCGCCTTTTTGTCCGCCGGTGGGGGTCAGTCCACAATAGCTGCGACCTTTTGGGAATCCATGGTTGTGCCAGAAGTGGAGATCTGAAATCCCAAGAAGGCGATCTTCGTGCGTTCAAAGACACACTTTTCGGCTTTAGCATACAGGCCGTGCTGTCGTAGGCGGCTGAGTACAAGCCTGACATGTTTCCGATGTTCCTCTAGGGAGGGGGAAAAGATCAAGATATCGTCCAGATATACAACAACAAATTGATCGAGAAAGTCCCTGAAGATATCGTTGACCAGATGTTGGAAAGTGGCCAGGGCATTGCACAGCCCGAAGGGCATGACCAAATATTCGAAGTGGCCAAATCGTGTGCGAAACGCCGTCTTCCATTCGTCCCCCTCCCGTATGCGAATCAGATTATAGGCCCCCCCGAAGATCCAGCTTGGTAAACACGGCTGCAGAGCCGAGGCGCTGAAACAGTTCCGGAACCAGAGGCAGGGGGTATCTGTTTTTAACTGTGATCTTGTTAAGATCGCGGTAGTCAATACATGGCCGGAGAGTATGATCTTTCTTTTCCCCGAAGAAGATCCCAGCTCCTGCTGGGGACGTGGAAGGCCTGATGAACCCCTTCTGTAAATTCTCCTTGATGTAGACTTTGAGAGCCGCAAGCTCCACTTCGGAGAGCGGGAATATTCTGCCAAAAGGAATCTCGGCTCCATGCAGCAGGTCTATCGGGCAATCGTATGGCCGATGTGGAGGTAAGGTGTCTGCTCCCTTCTTACTAAAGACGTCCCAGAAGTCTCGGTACGCTTCGGGAATAGCAAAGCGGGTTTCCTGGTCCGGGTCAGGATTGAGGGAGAGCACCATGGGCGGTGCTATCTGGGATGGTGGGAAGCAGTTATCCCGGCAGTATGAGGACCGGAACCGAACCTCACCCAAGTTCCAGTCAATGTGAGGACTGTGTGCTCGGAGCCATGGGAGACCCAGGATCACGGGACTCAACGGGGAAGCGATGACATCCAGCACCAGTAATTCAGTGTGGCCTTCAGCCGTCCGGGTCGGCAAAGGAAGAGTTTCCTGATTCACTGCACCTGACTTGATAGCTGACCCATCGGCCAAACGGATCGACAGTGGGCGTTCCTTAGGCCTGAGAGGAACCCGGTGCTGGGCAGCGAATGACACATCTATGAAGCAGCTACATGCTCCCGAATCCAGAATAGCCGACACTTGAATGTCCTTATCGGAGAGCTGCAACAGAATGCGGAGGGTCAGGTGTGGATGAGAACCCGGCAGGGATAGCACCTCCCCTAGGACTGGAGCAGGTTTCTTGCCAGTCTTGGCGGGGCAACTACTGAGGAGATCCCCCGAGCTGCCGCAGTAGAGGCACAAATTACCGTCCATCCGCCGCTGGCGTTCATTCGGGGATAAGGATGGGCGGAAAAAGCTAGACCGCCAGGACTCAGGATGGCTTCGTGGAGAGGAGGAGGGGGTTGCCGCTTGGGGAGGCATCCAGGAAGGACGCAGGGACACGGTGGCCCTCTCTGCGCTGCGCTCCCGCAAGCGACGGTCTATCTGGATGGCCAGATTAATAAGCGCTTCCAGGGTGTGAGGAACCCCGACACGTGCCAACTCATCCTTGAGCGCTTCGGAAAGTCCCAGCCGGAACTGGTGGCAGAGGGCCGCACCATTCCAAGCGGTATCCGCGCTCCAGTACCAGAACTCGGACACGTAGTCCTCCACGGGGTGATCACCCTGCTGGAGGGTATGGAGCGTAGACTCTGCTGTGGCTGCCAGGTGTGGGTCCTCATATAGCTGGGCCATAGCCTTGAAGAATCCGTCCAAGGTGGAGACCTCAGGGGCCTTTTGCTCCAGAAGTCGATGAGCCTAGGCCTGTTGGTCGTCCTGGAGGAGGGATATTACCAGGCCCACCTTGGTGGCCTCCGAGGAGAACGTGTGGGGCTGGAGAGCAAAATACAAGTAGCAGGCACTGCGGAAGGCCCTGAACTTCCCGCGGTTCCCCGTAAACCGCTCGGGCATAGGTACCTTGGGCTCCATGGGCAGAGTCACTGAGGTACGGGGAGCTATGTGCCCCCTGCTGGAGGGATTAGGAGTGGTCAAGTCCTGAACTTTATCTTCCAGGCGTGCATATCCTTCCTGCAGGTTTTGCACTGCTTGGGTTAGTTCAGCGAGGTGCGTGCATAGCTCCTCCATAGGAGAGGGCCCCAGCGCAGACTCTGGCATGGTTGTCCGCTTCTGTCACGTACCTGGTGGTAGAGTCTGGCTTATGCGGGGGCAACCTCTCTTGCGGCCCTGGTTCGAGAACCCCTGGTAGTGTGGACAGGGAGCACAGGGGTGCACGAGGGCTGGACAATCTTCAGGTGTTCCTCCAGTTCCTGACAAATACCGCAGAGTGAAATCCCCATCACCTAAGATGGTGGCTCCATGTGCTGATCACTCCGGGGCCCTCGACGCAAGAGACCCTCCGACATCTCCCACTCCTTTCTCGCTGTCGGACTTCAGATCGAACACCCCTATGGTGTTCCAGTCGGATCCGCCGCAATCTGCACATCAGCCCTTTACTCTCCGGGCAGATGCCGAGCTCCAAGCCCTGCTCCAGGCACTCCCAACCAAGGCAGACATTGCAGCCTTGATTAGCCGTGTGGAGGAAACCCACAGAAAGGAGATCCGTGACGTCAGGCAGGACCTGGGGGTCCTGGCAGATAGATTTAATGACGGGGGAGTCCTCCCTGGCGGCCGTGGAGTGCCAGCTGACTGCGCTGGTGGCATCCCACTCCACCCAAGAGAATTCGATTGCGGAGCTGCAGCTGCACTTAGAGGAAATGGAGGACCGGAGCCGCAGAAACAACTCACTACCGGAGGCAACCACTCAGGAGAACTTGCAAGAATCGGCATCAGCGATCTTCCATATGATCACAGGAGATCTGATCCTGCCGGACCGCTGGACCGTATCCTCTGTGCCCTGGGTCCACGCCCTACGGACCCTAACAGGCCGAGAGACATCATATGCCGCGTACATCACTACCTTCAGAAAGAAATAATACTGCGCAAGGCATGGGAAGCTGGCACCGTTGATTTTGATGGAGCGCAAATCAAGGTTCTCCCTGACGTCTCCAGAGCTACACTCCGCGGTGGGCCCTACTTCGCCCTGTTCTGGAGCTGGCGCGCCAGCAGGGATTTACCTATCGCTGGGGCCTCCCCCTGTCAGTTACCTTCCGCAAGGACCGGCGGTCTTTTACTTTGCGACGCCCGGGGGAATTGCCGGCCCTTTTCACCTTCTTGGAAGCAGCTCCTTTATCAGTCCCGAATTGGCTGTGCCTTCTTCCGAGGCTGACCGGCCGTGCCTCCTCCGCGGAGGTGGACCGGGATCTTGGTCCTTGACCTCAAAGACCCCGCAGACAACAAAGAGGTATGCCCCCGCCCGAGCTGCGGGAAGCCTAGGGCGAGCGTCCGGCCACACACGCCAGGACTTTGAATGCAGCCAACACATCCCCATGGTGAGTCACGTTTTGCTTTTACTACAGACTGATGTCTGAGCCCTCACTTATGCGATCCTGCCCCTGCCTGCTCCTCCACCAGCCACTGTCTCATAACACCAGGCTTAGACAGTGAAGTGCCCCTAGGGCCCTCTAGCTACTTGCCTGCCTGCGGGATGGTGGAACATGACCCCTGTACTCTCTCCACGGAGTCTGCCGTTCCCCCCGCTGCTGTTAGCGGGGTAGCCCCAGCGGTCCTGAGTCACCTCCGAACTGCTGCCGGGTGCGCCTTGTGGCTACCAGAGGAGACCTTCACCTTACAAGAAGCAGACTCCCCCACGTACCTCCCCCGCAGTGATTCCCAGCCATACAGCGGGGTGATCGCGCCCCCCCCCCCCTCCCTGCAGGAGCGAGATTGTCATCAGTTAGACTGAGGTTTTCCCCCTCCTTCCTTGGTTCCTTGCTTGCCGTCATTTTATGTCTCTCTTCCAGGCGGGGGGCCAGCCTCTGGCGGACACTGGAGGGGACATGGAATACCCGGCAGCCTGCTAATACACCCCCTCCCGCTGAGGAGATGGGACAGACATCCACAGGAACTTTTCTCCACACACTTGCCAGAACGGCTGTCTGGACAACCGGGGTCATTCCGGGGTCCCACCCTGTGGACACTGGCACTTGGGCCCTCTGAACAGGCACTGGGTGGACTGTGCCGTGCGGGGGGGAGGGGTGGGAGACCGGACCGGGTCAAAGTGGCAGCCTAACAACTCTAACGTTGGGGTCTGCAGTTATAGTAGTTATTATTTTGTCAGTTACAGACTCATGATGTGAAGGCACTGCTTAAATAATACATATCTGGGGGGGCGTGACCGGATGTGAGCGGCGGCGGACGTTTTCTCCAGGAGCTCCGTGAGAATCCTTCTAAATCCTTTTCCATCCTCTGCTCCAGAGTGCCGGTGAGACTCCATCCTACTAGGTCCCCTTCCACTGACCCTGCTGCCCTAGCCTGGGGGGGTATTTTGAGTCCGGACGGACTTTTTTGAATTGCGGCCTACTTGGAACACTGAAGCCGCGGCCTCGATTTCCGGACGGCCGGAGCGGCGCGATCCGGCGGATTCCTATGCCCGCTCCCATAGCTTTCTGGAGAAGCAGTGGTGCCTCTGGGGGACCCCTGGAATAATAGAAGTGTGGAGTGGGGGAGAGTGTGGGGTCGCTGACTGCAACAGTTCTGCTGGAGGGGGGTGGAGGAGGCTGACACAGCGGCCATATTCACTGCAGAGTGCATGCTCCCTTTACAGCCAAGAAGCCTGAAAACTTGGGACAGTGTCCCTCTGGAGCAAATATTTCTCTCAGCTGTGGGTGATGAAGTATTTGGTTTGCCACACACATCTCTCTGGTGCTGACCCCCCTGTCCCTGCATAGTGTGAGCAGCTTCAGCTATACCTCTTTGTGAACTTTTCCTACTAATCCTCTGGCTGTTTCGGGCGCACCCCCCCCTCCAGTGTTCCTGGCTTGTTTCCCCTGGGAGTTCTTGCCTCATGGGATCCAAAGGCAAAGCAAAGAAATCCTGCACTCCTGCACGCACTTCGTCACCCCCAGTGACACTTCCTAAAGCCCCGTTGGTGAACAGATTGCAGGCTTTACTATCAGAACTATCCATGGATCCTGTATCCTCCCTAGGAGGGTCGGCCTCTCCTGCTCCGTCCCAGGACGGCACCACGGCTATCCTTGCTGCTATTGAACAGAGCAGCTCGGCTATGCTGGCCAGAATTGATCATTTGGCAGAGGGTTGCCCCGAAATCCTTCACAGTGACCCCCACTGCTTCACGCACGTCCTCACGTCCTAAAGAAACGAAACGGAAACCTAGGGTACTCCGTTCTTGAGGGTCCCCTTTGTTCGGTCCTTGTGACCTCCCCCCCCACGCGGGCTTTGTCGGTCTCCTAATCATCCTTTTCAAGTGTTTCTCCATA